>LR738713.1:474207436-474260061 GCA_902687465.1 Secale cereale | reverse complement strand
GGTAGGTTTGTAACATTCCAAATTTTCAATTTGGAATGTTATACATAGATCATATTGCATAGCATGTTTATTGCATTTTGTGTGTGTTGCGATCCTCGAAATTCTAAGCAACTCAAGGACCCACGGAGAGAGTTGGGGATTTTACCGTTTTCGTATTTGAGTTTTCTCAAATATAGATACGGGGATCACTTTGGTTTTAATTATTTTTCTCTCCAAAAAATATTTCTTAATAAAATATATGAGCAGAGATAATATGACTTCTCCAAAATAAAAGAAATATTGGAGGAAAAATATTAAAATCACATTTGGTATTTTATTTGGATTTGTTTGCATAGGAAAAATGTGCGTTTTTCAAAATTCGCATTTAGATGTGGGAAAAATGTTCACTTTGTCTTAAATATTATTAGAGGACGGTGAAAATTTATTTTGGAATTTTTCGTCTCCGTTTACTATTTTATTTTGTTATTTTTCTGCGTTAGGACCATTTCAAAAAAAGAGGTTTCGGACCGAACTGGGCCGAAGGCCCAGCCGGCCCGTCGCGCCGCCGCCTTCCACCCGTGGCCGAGTCGGACTCTCGCCGGAGTCCGAGCCGCCGCCAACTCCGCCTTGGCCCCTCGGCCAAGTCCAGCCCCCTTGGCCTTTATAAGCCGCCGCCAGCCCCCCCCCATCGCCCCAAACCACGGCCGCCGCAGCCGCCATCGCTCGCCGCCGCAACAAGCCGCCGCCCGCCGCCGCTGCAGCACGCCGCAGCCCGCGCCGGAGCCCGCCACTGCCCCGCCGTCCCGCGCCCGCGCCGGAGCCGCCGCCGCCCGCGCCGAAGGTAGCCGCTGCTGATCTCGCCGCCACCGTCGGATTTTTTTCTTTCAAAAACCGATCGGTTTTTTAGAACCCTAGATCTGTTTTTAATAGATCGGTTCGGTTTTTCCGTTGGTTTAGTTAAGTAGCGGACATTTGTCCGTTCGTTCGTTTTAGTGAACACTTTTCGTCTTTTAGTAACAGGCAGCGAACGTTCGTTCGTTAGCCTGTTCGTCTATTTTTCTTTTTTAGGCTTTTTCCGTGATTATTTTCAATCGTGATTTTTGCCGTGATCTTCTTTTTAGTTTTTCTGCTCGCTCGTAAGTGGGAATCAGGCGATTCAAGCACCTAGATCTTCGTCTCAAAGCCCTCTTTCTGTTTAACCAACTTGAATGAAGTTTTGATACTGTAAAATTTGACTTTAGTTCAATCTAGTAAACGAATCTTGTTTCTTTCGTAGTTTGAGTTTCGTTGCTCCGTTTGATTTGATTCTTTTTGCAAACCGGAATTCTTGAGTCGAACTTTCTGGTTAGATCTTTTTATTTGGAGTTTATCGGTGCCTCTTTGCTTGGTTTCTTATGTATGCTATTGTTTGCTTGCGATAGAATTCCCGGAGTGCGAAGCGTACTACTACGAGTCCCTAGGTTTTGCGAATCATCAACAAGGCAAGTAACACTTTGATCATACCCTTTATTACCCATTTTTTATGCATTAGATCAAACCTTCACACATTGCATGAGTAGGATCTCTTAACTTGTGGTTCTAGGAAGTAGATAGAGGTAGAACCTACTACCAACATTGTTTTCAAACCTTGGGAGTTACTTCTACGTTATGCTTAGGTTGCCATGCTATGCTCGTAGACGGGATTGGGTTTGAGAGTATCCATGACAGATGTGAGATGTTAATTAATGGTTCAAATTAAGGTGGCTACTTTAATACACATCTGGGTGGATTGGTTGCAGGGCACCTGGGGTTACCAGTGTTGTCCTAGGAGATGCCGGGGTTACCGTGTGATTATCCTATGGAATGCCACCCAGGCTCAAAGGGATCATAAAATTATTCATGCTAGAAACTTCCATGTGCAGCCACAATGCCATTATAGGCTCTGGCATAGTTTGAGTAAGTTGTGTGAGCTCTTTCGTGGTGGACTAGAAGATGTAGGGGAAAGTTGGTGTACCGGTCCACCTGGGGTAAAGAGTAAATGCTTCTGAAAGACTGTGTCTCGGTCATTCGTTTCTCAAACACCATGCAGTACAAGAAATCCAACGGAGGAGATCGAGTCTTGTGGGGAAAAGTGCACAAACCTCTGCAGAGTGTACAAACTAATCATGATTAGCTGTGTCCCCGGTTATGGACATCTTGAGTATCTGGTACTTGAATTATTGGTTGATCTCATCACTCTAAAACTAATTTGCTGGGTTAATGATGACTACTTTAATTGGGATTGAGTCGAAGGAACCTTCTCAATGATGTTTCAACCACCATGATAGTTAAAATAAAATTTATTCCTTTGTTGTAGGAAAATATGGGCTTTATGCAAAAACCTTAACCTTAGAGCCTCCACCAGCCAAATATGCATATAGTGTTAGCCTTTATTCTGTTACTTGCTCTACTGTGTTATCTTGCCAGCATATTCCATGTGCTGACCCGTTTCGGGCTGCAACATGTTACATTGCAGACTTTTCAGAAGAAGAGTAAGGTGTGCTAGGTCGTTTGTCATGCACTCAGCTATGCCGTTGGAGTTGATGGACTCACTTATCTTCCAAGCTTTCCGCTGTTATTTAGTTATATGGCCTTATGCCATATACTTTTGTAACAAGTTCTCTTTTGAGACATTCGATGTAATAAGTGTGTGATTGCCACTCTGTTATAAATCCTTCAAGTACTGTGTGTGTTAGCATTACTCATCCGGAGATGACAGAGATCACAGAGACTTCGGTCCATTCGGCTCGTGGTCGCTACAGTAACCTTGGAGTGCAATCCAGTCGACCAATTATGTCACTCGGATACCCCAATTCCATTCGACCAGGATGAAGTCACTCAACCATGCAAGAAACCACTCTGAGTACAGAAGATCTAAAGTCACTCAAGATGGCAATGGTCACGCGTTTACTATGTAGTCTTAAATGCCATTTATAGCTCTTTATAGCTGGCGTTATCAGTAATGCCCTGTCTTAATGTACATTGAACCCTGTGTAACGGGGGATGGTTGGGGTCCTGGCGCACTCTAATTAAGCCACCCCCTCCTCTGGTACAAGGGTTCGCACCCCTTGTAACACACACACACTCATATTCCAGTCGACCGCCTCAGGGCACCAAGACGGCGAGACGTAGTGCTTTTACCTCCTCCTAGAGGGGCCTTAACTTGTAAATTCATGTGTACAACCTCGCCATAATTAGGACCCTGCCTCCTCTTACAGACCCCCTATTCTTACTGTCAGACTTAGTACCACGACAGCTGGCTCGCCAAGGCCAAGAAGATCAACGGCCCGGCGCCGCTGCCGGAGGAGCCCTGATACGTCTCCAACATATCTGTAATTTTTTTGATTGTTCCATGCTATTATATTATCTGTTTTGGATGTTTAATGGGCTTTAATATACACTTTTATATGATTTTTGGGACTAACCTATTAACCTAGAGCCTAGTGCCAGTTTATGTTTTTTTCCTTGTTTTTGAGTATCGCAGAAAAGGAATACCAAACGGAGCCCAATTGACCTGAAACTCAACGGAGGATGTTTTTGGACCAGAAGAAGCCCAAGGAGTACCGGAGATGGACCAGGGGAGTCCTGGGCTGCCCACGAGGGTGGGGGGTGCGTCCACCCCCCTAGGCGTGTGCAATGCCTACTATGCGGCTATGTCCCCCACGTGTCGAGGCACGACTTAAGGAAATAAACGCATACTAGAATGATCTCAAGTATGGTATCTTTGCACAACTCATGTAAAATCAGGGATGAAAGGGTAAAATGATAGTTGGCTTACACTCGCCACGTCACACAATGAAATACACTAACATATATCATCCAAATAACATCAGAGTCTAGCTACAGACGAAATCCAAACGAAAAGATACCATAAATAGCACAAGGCCTGATCGCCCCTAATAGAAGCCACTACTGATCGTCGGGATAAGACACATAGTAACGCCCACACTCTTCGTCGAACTACCAGTACAGCTCTGAACCATCTCCTGTATAGTTCTCAAAGGTACCTGCATCTGGTGTGTGTTGAATCTGTGAGCCACAGAGGACTCAGCAATCCCGTTCTCGGGTAGCAAAACTATCAAAGCCTTAGGTGTGGAAAGGCTGTAAACAAGGTTGCAGCAAGCACTAAGCACTAGCTTACGAGTTTAGAGCGAGAAGAGAACAAGTGCCAACGATCGCCGAGCTGATCAAGAAGTGATCCTAGCTACTCACGATCAAACATAACCCCACCGTGTTCACTTCCCGAACCCCTTCGGAAAGAGACCGTCGCGGTTACTTACGCAGGTAGTGTATTCATGAACATGGTGTCAAGTTATCTACAACCGGATATTAACAAATTCCCATCTGCCACATAACCACGGGCACGGCTTTCGAAAGATCAAACCCTGCAGGGGTGTCCCAACTTAGCCCATCACAAGCTCACGATCTGCAGAGTCGCAACTCCAAAGTGGGAAGACCCGAGTATTCTCGAAATCCCGTGCTCAAGATATTCCGACAAAGGCAAAACTAATCCAGCAAGACCTCCCGGCGTGCCCACACCCTGATATTAGCCGCGCGTATCTCGTCTCAGGCCACGACCGGATGGGCAATGCTACAGGTTTTTACCAGCCCTCGGGTTTCCCCAAGGTGGCCCTGCAGGACCCCCAGTTTGGACCAACACTCATGAGGAGCACTAGCCCGTGTTGTTAATTAAGACCTCGGGTTTGCAACGCCCTATGCAAATTTTAGTTTTTAGGCAAATGTAAAACCAATGTTGGGCCTTGCTGGAAAAGCTTTAGCACTGAGCGGGTTATCAAGGGGGCCCCATAAACACCAACCATGTTAGGGACGCAAAATCAAGTAACATAATACCGGTTTATCGGTTCCTAGGGTGGCATGAGTGGAACAAAACACCAAGCAAGAGGCGTAGCCTTCCACCCATTACCAATGTATAGGTGATTTAGTTTAACAGATTATATATTGTGATATCCCAACAATAACTTCATCACGGGGCATGAATCTTCAAATCTTCACCTGCAACTAACTACGCTCTAAGAGGGGCTGAGCGATGCGTACTTAGCCAAACAACGGTTTGCTAGAGGGTGGTTAGAGAGTTTCATGGCAACAATAGGAGGGCTGACAAACAGGAATAGGCATCGAGGCAATATCTAAAGAGCGAGACATCTAGCATAGGCAAAGATAGTAGTGATATCGGGGAATGGTCATCTTGCCTGTTGATTCCACGGAGGGATCGTAACCTTGCTCCTCAAACTCAGCCTCGGTAGTAACATCGAACTTCGAATTGGCTCCCGTCTCTACCCAACACAAGAACACAACAATGGCACAATATCAAACACGGTGCAATGCACAATCAACATGATGCAAATCATAACAAGGGGTGCGAGTATGATGTGCGTATGCATGCGGATGCTCTTGAGCGTAAGGAGAAGATGATGGAAAAGGCCTCATCTTATGAAACCAAGCAAGCCACTGGATAGAGGGGAAGATTTTGGTTGAAATCGATATAAAGATCACCGGAAACGGACGCACGGTTTGCAAAAGACAAGCAAAACAAGATTCAAGCAAAACTGCACTTTACAGCAACATGGCATCTTTGGAGCAAGAAATACTTATGCTACAGCACCCAAACGTGGTTACAAAGGGCATGGATATGAAGTAGACATGATACTTAACAAGCATGAACTTAGAACACACCCAAAACCTTGCTGGAACACAATTAAACAAGCATGGCAAGTTGCAATAAATTTACAGAATTCTCAGACTTAGTGAAAATTACAAGGCATGGCAGAATTACAACGGATAGGCATGTTTACAAGCTTGTGCAACTCAACTCAAAGCATAGCATGGCAAGTTGAGATAACCAACAATAAGAAGACATATTTGAGAAGCTACTCATGTTAAGAACATGCTCATAGGATGCATAGAACACTAGCTACACTCGTGGCAAAACTGAACTTGTTGATAACATGCTGACAGATACATTTTATAGTCACTTGGGAGCATGAAAACAACAAGTTACAACAAGCCATCATGCAAGCAGAAGGCTTGGCAATAACATACATAACATGCTCTTCAAGAATAACCACATGGCTACTTCTACAACATACTAGAACATGTCCCAAACACCATGGCAAAAGTGCAAACGTTTATCCAGACTTAGCAAAATCTGGGCATGCTGACAGATAAATTTATAGTAACTTGAGGGCCTCATAACTACCATCTACAGCATGGCATCATGGAAAATAAGAGCATGGATAGCTAGAGCATAACATATACAACAAGGAACACCCACTGGACAACTCTAAACATGCACAACAAAGATGGTGGCACCATGGATACATGGCATAAAATTTACCAGATGCACACTTAGCAGAAATTTATAAACATGATGATATGTTAACATGCTTGTTGCACTCATATCAAGACATAACATGGCATGGGAATGAATCTAACATGTAGAGCACATACTCAAGATCAAAACTCATGTTGACACCTAGCTCATATGACACATGGATCAATAAGCACAAGCAAAACCAAACATCATCTCATAACAAGTTAAGAAACTTATCAGCCAAATGCACTTTTGCAACAGAGATAAACATGGCAATATGACACCTAACATGAATGCTACTGCAACCATCATGTAGAGCATTTCACAATGAAGATCTGGACATATCATTCACTCCAATCGGACCAACATGCACAAAGTTATCAACTCACGAACATGGCAACAAATTTACACAGACAATAAGTTACAGCAACATGCACTCTTGCCACGAAGATTGAGTCAACTAGATGATCTCTAACATGCATGAAACTGGTACTAACATGTAGAGCACGACGAGACGAACATTTTGACATATCATATGCGCAAAACGGAGCTACGAGCACGAAGTTATCACATGGTGAAGGAGACACTAAATTTAACGAATCTGGGACTTAGTGGATTTTTTACCCTCCGAAAAAGTCAAACATGGACGGGACGGAGCGGGACGGAGGGATCCGGGATGTCGGGGGGCGTTTGGATGGAGGGAGTGGTGGATCAGGTCCACCTGACTAGATCCACCGGATCGGTGGCGGCGGCGGACCGGCGGCGAAGCGGCGGCAGATCCGGTGGCCGGAGGCGGCGGGGCGCGTGTGGCGGGGCGACGGCCGGCATCGGGGCCGGTGGAGATTCCGGCGGGCGGCGGCGAGGCCCGCGGTGAGGCGGCAGCCGTCGGCCGGCGGCTCGGGCCGGGCGGAGGAGGCGGCGTCAAGGCGGCGGAGACCCGCGGTGGCGCGGCGGCCGGCGGCGAGGGCGCGCCCGGCGGCGGCGGAAGCGGGCGCCGGCGGCGGGTAATACGCCGCGAGGAGGCCCGGGGAAACCGCAGCGGCCACGGGCGTGGCGCGCGGGCCGGGCCGGCCCTGGCTGGGCCCGGCGGGCCGGCGGCGCGGGGAGAGAGAGAGGGAGGCGGTGGAGGGTGACGTGTCAGCGTGCGATTGGTCGGGCGGGCGGCGGACGTGTCCGGCGCGCGGACGGACGCGTCCGACGGCGGACAGAGGAGGAAGACTAGGGTTTTTACCCGAAAAATGGACGTGGGAGGCCTATTTATAGATTCTGGGAGTTAGGAATGTCCAAATGAGGAGCGGTTTTCACCAACACGATCATGATCCGACGATCGAGAGGATGGGAGTGGTTGTGCTGGGTTAGTGGGCTGTTGTTGAGGGGGTCTTGGGCCAAAAGGAAGATGAGATTTTAGCCCACTAGGTTAACCGTTGGAGTATCAAACGAGCTCCAAACGGGATGAAACTTGACAGGCGGCCTACACATGCTAAAACAACAACGCACGACAAGTCTCACCTCATTTCGAGAACGTTACACACACACATACGAAAGAAGGACTCGGGGGTATCTCGGGCACGTGAGTGAGTGTCGGAACTCGGAACGGACAACGGGAAGAGACGAGCATGACCGGGTGCAAGTGACAACACGAATGCAATGCAATGCACATGATAACATGACATGGATGAAATGCACACACGCACGCGACAAAACGAAGAAACCCAAAATGAAAGAAGAACCTAGAATGGAATTTATGAAGTCAACGTTTATATATTGCCATAAATTTAAGGTATCACATATGGGGTGTTACAGCGTGCCCCCCCCATCTCGTGGCCGCCTCAGGGACCCCCCCTTTCTTGTTCCCATCTCCAACACCTCTTATATATACCCAAACCTCCAGAAAATAACCGAGATCGGGAGTTCCACCGCCGAAAGCCTCTATTGCCACCGAAAACGAATCTAGGCCCGTTCTGGCACCCTGCTAGAGGGGGGGAATCCCTCTTTGGTGGCCATGTTCATCATCCCTACGCTGTCCATGACGAGGGGGGAGTAGTTCACCCTCAGGGCCGAGGGTATGTACCAGTAGCTATGTTTTCGATCTCTCTCTCTCTCTCTCTCTCTCTCTCTCTCTCTCTCTCTCTCTCTCTCTCTCTCTCTCTCTCGTGTTCTTGAGATGGCACGATCTTGATGTATTGCGAGCTTTGCTATTATAGTTTGATCTTGTGATGCTTCTCCCCCTCTATCTTCTTGTAGTGGTTTGAGTTTTCCCTTTGAAGTTATCTTATCGGATTGAGTCTTTAAGGATTTGAGAACACTTGATGTATGTCTTGCATGTGCTAATCTGTGGTGACAATGGGATATCACGTGATCTACTTGATGAATGTTTTGGCGATCAACTTGCGGGTTCAGTGACCTTGTGAACTTATGCATAGGGGCTGGCACACGTTTTCATCTTGACTCTCCGGTAGAAACTTTGGGGCACTCTTTGAAGTTCTTTGTGTTGGTTGAATAGATGAATCTGATATTGTGTGATGCACATCGTATAATCATGCCCACGGATACTTGAGGTGACAATGGAGTATCTAGGTGACATTCGGGTTTTGGTTGATTTGTATCTTAAGGTGTTATTCTAGTACGGACTCTAAGATAGATCGAACGGAAAGAATAGCTTCCTGCTTTTTTACTACCGGTCAAAAAGAATAACTTTGAGGTGGTTTTGTACCCTACAATAATCTCTTCGTTTGTTCTCCGCTATTAGTGACTTTGGAGTGACTCTTTGTTGCATGTTGAGGGATAGTTATATGATCCAGTTATGTTATTATTGTTGAGAGAACTTGCAGTAGAGAAAGTATGAACCCTAGGCCTTGTTTCAAAGCATTGGAATATCGTTTATGCTCACTTCTATCATTAGTTACCTTGCTATTTTCATATTTTCATATTACAAAAACCTATATCTACCATCCATATTGCACTTGTATCATCCTCTCTTCACCGAACTAGTGCACCTATACAATTTACCGTTGTATTGCGTGTGTTGGGGACACAAGAGACTCCTTGTTATTTGGTTGCAGGGTTGTTTGAGAGAGACCATCTTCATCCTACACCTCCCATGGATTGATAAACCTTAGGTCATCCACTTGAGGGAAATTTAATACCGTCCTATAAACCTCTGCACTTGGAGGCCCAACAACGTCTACAAGAAGAAGGTTGCGTAGTAGACATCAAGCTCTTTTCTGGCTCCGTTGCCAGGGAGGTGAGTGCTTGAAGGTATATCTTTAGATCTTGCAATCAAATCTTTTAGTTTCTTGTTTTATCACTAGTTTAGTTTATAAAAGAAAAATACCAAAAAATGGAATTGACGTTACCTCATATGCTTCATCTTTTTAATATCTTTCGTGAAAATGATGGGAAGGAAAATTGTGCTCAAGGACTAGAAGAAGAATTACATAGAATGCTTGGCATAAAATATGTGCATGATGAGTATGATTGCAATGTTATTAGCATGAATTCTTTGAATACCCATGATGTTAATGATATGCAAAGCCACAAGCTTGGGGATGCTATGTTTGATGAAGATGATATTTTTAGTCCCCCAAGTTTTGATGAGCAAATTTATTATGATGAAATCATGCCTCCTATTTATGATGATTATATTTATGAAAGTGGATTTGGAGAGGTCATGACTTTATTTAGTGATGAATCCACTATTTCGGAAGATGTTCCAATTGATTATGAGAACAAAGTTGTTATCTTTGATGATCATTGTGATGAATTGTATGTTATTAAGAATAATGATAACCATGAAACTTGTCATCATGATTTTAGTTTTCAATTGGATTATGCCTCACATGATAGTTATTTTGTTGAGTTTGCTCCCACTACTATTGATGAGAATGAATTTGCTTATGTGGAGAGTACTAAAATTTCTATGCAAGTAGATCATGAAAAGAATGCTTTATGTGCTGGTTATATGGTTGAATTCATTCATGATGCTACTGAAAATTATTATGAGAGAGGATCATATGCTTCTACATATTGCAATATAGAGAGAGGATCTCTACGTGCTTAAAATCTTGAAGTTATGCTCGTTTTCCCTTCCTATGCTAGTTGATTATCGTTACCATAAGTTGTTTGCTCACAAAATCCCTATGCATAGGAAGTGGGTTATACTTAAATGTGTTAGTCATATTCTCCATGATGCTCTCTTTATGTTTCAATTCTTATCTTTTATGTGAGCATCATTGAAATTGTCATGCCTAGCTAAAAGGCATTAAAGAAAAGCGCTTGTTGGGAGACAACCCAATATTTACCCCTACTGTTTTTGTGTGTTCACATGATTAAGCTACTGTAGTAATCATGTTTTATAGCTTTTGATTCAATAAGGTGCCAAGTAGAACCTTTGGGAAGACTTGAGTGAATGTTAATGTGATCTTGCTGTAAAAAACAGCAACTTTTGCTCACGACATTAGCTGCCATTGTTTTTTACTGGAGAGTGCTTTTAAGTTGATTCTTTTTGTAGAAGATTTATAGAAAAATTCCTCACGTCCACCAATTTATTTCAGAATTTGTAGAGTTATAGAAGTATTCGAAAGTTACAGATTGCTACAAACTTTTCTGTTTTTGACAGATTCTGTTTTCTATGTGTTGTTTGCTTATTTTGATGAATCTATAAGTAGTATCAGAGGGTATGAACCATAGAGAAGTTGGAATAAAGTAGATATTACACCAAGATGAATTTATAATGAGTTCATAACAGTACCTAAGTGGTGGTTTTATTTTCTTATACTAATGGAGCTTATGAGTTTTCTGTTGAGTTTTGTGTTGTGAAGTTTTCAAGTTTTGGGTAAAGATTCGATTGACTATGAAATGAGGAGTGGCAAGAGCCTTAGCTTGGGGATTCCCAAGGCACCCCATGGTAAAATTCAAGGACAACCAAAAGCCTAAGCTTGGGGATGCCCCGGGAAGGCATCCCCTCTTTCGTCTTCGTCTACCGGTAACTTTACTTGAGGCTATATTTTTATTCACCACATGATATGTGTTTTGCTTGGAGCGTCAATTTATTTTATTTTGTTTTGCTTGCTATTTGAATAATATCCCAAGATATGAAATTCTTAAATGTTAGAGAGTCTTCACATAGTCACATAATTATTCGACTACTCATTGATCTTCACTTATATCTTTCAGAGTAGCTTGTCGTTTGCTCTAGTGCTTCACTTATATCTTTTTAGAGCACGGCGGTGGTTTTACTTTGAAGAAATAGATGAACTCTCATGCTTCACTTATATTATTTTTAGAGTCTTTTAGAACAGCATGGTAATTAGCTTTGGTTATGAAATTAGTCCTAATATGATAGGCATCAAAGATGAGTATAATAAAACCTTTCATATAAAGTGCATTGAATATTATGAGAAGTTTGATACTTGATGATTGTTTTGAGATATGAGGATGGTGATATTAGATTCATGCTAGTAGAGTAGTTGTGACCTTGAGAAATACTTGTGTTGAGGTTTGCAAGTCCCGTAGCATGCACATATGGTAACCGTTGTGTGAAAAATTTGAAGCATGAGGTATTTCATTGAGCGTCATCCTTTGTGTGGAGGTCGGGATCACGCGATGGTTAACTCCTACCAACCCTTCCCCTAGGAGCATGCGTTTAATACTTTGTTTTGACAACTCATAGAGTTTTGCAATAAGTATACGATTTCTTTACGACTAATGTTGAGTCCATGGATTATACGCACTCTCACCCTTCCACCATTGCCAGCCTCTCTTGTACCACGCAACTTTCGCCGGTACCATACACCCACCATATACCTTCCTCAAAACTGCCACCATACCTACCTATCATTGCATTTCCATAGCCATTTCGAGAAATATTGCCATGCAGCTTTCCACCGTTCCGTTCATATGACACACTTCATCATTGTCATATTGCCATGCATGATCATGTAGTTGACATCGTATTTGTGGCAAGGCTACCATGCATAATTGCTCATACATATCACAAGTGATTCATTGCACATCCCGGTACACCACCGGAGGCATTCATATAGAGTCATACTTTGTTCTAGTATCGAGTTGTAATATCGAGTAGTAAGTAAATAAAAGTGTGATGATCATCATTATTAGAGCATTGTCCCAAATAAAAAAAGGAAAAAAATAAAGGCCAAAGAAAAAAAGGTCCAAAAAAAAGAAAAAAAAAGGAAAAAAGGGACAATGCTACTATCTTTTTCCACACTGGTGCTTCGAAGTAGCACCATGCTCTTCATAATAGAGAGTCTCTTGTTTAGTCACTTTCATATACTAATGGGAATTTTCATTATAGAACTTGGCTCTTATATTCCAATGATGGGCTTCCTCAAATGCCCTAGGTCTTCGTGAGCAAGCAAGTTGGATGCACACCCACTTAGTTTCTATTTTTGAGCTTTCATACATTTATAACTCTACTGCATCCGTTGCATGGAAATCCCTACTCACTCACATCGATATCTATTGATTTGCATCCCCATAGCCCATTGATACGCCTAGTTGATGTGAGACCATCTTCTTCTTCTGTCTTCTCCACAACCACCATTCTATTCCACCTATAGTGCTATATCCATGTCTCATGCTCATGTATTGCATGAAAGTTGAAAAAGTTTGAAAAAATTAAGGTATGAAACAATTGCTTGGCAGAAACCGGGGTTGTGCATGATTCAGGTATTTTGTGTGACGAAGATGGAGCATAGCCAAACTATATGATTGAAGGAAATATGCTCGAGAGGCAATAATAAAGTTATTATTTATTTCCTTATATCATTATAAATGTTTATTATTCATGCTAGAATTGTATTAACCGGAAACTTAGTACATGTGTGAATACATAGACAAAACAGAGTGTCCCTAGTATGCCTCTACTAGACTAGCTCAATGATCAAAGATGGTTATGTTTCCTAGCCATAGACATGAGTTGTCATTTGATCAACGGGATCACATCATTAGGAGAATGATGTGATGGACAAGACCCATCCGTTAGCTTAGCACTATGATCGTTTAGTTTTACTGCTATTGCTTTCTTCATGACTTATACATGTTCCTATGACTATGAGATTATGCAACTTCCGAATACCGGAGGAACACCTTGTGTGCTATCAAACGTCACAACGTAACTGGGTGGTTATAAAGATGCTCTACAGGTGTCTCCGAAAGTGTTCGTGGTGTTGGCATAGATCAAGAATAGGATTTGTCACTCCGAGTGTCGGAGAGGTATCTCTGGGCCCTCTCGATAATGCACATCATAATAAGACTTGAAAGAAAATGACTAATGAGTTAGTCACGAGATGATGTATTACAGAACGAGTAAAGAGACTTGCCGGTAACGATATTGAACTAGGTATTGAGATACCGACGATCGAATCTCGGGCAAGTAACATACTGATGACAAAGGGAACAACGTATGTTGTTATGCGGTTTGACCGATAAAGATCTTCGTAGAATATGTAGGAGCCAATATGAGCATCTTGGTTCCGCTATTGGTTATTGACCGGAGATGAGTCTCGGTCATGTCTACATAGTTCTCGAACCCGTAGGGTCCGCACGCTTAACGTTTGATGACGATCGGTATTATGAGTTTATGAGTTTTGATGTACCGAAGGTAGTTCGGAGTCCCGGATGAGATCGGGGACATGACGAGGAGTCTCGAAATGGTCGGGACGTAAAGATCGATATATTGGACGACTATATTCGGACATCGGAAAGGTTCCGAGTGATTCGGGTATTTTTCGGAGTACCGAAGAGTTACGAGAATTCACCAGGGAGTATATGGGCCTTATTGGGCTTTAAGGGAAAGAGAGTGAGAGAAGGGTGCGCCCCCCAAGGCTTAGTCTGAATTGGACTAGGGGAGCCCCTCCTTCCTTCTGTTCTCTTTTCCCTTTCCTTCTCTCCTATTCCTACTATTTGGAAGGGCTCCTAGTTCTACTAGGACCCGGTGGGAGTAGGACTCCCCTAGGGCGTACCATAGAGAGGGCCGGCCCTCCCCATCCTCCACTCCTTTATATACGGGGGTAGACGCACCCCATAGACACACAAGTTGATCCGTTGATCTCTTCCAACCGTGTGCGGTGCCCCTCTCCATAGAAACACACCTCGGTCATACCGTTGAAGTGCTTAGGCGAAGCCCTGCGCCGATAGCTTCATCATCTCCGTCACCACATCGTCGTGCTGACGAAACTCTCCCGTGAAGCTCAACTGGATCAAGAGCTCGTGGGACGTCATCAAGCTGAACGTGTGCTGAACGCAGAGGTGCCGTACGTTCGGTGCTTGATCGGTTGGATCGCGAAGAAGTTCGACTACATCAACCGCGTCACTAGACACTTCCGCTTTTGGTTTATGAGGGTACGTAGACACACTGTCCCCTCTCGTTGCTATCCATCTGGTAGATAGATCTTGCGTGATCGTAGGAATTTTTTTGAAATACTACGTTCCCCAACATTGGCATCATGAGCCAGGTCTATGCGTAGATGATATGCACGAGTAGAACACAAGTGAGTTGTGGACGATACATGTCATACTGCTTACCAGCATGTCATAATTTGGTTTGGCGGTATTGTGAGATGAAGCGGCCCTGACCGACATTACGCGTACGCTTACGCGAGACTGGTTTCACCGTTATGAGCACTCGTTGCTTAAAGGTGACTGGCGGGTGTCTGTCTCTCTCACTTTAGTTGAATCGAGTGTGGCTACGCCCGGTCCTTGTGAATGTTAAAACATCACATACTTGACGAAAAATCGTTGTGGTTTTGTTTGCGTAGGTAAGAACGATTCTTGTTAAGCCCGTAGCAGCCACGTAAAACTTGCAACAACAAAGTAGAGGACGTCTAACTTGTTTTTGCAGGGCATGTTGTGATGTGATATGGTCAAGACGTGATGAGTTATACGTTATTGTATGAGATGATCATGTTTTGTAAAGTTATCGGCAACTGGTAGGAGCCGTATGGTTGTTTTATTATTGTATGAAATGCAATCGCCATGTAAATTGCTTTACTTTATCACTAAGCGGTAGCGATAGTCGTAGATGCAATAGTTGGCGAGAGAACAACGATGCTACGATGGAGATCAAGGTGTCGCGCCGGTGACGATGGTGATCATGACGGTGTCTTGGAGATGGAGATCAAAGGCACAAGATGATGATGGCCATATCCTATCACTTATATTGATTGCATGTGATGTTTATCTTATTATGCTTCTTATTTTGCTTAGTACGGCGGTAGCATTATAAGATGATCACTTACAAAATTTCAAGGTATAAGTGTTCTCCCTGAGTATACACCGTTGCGAAAGTTCGTCGTGCCGAGACACCACGTGATGATCGGGTGTGGTAAGCTCTACGTTCACATACAACGGGTGTAAGACAGTTTTGCACACGCAAAATACTTGGGTTAAACTTGACGAGCCTAGCATATGCCGATATGGCCTCGGAACACTGGAGACCGAAAGGTCGAGCATGAATCATATAGTAGATATGATCAAAATAAGATGTTCACCATTGAAAACTACTCCATCTCACGTGATGATCGGACATGGTTTAGTTGATTTGGATCACGTGATCATTTAGATGACTAGAGGGATGTCTATCTAAGTGGGAGTTCTTTAGTAATATGATTAATTGAACGTTAATTTATCATGTACTTAGTCCTGGTAGTATTAGCCTATCTATGTTGTAGATCAATAGCTCGCGATGTAGCTCCCCGTTTGTTTTTATATGTTCCTAGAGAAAACTAAGTTGAAAGATGTTAGTAGCAATGATGCGGACTTGTTTTGTGATATGAGGATTTTCCTCATTGCTGCACAGAAGGATTATGTCCTTGATGCACCACTAGGTGATAGACCTATTGCAGGAGCAGATGCAGAAGTTCTGAACATTTTGACAAAAGCTCGGTATGATGACTACTTGATAGTTTAGTGCACCATGCTTTACGGCTTAGAACTGGGGACTTCAAAAACGTTTTGAATGCCACAAAGCATATGAGATGTTACAAGAGTTGAAATTAGTATTTCATACTCATGCCCGTGCTGAGAGGTATAAGACCTCTGACAGTACATTGCCAACAAGATGGAGGAGAATAGCTCAACTAGTGAGCATGTGCTCAGATTGTCTGGGTAGTACAATTGCTTGAATCAAGTGGGAGTTAATCTTCCAGATAAGATAGTAATTGACAAAGTTCTCTAGTCACTATCACCAAGTTAGTAGAACTTCGTGATGAACTATAATATGCAAGGGATGACGAAAGTAATTCCCGAGCTCTTCGCGATGCTGAAATCGGCGAAGGTAGAAATCAAGAAAGAGCATCAAGTGTTGATGGTTAACGAGACCACTTGTTTCAAGTAAAGGGCACAGAGATAGAAGGCGAACTTCAAGAAGAATGACAAGCAAGTTGTCACTCCCGTGAAGAAACCCAAAGCTAAACTCAAGCCTGAAACTAAGTTCTTCTACTGCAAAGGAAATGGTCACTGGAAGTGGAACTGCCCTAGATACTTGGCGGATAAGAAGGATGGCAAATTGAACAAAGGTATATTTGATATATAGATTATTGATGTGTATTTTACTACTGTTCATAGCAACCCCTGGGTATTTGATACCAGTTCAGTTGCTAAAATTAGTAACTCGAAACGAGAGTTGCTGAATGAACAGAGACTAGTTAAAAGGTGAAGTGACGTTGTGTGTTGGAAGTGGTTCCAAGATTGATATGATCACCATCGCACACTCCCTATACTTTCGGGGTTAGTGTAGAACCTAAATAAATGTTATTTGGCGTTTGCGTTGAGCATGAATATTATTTCATAATGTTTGTTGCAATACGGTTATTCATTTAAAGTCATAGAATAATTGTCATTCTGTTTACATGAATATAAAGCCTTCGATGGTCATACACCCAATGAAAATAGTTTGTTGGATCCCGATCATAGTGATACACATATTCATAATATTAAAGCCAAAAGATGCAAGGTTAATAATGATCGTGCAACTTATTTGTGGCACTCCCGTTTAGGTCATATTGGAGTAAAGTGCATGAAGAAACTCCATAGTGATGGACTTTTGGAATCATTTGGTGCTTGCGAACCATGCCTCATGGGCAAGATGACTAAAACTCCGTTCTCCGGAACAATGGAGCGAGCAACAGATTTGTTGGAAATCATACATACTGATGTATGTGGACTGATGAGTGTTGAAACTCGCGGTGGGTATCGTTATTTTCTGACCTTCACTGATGATTTGAGCAGATATGGGTATATCTACTTGATGAAGCACAAGTATGAAACATTTGAAAATTTCAAAGAATTTTAGAGTGAAGTAGAGAATCATTGTAACAAGAAAATAAAGTTTCTACAATCTGATTCTGGAGGTGAATATTTGAGTTATGAGTTTGGTCTTCATTTGGAACAATGTGGAATAGTTTCACAACTCACGCCACCCGGAACACCACAGCATAATGGTGTGTCCGAACGTCGTAACCATACTTTATTAGATATGGTGCGGTCTATGATGTCTCTTACCAATTTACCAGTATAGTTTTGGGTTATGCATCAGAGACAACTGCATTCACGTTAAATAGGGCAACATCTAAATCCGTTGAGATGACACCTTATGAACTGTGGTTTGGCAAGAAACCAAAGTTGTCGTTTCTTAACGTTTGGGGCTGCGATGCTTATGTGAAAAAGTTTCAACCTGATAAGCTCGAACCCAAATTGGAGAAATGTGTCTTCATAGGATACCCAAAGGAGACTGTTGGGTACATCTTCTATCACAGATCTGAAGGCAAGATATTCGTTGCTAAGAATGGATCCTTTCTAGAGAAAGAGTTTCTCTCGAAAGAAGTGAGTGGGAGGAAAATGGAACTTGATGAGGTAATTGTACCTTCTCCCGAATTGGATAGTAGTACATCACATAAATTGGTTCCAGTGATTCCTACACCAATTAGTGAGGAAGCTAATGATGATGATCATGAAACTTCGGATCAAGTTGCTGCTGAACTTCGTAGATCAACCAGAGTACGTTCCGCACCAGAGTGGTACGGCAACCCAGTTATGAAAGTCATATTACAAGACCATGATGAACCTACGAACTATGAGGAAGCGATGATGAGCCCAGATTCCGCAAAATGGCTTGAGGCCATGAAATCTGAGCTGGGATCCATGTATGAGAACAAAGTGTGGACTTTGGTTGACTTGCCCGACGATCGACAAGCCATCGAAAATAAATGGATCTTCAAGAGGAAGACCGACGCTGACGGTAATGTTACTGTTTACAAAGCTCCACTTGTTGCGAAAGTTTTTCGACAAGTTCAAGGAGTTGACTACGATGAGACTTTCTCAACCGTAGCGATGTTGAAGTCTGTTCGAATCATGTTAGCAATTGCCGCGTTTTATAAAATCTAGAAAATGGATAACAAAACTGCATTCTTTAATGGATTTATTAAAGAGGAGTTGTATATGATGCAACCAGAAGGATTTGTCGATCCTAAAGGTGCTAACAAAATGTGCAAGCTCCAGTAAACCATCTATGGACTGGTGCAAGCATCTTGGAGTTGGAATATACGCTTTGATGAGGTGATCAATGGTTTTATACAGACTTACGGTGAAGCCTGTATTTACAAGAAAGTGAGTGGGAGCACTACAACATTTCTGATAAGTATATGTGAATGACATATTGTTGATTAGAAATAATGTAGAATATTCTGGAAAGCATAAAGGAGTGTTTGAAAGGAATTTTTCAAAGAAAGACCTCGGTGAAGCTGCTTACATATTGGGCATCAAGATCTATAGAGATAGATCAAGACGCTCGATAAGACTTTCGATGCGTACATACCTTGATAAGATTTTGAAGTTGTTCAAAATGGATCAGTCAAAGAAGGAGTTCTTGCTTGATTTGTAAGGTGTGAAGTTGAGTAAAGACTCAAAGCCTGACCACGGCAGAAAAATATAGAGAGAATGAAACTCATTCCCTATGCCTCAGCCATAGGTTTTATAAAGTATGCCATGCTGTGTACCAAACCTGTTGTGTACCTTGCCATGAGTTTGACAAGGGATTACAATTTTGATCTAGGAGTAGATCACTAGACATCGGTCAAAATTGTCCTGAGTTAATAGATGACTAAGGAAATATTTCTCGGTGATGGAGGTGATAAAGAGTTCGTCGTAAAGAGTTACGTCGATGCAAGCTTTAACACCGATCTGGATGACTCTGAGTCTCGATCTGGATGCATATTGGAAGTGGAAGCAATTAGCTAGAGTAGCTCCATGCAGAGCATTGTAGACATAGAAATTTGCGAAATACATACAGATCTGAATGTGTCAGGCCCGTTGACTAAACTTCTCTCACAAGCAAAACATGATCACACCTTATTACTCTTGGGTGTTAATCACATAGCGATGTGAACTAGATTATTGACTCTAGTAAACCCTTTGGGTGTTGGTCACATGGCGATGTGAACTATGGTGTTATTCACATAACGATGTGAACTATCGGTATTAAATCACATGGCGATGTGAACTAGATTATTGACTCTAGTGCAAGTGGAAGACTGAAGGAAATATGCCCTAGAGGCAATAATAAAGTTATTATTTATTTCCTTATATCATGATAAATGTTTATTATTCATGCTAGAATTGTATTAACCGGAAACTTAGTACATGTGTGAATACATAGACAAAACAGAGTGTCCCTAGTATGCCTCTACTAGACTAGCTCATTGATCAAAGCTGGTTATGTTTCCTAGCCATAGACATGAGTTGTCATTTGATCAACGGGATCACATCATTCGGAGAATGATGTGATGGACAAGACCCATCTGTTAGCTTAGCACTATGATCGTTTAATTTTACAGCTATTGCTTTCTTCATGACTTATACATGTTCTCATGACTATGAGATTATGCAACTCCCGAATACCGGAGGAACACCTTGTGTGCTATCAAACGTCACAACGTAATTGGGTGATTATAAAGATGCTCTACAGGTGTCTCCGAAAGTGTTCATGGTGTTGGCATAGATCAAGAATATGATTTGTCACTTCGAGTGTCGGAGAGGTATCTCTGGGCCCTCTTGGTAATGCACATCATAATAAGCCTTGCAAGCAAATGACTAATGAGTTAGTCACGAGATGATGTATTACAAAACGAGTAAAGATACTTGCTGGTAACGAGATTGAACTAGGTATTGAGATACCGACGATCGAATCTCGGGCAAGTAACATACCGAAGACAAAGGGAACAACGTATGTTGTTATGTGGTTTGACCGATAAAGATCTTCGTATAATATGTAGGAGCCAATATGCGCATCCAGGTTCCGCTATTGGTTATTGACTGGAGATGAGTCTCGGTCATGTCTATGTAGTTCTCGAACCCGTAGGGTCCGCACGCTTAATGTTTGATGACAATCAGTATTATGAGTTTATGAGTTTTGATGTACCGAAGGTAGTTCGGAGTCCCGGATGAGATCGGGGACATGACGAGGAGTCTCGAAATGGTCGAGATGTAAAGATTGATAAATTGGACGACTATATTCGGACATCGGAAAGGTTCCGAGTGATTCAGGTATTTTTCGGAGTACCGAACAGTTGCGGGAATTCGCCGGGGAGTATATGGGCCTTATTGGGCTTTAAGGGAAAGAGAGAGAGAGAGAGGAGACTGCGCCCCCCAAGGCTTAGTCCAAATTGGACTAGGGGGGGGGGGGTTGCGCCCCCTCCTTCCTTCTCTTCCCTTTTCCCTTTCCTTCTCTCCTACTCCTACTACTTGGAAGGGCTCCTAGTTCTACTAGGAAAGGGGTAATCCTACTCCCGGTGGGAGTAGGACTCCCCTAGGGCGCGCCATAGAGAGGGCCCGCCCTCCCCCTCCTCCACTCATTTATATACGGGGGTAGAGGCACCCATAGACACACAAGTAGATCAGTTGATCTCTCCCAATCGTGTGCGGTGCCCCTCTCCACAGAAACACACCTCGGTCATACCGTTGCAGTGCTTAGGCGAAGCCCTGCGCCGGTAGCCTCATCATCTCCATCACCACGTCGTCGTGCTGACGAAACTCTCCCGTGAAGCTCAACTGGATCAAGAGCTTGTGGGACGTCATCAAGCTGAACGTGTGCTGAACGCGGAGGTGTCGTACGTTCGGTGCTTGATCGGTTGGATCGCGAAGAAGTTTGTCTACATCAACCGCGTCACTAGACGCTTCCGCTTTCGGTGTATGAGGGTACGTAGACACACTCTCCCCTCTTGTTGCTATGCATCTGGTAGATAGATCTTGCGTGATCGTAGGAATTTTTTATAAATACTACGTTCCCCAACAGTGGCATCATGAGCCAGGTCTATGCGTAGCTGATATGCACGAGTAGAACACAAGTGAGTAGTGGACGATACTAGTCATACTGCTTACCAGCATGTCATACTTTGGTTCGGCGGTATTGTGAGATGAAGCGGCCCGGACCGACATTACGCGTACGCGTACGCGAGACTGGTTTCACTGTTATGAGCACTCGTTGCTTAAAGGTGACTGGCGGGTGTCTGTCTCTCTCACTTTAGTTGAATCGAGTGTGGCTACACCCAGTCCTTGCGAAGGTTAAAACATCACATACTTGACGAAAAATCGTTGTGGTTTTGTATGCGCAGGTAAGAACGGTTCTTGCTAAGCCCGTAGCAGCCACGTAAAACTTGCAACAACAAAGCAGAGGACGTCTAACTTGTTTTTGCAGGCATGTTGTGATGTGATTTGGTCAAGACGTGATGAGTTATACGTTATTGTATGAGATGATCATGTTTTGTAAAGTTATCGGCAACTAGCAGGAGCCGTATGGTTGTCGCTTTATTGTATGAAATGCAATCGCCATGTAAATTGATTTACTTTATCACTAAGCGGTAGCGATAGTCGTAGAAGCAATAGTTGGCGAGACGAGAACGATGCTACGAAGGAGATCAAGGTGTCGCGCCGATGACGATGGTGATCATGACGGTGTCTTGAAGATGGAGATCAAAGGCACAAGATGATGATGGCCATATCATATCACTTATATTGATTGCATGCAATGTTTATCTTATTATGCTTCTTATTTTGCCTAGTACGGCGGTAGCATTATAAGATGATACCTTACAAAATTTCAAGGTATAAGTGTTCTCCCTGAGTATGCACCGTTGGGAAAGTTCGTCGTGCCGAGACACCACATGATGATCGGATGTGATAAGCTCTACGTTCACATACAACGGGTGTAAGACAGTTTTGCACACGCAGAATACTCGGGTTAAACTTGACGAGCCTAGCATATGCAGATATGGCCTCAGAACACTGGAGACCGAAAGGTCGAGCGTGAATCATATAGTTGATATGATCAACATAAGATGTTCACCATTTAAAACTACTCCATCTCACGTGATGATCGGACATGGTTTAGTTGATTTGGATCACATGATCATTTAGATGACTAGAGGGATGTAGCTCCCCGTTTGTTTTTATATGTTCATAGAGAAAACTAAGTTGAAAGATGTTAGTAGCAATGATGCGGACTTGTTCCGTGATCTGAGGATTTTCCTCATTGCTGCACAGAAGGATTATGTCCTTGATGCACCACTAGGTGACAGACCTATTGCAGGAGCAGATGCAGACGTTATGAACATTTTGATAAAAGCTCGGTATGATGACTACTTGATAGTTTAGTGCACCATGCTTTACGGCTTAGAACCGGGACTTGAAAAACGTTTTGAAAGCCACAAAGCATATGAGATGTTCCAAGAGTTGAAATTAGTATTTCATACTCATGCCCGTGTCGAGAGGTATAAGACCTCTGACAGTACATTGCCAAAAAGATGGAGGAGAATAGCTCAACTAGTGAGCATGTGCTCAGATTGTCTGGGTACTACAATTGCTTGAATCAAGTGGGAGTTAATCTTCCAGATAAGATAGTAATTTACAAAGTTCTCTAGTCACTATCACCAAGTTAGTAGAACTTCATGATGAACTATAATATGCAAGGGATGACGAAAGTA
This sequence comes from Secale cereale, assembly GCA_902687465.1. Lineage (NCBI taxonomy): Eukaryota > Viridiplantae > Streptophyta > Magnoliopsida > Poales > Poaceae > Secale > Secale cereale. Next base: position 474,236,736 of record LR738713.1, on the reverse strand, counting down.
ATTCCTGAGCTCTTCGAGATGCTGAAATCGGCGAAGGTAGAAATCAAGAAAGAGCATCAAGTGTTGATGGTTAACGAGACCACTTGTTTCAAGTAAAGGGCACAGAGATAGAAGGGGAACTTCAAGAAGAATGACAAGCAAGTTGTCACTCCCGTGAAGAAACCCAAAGCTAAACCCAAGCCTGAAACTAAGTTCTTCTACTGCAAAGGAAATGGTTACTCGAAGTGGAACTGCCCTAGATACTTGGCGGATAAGAAGGATGGCAAATTGAACAAACTTATATTTGATATATAGATTATTGATGTGTATTTTACTACTGTTCATAGCAACCCCTGGGTATTTGATACCAGTTCAGTTGCTAAAATTAGTAACTCGAAACGAGAGTTGCTGAATGAACAGAGACTAGTTAAAAGGTGAAGTGACGTTGTGTGTTGGAAGTGGTTCCAAGATTGATATGATCACCATCGCACACTCCCTATACTTTCGGGGTTAGTGTAGAACCTAAATAAATGTTATTTGGCGTTTGCGTTGAGCATGAATATGATTTGATAATGTTTGTTGCAATACGGTTATTCATTTAAAGTAATAGAATAATTGTTATTCTGTTTACATGAATAAAGCCCTCGATGGGCATACACTCAATGAAAATAGTTTGTTGGATCTCGATCTTAGTGATACACATACTCATAATATTGAAGCCAAAAGATGCAAGGTTAATAATGATCGTGCAACTTATTTGTGGCATTGCCGTTTAGGTCATATTGGTGTAAAGCGCATGAAAAAACTCCATAGTGATGGACTTTTGGAATCACTTGATTATGAATCACTTGGTGCTTGCGAACCATGCCTCATGGGCAAGATGACTAAAACTCCGTTCTCCGGAACAATGGAGCGAGCAACAGATTTGTTGGAAATCATACATACTGATGTATGTGGACCGATGAGTGTTGAAACTCGCGGCGGGTATCGTTATTTTCTGACCATCACTGATGATTTGAGCAGATATGGGTATATCTACTTGATGAAGCACAAGTCTAAAACATTTGAAAAGTTCAAAGAATTTCAGAGTGAAGTAGAGAATCATTGTAACAAGAAAATAAAGTTTCTACGATCTGATCGTGGAGGTGAATATTTGAGTTACGAGTTTGGTCTTCATTTGAAACAATGTGGAATAGTTTCACAACTCACGCTATCTGAAACACCACAGCGTAAGGGTGTGTCCGAACGTCGTAACCATACTTTATTAGATATGGTGCGGTCTATGATGTCTCTTACCGATTTACCACTATAGTTTTGGGTTATGCATCAGAGACAACTGCATTCACGTTAAATAGGACAACATCTAAATCCGTTGAGACGACACCTTATGAACTATGGTTTGGCAAGAAACCAAAGTTGTCATTTCTTAAAGTTTGGGGCTGCGATGCTTATGTGAAAAAGCTTCAACCTGATAAGCTCGAACCCAAGTCGGAGAAATGTGTCTTCATAGGATACCAAAAGGAGACTGTTGGGTACACCTTCTATCACAGATGTGAAGGGAAGATATTCGTTGCTAAGAATGGATCCTTTCTAGAGAAAGAGTTTCTCTCGAAAGAAGTGAGTGGGAGCAAAGTGGAACTTGATGAGGTAATTGTACCTTCTCCCGAATTGGATAGTAGTACATCACATAAATTGGCTCGAGTGACTCCTACACCAATTAGTGAGGAAGCTAATGATGATGATCATGAAACTTCGGATCAAGTTGCTTCTGAACTTCGTAGATCAACTAGAGTACGTTCCTGTAATGCCCCATATGTAACACTTTCCAATAATGGCAATAAAGCTTCTCAATTTGATCCTTGTCATTATCCTTGGGGGTACTTGTCATTATTTTCTTTGCATTGCCATAACATTTATTATTTTTGCATCTTTGCATTGCTTCATCATCATATCATCATGGCATCTTAGTTTACTTTTATTGATGAGTATGTGTGAGGCCTTGTATGTTGTGTGTGTGGGTTCTAGCTAAGCCTAGCTAAACCCTAAACCCCCCCTTCTTCCCTCTTCTTCTTCTTCTTCTTCTTCTTCTTCTTCTTCTTCTTCTTCTTCTTCTTCTTCTTCTTCTTCTTCTTCTTCTTCTTCTTCTTCTTCTTCTTCTTCTTCTTCTTCTTCTTCTTCTTTCTTTTCTTTCTGGCCTTTCTTTGCTCCATTGTGCAAGCCACCTAGCCAAGTGCTTTATTGTTCCTTCTTCTCCTATAAATCTTGCACCATGTGAACAACCTCTCCACCAAATATCACCCTATTTGAAAATGATTTGGTTGGGTTTTAAAATACCAAGAGTTTGAACCATATTCAAACTCCTCTTATTTTTCTGCCTCCAAAAATGTCCAAGTCAATTTTATTAAATAAGGCATAAATCAGTGAGCATGGGGATATTTTTCTTTTCCCCTAACTCATTTTCTTTTATCCTGTGCTTTTCTTTTTCTTTCTGTCTGAAGAAATAAAGAAAAAGGAGAAAAGCAGCAGCTGGCACAGTGGCATGGGCCTCCTCCTCCTTCTCTCTGCGCCAGGCCCATCTCCTTTCCCCTCACAGCGCAGGCCCATCTCTCCCGCAGGCCCAGCCAACAGGCCGCACCATCGCGCCATGGCTTTTCCTTCCCTTTGGCCCCACCTGTCTGTCTCACAGGGCCACGTCGCAGTCTTCCTCCATCAGCAAAGCAGAGCAACGCGCGCGCTCACCGTCGCGTCGTGAATTCACGGACGTCGAGGTCTCGTGCCCCAAGCCCCCCATTTAAACCCGAAGCTTGTCATCCCCTCCTCTCTAGGTTTCCTCTTCCCCCTCTCGCCGTCTGGAGAGCCGAGATCCTCCAGATCCGCCGTTCCCATCGACACCCGAGCACATCTGAGAGCATCCCCTCGTCGCCGGCGAGCCCCTCGTCGACCTTAGCTTCGCCAAAGGTGTCCTTCTGCTTCCACGACGTCGACTCCTTCGACTACGTCACCTACACGGACCCGATCGCCTCCAGGACGAGCTCTTCTTCCTCTTCTTCCTCTCCGGTGGCCGTAGGTGTTCGAGACGTGCCGTCGTCGACTCCGTCCACGACTGGGCCAACCGAGCACATCGCCGTGCTCGTGGTGAGCTCCTCTATCTCCCCTTACCTTTTTCCCCTTCCTGCGCGCCCTCTAGGCCCTAGTTCACTGAGCGCCCGAGCACATCGCCGTCGGACCTCGTCGCTGGCGAGTGTTCCGACCCCTCTAGTGCTTCGCTTGCTGTCCGTTCGCTTCGTCTCGTTGGGTATGTGCTGCCTGTGCAGTCGCCGTGCCACCTAGGCCTTTGCATCTCTTCGCCGTTGCTCTGTCGCCACCGTTCTGCCGTTGCTCGTCGCCGACGCTGTAGTGCTCTGTAGGTGCTGCTAGCGAGTTAGTTGGGTGCGGAACTCCTCCAGGAGCATCCCGCACCACTCCGCCGTCTTGTTTGGTCGTCGGAGCGGCTCCGACGAGCCCAGCTTTTCCCCTATCTCTGCACCTATGGTTACCTTATCAGATGTGCTACCTCTTCTCTGTCGAGAAACTTTCAGTAGCTAAGTGATTTGTCTCCGTCAGTTAACGCAGGGGGTCGTGTGTTCGATTCCTCGCAGGGGCAGGTGATTTCGCGCCTTTTTGCTTTTTCGTGAGAGGTTGACAGGTAGGTCCCACCTGCCAGCCTCACGAGCCTTCTCCACCCTTGCGCGCACCCGCTGGCTCCAGGTCAGCGGCCGGGCCCTCTGTCAGTGGCTTGGGCTAGTTGAGCCTGGGTCGATCTGTTTTGTTTTCTTTTTCTGTTTTTCTTGTTTAGTTAATGTCTGCATAAATATGTTTCTGATGAATTTGAGTTATATATGAAAAGTGCTTAGAATTTTATGTAGATTACGAATATGCTATTTGTTGCCATGTTTAAAAACATTTAAAATGATGTTTGAATTTAAACTTGTTTTAAATATGCTTAAACTTGTAAAAATCATAACTAAATATCTACAACTCCAAATTTAACAAACTTTATATGCATTTGGGGTAGTAAAATGTGTAGAATATTTTGGTGCTGTTGTTTAGCATGTTTGGCAACTCTATCACATAAGTTTTCAGATCTGTCCCAAATGCAAATAAATTAATATGGGAGTTTCTGGCTATTGTTGTTATTTAATTCCAGCCCATTTAAATGTGCTAGCATGTTGATGTAATGTTTGTTGCACCCTTGCCATGTTAACCAACTCCTAAAAACTTGGTGGATGCTTGTTTGAACAAACTACATAAACTTGTTAGATGATCCTTTGCTTGTTTCTTCTTGCGTATGATCTTGTTGGATGTGATGATATTGCACTCTTGTGACCCCTAGGCCATGCATCATTTCTTTCCATGTTCATATGCTTCATGTTCATGCATAATGTGGTTGAGCACTGCATGTTGATTGATTTTGTTCCGTTGTTGCATTGTTGTGTTTGGTTAGAGCCCGGTGACGATACGGAGTACGAGGTTTCTACCGAGGTTGAGTGTGAGGAGCAAGGTTACGATCCCTCCGTGGAATCAACAGGCAAGATGACCTTACCCAGATATCACTACTATCTTTGCCTATGGTAGATGTCTCGCTCTTTACCTTATTGCCTCAATGCCTATGTCTGTTTGTCAGCCTCCTATTGTTGCCATTAAACTCTCTAACCACCCAACCTAGCAAACCATTGTTTGGCTACGTAAGCTTCGCTCAACCCCTCTTATAGCATTGTTAGTTGCAGGAGAAGATTTGAAGATTCTTGCTTCATGATGAAGTTATTGTTGGGATATCACAATATATAATCTGTTAAACTAAATCATCTATATATTTGGCAATGGGTGGAAGGATAAGCCTTTGCTTGGTGTTTTGTTCCACTCCTGCCACCCTAGGAACCGTTTAAACCGGTGTTATGTTCCTTGATTTTGCGTCCCTAACACGGTTGGGGTTTATGGGCCCCCCTCGATAACCCGTTTAGCGCTAAAGCTTTTCTAGCAAGGACCAACATTGGTTTTACATTTGCCTAATAACTAAAACATGCATAAAGGCGTTGCAAACCTGAGTTCTTAATTAAAAACCCTGGGCCAGTGCTCCACATGAGTGTTGGTCCAAACTGGGCGTGCTGCGATGCCACCTCGGGGAAACTCAAGGGCTGGTAAAAACCTGTAGCTTGTCCCATCCGGTCGTGGCCTGAGACGAGATACACGCGGCTACTATCAGGGTGTCGGCACGTTGGGAGGTCTTGCTGGATTAGTTTTACCTTTGTCAGAATATCTTGAGCACGGGATTCCGAGAACACTCAGGTCTTCCCACCTTGGAGTTGCGACTGCGCAGATCGTGAGCTTGTGATGGGCTAAGTTGGGACACCCCTGCAGGGTTTGATCTTTCGAAAGCCGTGCCCGCGGTTATGTGGCAGATGGGAATTTTTTAATATCATGTTGTAGAAAACTTGACACTATGTTCATAATACACTACCAGCATGAGTAACCGTGATGGACGCTTTTCGAAGGGGTTCGGGAAATGAACACGGTGGGGTTATGTTTGACGTGCTTAGTTAGGATCACTTCGTGATCACTTTGACGATCGTTGGCATTTCTCTCCTCGCTCTAAACACGTAAGCTAGTGCTAGTGCTGTAGCAACCTTGTTTTCAGCCTTGTTCCACACCTAAGGCTTTGATAGCATTGCTACCCAGGAACAGGATTACTGAGTCCTCCGTGGCTCACATATTCTACACAACACCAGATGCAGGTACTGTTGAGAACTACACAACTGGTGGTTCAGAGTTGTATTGGGAGTTCGATGAAGAACGTGGGCGATACTACGTGTCTTACCCAGAGGATCAGCGGGGCTCTTACTAGGACGATCGGGACCTTGTGTTGCTTTATTTATGGTATCTTTCATTTGGATCTCCGTCCGTAGTCGGACTCTGATGTTATTGGATGATGTATGTTAATGTATTACATTGTGTGACGTGGCAAGTGTAAGCGAACTACTCTTTTACATTTTCATCCCCTCTTTTACATGAGTTGTGCAAAGATACCATACTTGAGATCATTCTAGTATGAGATTATGCCTTTAAGTCGTGTCTCGACACGTAGGAGGTATAGTCTCATACATGGCATTACAGTTCCGCAACAGAGTGGTACGGCAACCCAGTTCTGAAAGTCATGTTACTAGACCATGATGAACCTACAAACTATGAGGAAGCGGTGATGAGCCCAGATTCCGAAAAATGGCTTGAGGCCATGAAATTTGAGATGGGATCCATGTATGAGAACAAAGCGTGGACTTTGGTTGACTTGCCCGATGATCGGCAAGCCATCGAAAATAAATGGATCTTCAAGAGGAAGACCGACGCTGACGGTAATGTTACTGTTTACAAAGCTCGACTTGTTGCGAAAGTTTTTCGACAAGTTCAAGGAGTTGACAACGATGAGACTTTCTCACCCGTAGCAATGCTAAAGTCTGTCTGAATCACGTTAGCAATTGCCGCGTTTTATAAAATTTAGAAAATGGATAACAAAACTACAATCTTTAATGGATTTATTAAAGAGGAGTTGTATATGATGCAACCAGAAGGTTTTGTCGATCCTAAAGGTGCTAACAAAATGTGCAAGCTCCAGCGATCCATCTATGGACTGGTGCAAGCATCTCGGAGTTGGAATATACATTTTGATGAGGTGGTCAAAGCATATGGTTTTATACAGACTTACGGTGACGCCTATATTTACAAGAAAGTGAGTGGGAGCACTACGAAATTTCTGATAAGTATATGTGAATGACATATTGTTGATCAGAAATAATGTAGAATATTATAGAAAGCATAAAGGAGTGTTTGGAAGGAGTTTTTCAAAGAAAGACCTCGGTGAAGCTGCTTACATATTGTGCATCAAGATCTATAGAGATAGATCAAGACGCATGATAAGAATTTCGATGCCTACATACCTTCATAAGATTTTGAAGTAGATCAAAATGGATCAGTCAAAGAAGGAGTTCTTGCTAGATTTGTAAGGTGTGAAGTTGAGTAAACACTCAAAGCCTGACCAGGGCAGAAAAATATAGAGAGAATGAAAGTCATTCCCTATGCCTCAGCCATAGGTTTTATAAAGTATGCCATGCTGTGTACCAAACCTATTGTGTACCTTGCCATGAGTTTGACAAGGGAGTACAATTTTGATCTAGGAGTAGATCACTGGACAGCGGTCAAAATTGTCCTTAGTTACTAGATGACTAAGGAAATATTTCTCGGTTATGGAGGTGATAAAGAGTTCGTCGTAAAGAGTTACGTCGATGCAAGCTTTAACACCGATCTGGATGACTCTGGGTCTCGTTCTAGATGCATATTGGCAGTGGGAGCAATTAGCTAGAGTAGCTCCATGCAGAGCATTGTAGACATAGAAATTTGCGAAATACATACGGATCTGAATGTGTCAGACCCGTTGACTAAACTTCTCTCACAAGCAAAACATGATCACACCTTATTACTCTTGGGTGTTAATCACATAGCAATGTGAACTAGATTATTGACTCTAGTAAACCCTTTGGGTGTTGGTAACATGGCGATGTGAACTATGGGTGTTATTCACATAACGATGTGAACTATCGATATTAAATCACATGGCGATGTGAACTAGATTATTGACTCTAGTGCAAGTGGGAGACTGAAGGAAATATGCCCTAGAGGCAATAATAAAGTTATTATTTATTTCTTTATATCATGATAAATGTTTATTATTCATGCTAGAATTGTATTAACCGGAAACTTAGTACATGTGTGAATACAGAGACAAAACAGAGTTTCCCTAGTATGCCTCTACTAGACTAGCTCATTGATCAAAGATGATTATGTTTCCTAGCCATAGACATGAGTTGTCATTTGATCAATGGGATGACATCATTAGGAGAATGATGTGATGGAGAAGACCCATCTGTTAGCAAAGCACTATGATCATTTAGTTTTACTGCTATTGCTTTCTTCATGACTTATACATGTTCCTATGACTATGAGATTATGCCACTCCCGAATACCGGAGGAACACCTTGCCTGCTATCAAACGTCACAACATAACTGGGTGATTATAAAGATGCTCTACAGGTGTCTCCGAAAGTGTTCGTGGTGTTGGCATGGATCAAGAATAGGATTTGTCGCTCCGAGTGTCGGAGAGGTATCTCTGGGCCCTCTCTGTAATGCACATCATAATAAGCCTTGCAAGCAAATGACTAATGAGTTAGTCACGAGATGATGTATTACGGAACGAGTAAAGAGACTTGCCGATAACGAGATTGAAATAGGTATTGAGATACCGACGATCAAATCTCGGGCAAGTAACATACCGATGACAAAGGGAACAACGTAAGTTGTTATGCAGTTTGACCGATAAAGATCTTCGTAGAATATGTAGGAGCCAATATGAGCATCCAGGTTCCGCTATTGGTTATTGACCAGAGATGAGTCTCGGTCATGTCTACATAGTTCTCGAACCCGTAGGGTCCGCACGCTTAACGTTTGATGACGATCAGTATTATGAGTTTATGAGTTTTGATGTACCGAAGGTAGTTCAGAGTCCCAGATGAGATCGGGGACATAACGAGGAGTCTCCAAATGGTCGAGATGTAAAGATCAATATATTGGACGACTATATTCGGACATCGGAAAGGTTCCGAGTGATTCAGGTATTTTTCGGAGTACCGAAGAGTTACGGGAATTTGCCGGGGAGTATATGGGCCTTATTGGGCTTTAAGGGAAAGAGAGAGAGAGAGGAGTTTGCGCCCCCCAAGGCTTAGTCCGAATTGTACTAGGGGGAGGGGCCGCGCCCCCTCCTTCCTTCTCTTCTCTTTTCCCTTCCCTTCTCTCCTACTCCTACTACTTGGAAGGGCTCCTAGTTCTACTAGGAAAGGGGGAATCCTACTCCCGGTGGGAGTAGGACTCCCCTAGGGCGCGCCATAGAGAGGGCCGGCCCTCCCCCTCCTCCACTACTTTATATACGGGGGTAGAGGGACTTGATCAGTTGGTCTCTCCCAACCGTGTGCGGTGCCCCTCTCCACAGAAACACACCCCGGTCATACCGTTGCAGTGCTTAGGCGAAGCCCTGCGACGGTAGCTTCATCATCTTCGTCACCATGCCATCGTGCTGACGAAACTCTCCCGTGAAGCTCAACTGGATCAAGAGCTCGTGGGACGTCATCAAGCTGAATGTGTGCTGAATGCGGAGGTGTCGTACGTTCGGTGCTTGATCGGTTGGATCGCGAAGAAGTTCGACTACATCAACCGATTCACTAGACGCTTCCGCTTTCGGTCTACGAGGGTACGTAGACACACTCTGCCTTCTCGTTGCTATGCATCTGGTAGATAGATCTTGCATGATCATAGGAAGTTTTTTGAAATACTACCTTCCCCAACAATGATTTTGTAGGGATGAAAATTCTTTGGCCATGTTATTTTGAGAAGACATAATTGCTTTGTTAGTATGCTTGAAGTATTATTATTCTTATGTCAATATTAAACTTTTTCCTTGAATCTTTCGTATCTGAACATTAATGCCACAACAAAGAAAATTAAATTGAGAATTATGTTGGGTAGCATTCCACATCAAAAATTCTGTTTTTATCATTTACCTACTCGAGGACGAGAAGGAATTAAGCTTGGGGATGCTTGATACGTCTCCAACTTATCTATAATTTTGGATTGTTCCATGCTATTATATTATCTGATTTGGATGTTTAATGGGATTTAATATGCACTTTTATATGATTTTGGGACTAACCTATTAACCCAGAGCCCAGTGCCAGTTTTTGTTTTTTTCTTGTTTTTGAGTACCGCAGAAAAGGAATACCAAACGGAGCCCAATTGACCTGAAACTCTACAGAGGATGTTTTCGGACTAGAAGAAGCCCAAGGAGTACCGGAGATGGACCAGGGGAGTCCAGAGCTGCCCACGAGGGTGGGGGGCACGCCCACCCCCTGGGTGCGCCCCCTATCTCGTGGCCGCCTCGGGGACCCCCTTACTTGTTCCTGACTCCAACACCTCTTATATATACCCAAACCTCCAGAAAATAATCGAGATCAGGTGTTCCTCCGCCGAAAGCCTTTGTTGCTACCGAAAACTAATCTAGACCAGTTCTGGCACCCTGCCGGAGGAATCCTTCTCCGGTGGCCATCTTCATCATCCCGGTGCTCTCCATGATGGGGGGGGGAGTAGTTCACCCTCGGGGCTGAGGGTATGTACCAGTAGCGATGTGTTTGATCTCTCTCTCTCTCTCTCGTGTTCTTGAGATGGCACAATCTTGATGTATCGCGAGCTTTTCTATTTTAGTTGGATCTTATGATGCTTCTCCCCCTCGATCTTCTTGTAATGGATTGAGTTTTCCCTTTGAAGTTATCTTATCGGATTGAGTCTTTAAGGATTTGAGAACACTTGATGTATGTCTTGCATGTGCTTATCTGTGGTGACAATAGAATATCATGTGATCTACTTGATGTATGTTTTGGTGATCAACTTGCAGGTTCAGTGACCTTGTGAACTTATGCATAGGGATTGGCACACGTTTTCGTCTTAACTCTCCTGTAGAAACTTTGGGACACTCTTTGAAGTTCTTTGTGTTGGTTGAATAGATGAATCTGAGATTGTGTGATGCATATCGTATAATCATGCCCACGGATACTTGAGGTGACAATGGAGTATCTAGGTAACATTAGGGTTTTCGTTGATTTGTATCTTAAGGTGTTATTCTAGTACGAACTCTAAGATAGATCGAACGGAAAGAATAGCTTCGTGCTATTTTCCTACGGACTCTTGAATAGATCGATCAGAAAGGATAACTTTGAGGTGGTTTCGTACCCTACAATAATCTCTTCGTTTGTTCTCCGCTATTAGTGACTTTGGAGTGACTCTTTGTTGCATGTTTAGGGATAGTTATATGATCCAATTATGTTATTATTGTTGAGAGAAATTGCACTACTGAAAGTATGAATTCTAGGCCTTGTTTCAAAGCTTTGCAATATTGTTTATGCTCACTTTTATCATTAGTTACCTTGTTGTTTTTATATTTTCATATTACAAAAACCTATATCTACAATCCATATTGCACTTGTATCACCCTCTCTTCGGCGAACTAGTGCACCTATACAATTTACCGTTGTATTGGGTGTGTTGGGGACACAAGAGACTCTTTGTTATTTGGTTGCAGGATTGTTTGAGAGAGACCATCTTCATCCTATGCCTCCCACGGATTGATAAACCTTAGTTCATCCACTTGAGGGAAATTTGCTACTGTCCTACAAACCTCTACACTTGGAGGCCCAACAACGTCTACAAGAAGAAGGTTGCGTAGTAGACATCAAGCCCCGATCAAAGCAGCTGGAGTAGATGCTGGTAGTTGTGCCTTACAAGGCGCCCGCTAAGAAGGGCAAGAAGCAAGAAGCCTCGGAGTCCAGGAAGGGCCTCCGCCGCAGGATCCGTCCCGGCAAATGGTACAGAGACGCTATGGCTTCATCCGTACAAGTGGGGGCGAGGAGGAGGAGGATCAAGAGAGTGCCTATTGGCACCCCAAAAAGAGGCCGATGTCCATGGACGCCGAGGAGGTCCAACCTTCCTCGGCCCCAATGAGACGACACCGGCCAAAGCTGGTAATACTTGACAGCTCAGATGTCGAGAAGTATGAGGCATCTGAGGAGCACCCGAAGAAGGGAACCATGGTCAAGCCCACTAAAGCAGGTAAAGTGTCTGCATGTTCAACTGTCATGCTTTTAGTAGTTTCTTTCAGTTGAAGGTTAACCCCTCTGAATTGCAGTCCCCCACATGACCGCCCTAGCGAGCAAACCTGGGAATAGATGTCTTCGCCCGTCGAGCTGGCGGACAGTGGGTCTATGGCGCACTCCATGCCGCCTTTGGTCCGTGAAGAGGTTGAGGAAGTTCAGTCCTGAAGAACTCCTCCTCCTCCAAACATGGAGGGGGAGGTAGATGTTGTGATGGCCGAGGTCAGCACCTTGGTCACCGAAGACCAGGAGGGGGCATCCCTCTTGGCCGACGAGGGAAAGGAGACCGGGCTCTTCGGACCCCCTCTGTTGACCGCTCCTGAGCCCCCAAGGCCCTCGACGACACATGTTCCTCCGAACAGGGAGGGGGCTAGGGTGAGGGGCACGCCGGCGTCAAACACCTCCGCAAGGGTGGCGATTGGTTGGCCGGACACGCTGGAGGAGTTGGTGAGCAATTCCGCCATCGTTGAAGGGCACCGTACCCTTATGGGTGTGGTCATGTAGAGTGTTCGGTCCGTCCAATCCAGACTGAACGACGTTGTCCAAGGCCTTCTAATAGGCTTTGAGGTGAGTCAAGTAATGATGTTTCCTCGTAATGCGGTTATAGTTGTTAGTTTAGGTAGGCCGCATACATAGCAGCCCCCGAGACTCTTCCAGGACCTCGAAGAGACCCACAGAGGATCAAATTCGGTAGGTTGGTTAATAATGTCGACATTTCTGATGCTAACACATGCATCTTCCACTACAGGAAACAAGTAATTTGCCGTCTGCCACGGCGGACGGCAAAGGTATGAATGGCGGACGACAAAGGTCTTTGCCGTCCGTCGCGGATGGCAAAAGGCCCCGGCAAAGTCAGGATCGGCAAACAGCTATTGTGCCGTCTACTTCGGACGGCTGACGGCAAAGGGTCCTTTGCCATCAGCAGCTGACGGTAGTGAAAACAGACGGCACTAAATGCACTGCTACTCCGTTAGGTGGTTAATGGCAGGCCTTTGCCGTATGCCGCTGACGGCAAAGCCTTTGCCGTCAGCCACTGTAGGTAAACTGACCAAATTGGTCAGCCTCCCAGGAGGCACAGTTGCCTGCCATGTGGCCTCTTTGCCGTCCGCTGCTGATGGCAAAGGAGCCTTTGCCGTCGGTGGCCGACGGCAAAGAGCCTTCATATTGGCTCTTTTTTCTGTTTTTTTAATCCAACAATTTTCACAGCAAATATATATGACATTTTCATATATTTCACAGGGCTATTTAACAGCAATCATATCACATATAGTTCCATCCTTACATATTACAAAAGTTTCACATTTGTTCATCCAACACCGTTATCCATCCATCCATATAACAAGTTCCAACCATGCAAGTTCATTGAAACAAAATAAAAGCACAAATGGAAAAGAAGCACTCCATCCATGCAAGCTTCTGTGAATTAAATCAAATCTGCAAAATGATAAAAATATGTTAGAAGAAGAAGAATGAAATGAAGAAGAAGAAAACTATAATAAGTAAGCACACTTAAAGAAAATGGAGCTAACGTTGAAGAAAATGAAGAAGAAGAAGAAGAAGAAGAAGAAGAAGAAGAAGAAGAAGAAGAAGAAGAAGAAGAAGAAGAAGAAGACTAGAAGAATACTAGAAGAAGACTAGAAGAATAAGAAGAAGAAGAAGAAGAAGAAGAAGAAGAAGAAGAAGAAGAAGAAGAAGAAGACTATAAGCTTATCATGTAAACTTGGTCATTTTGTGCTAACATAAGTAATTTTGGAGTTAACCTATAGGAAAGTAAGCATATTAGGTAACTAAGCATATTGGAGGAAACAAAGCTAAGTATATATAAATCATTTTGGAGATCAAACATACCTGACATAGTTCAGTTGACATTGTTCTTCTCCTTCTCCTTCATTAGCCTGATGCGCCAAGAGCGGCGAGGTGGTGGAGGCAGTGGGATGTAGTCTTCTACCACAATTGGCGTGGTCATGTCGCCCAGCTGTGGGATCACCGGCGCCACCGCTGGCGCGAGGTCATTGTCAGACACCACCACCATCGCGAGGTCATCCTCAGCCACCACCATCTCTTGCCCATGGTTAGCCACCACCATCTCTTGCCCATGGTCAACCACCACCATCTCTTGCCCTTGGTCAGCCACCACCATCGCTAGGTCATCCTCAGCCTGATGCCCACTCTTCTCCTCTTCTTTGTCACATCCCTAGTTAGCACTTGCATTAGGACTAGCTAGAGTGTGCATCATGTTTACTTATCAAAGAAACTTGAAATGGGAATGACAGAAACGCCAACACCCCTCTTCTAACAACTAGGGTTTCATAAAATCTTTTCCAATGTACCCAAAATGCCCTTCAAAAATGTCCATCATTTCTGCCTTGGTCTTAAACCTCTGCCAAAAATGGTGCACAATTTTCTAGGACATCCAAGGTCTCTGGATTAAATCATATGGTATTTGCATTTGGGCATTTAAATGCTATAAAATATTTTAAATGCTCAAATAATCATAAACTATAATGTCCCATGCTGTTCATATTATATACAGTGGGCATGACAAGTTTTATGAGTTATAAAAATGTTCTGGCATTTTTATTAATTAAACAAAGTTGCAAAAGAAATGAAACAGAAAAGAAATAGGAAAAGGGAGGGAGAGAAAGGTTACCTGACGCCCCACCCGACCCACCTGCCGGCCCAGCCCAGCTGCCGCTCCAGTGAGCTGCTTGGCTCGGCCAGGCAGGCAGGCAGGTGCTCGACGGCGGCCGCAGCGTGCGCCACGCAGCTGCCCGCCGCCCTGCTTCCTCCCCTCACCGCCCTGGAGGCTTGGATCGGTCGTCCACCTCGCCCCCGACCCCTTCTTCCCCAACTCCGGCCGCGGAGATCCCCCTCGCCGTTCCGCTCAGCTCCGACCGCCCCCAAGCTCGCTCCGGCGTGTGCTACAACCCCTGTGAGCCCAGCTTCGTCCTCCCCCTCTCCGTTGGCTCTCTACTACCCTGGAACGCACCGCACGAAGCTCACCTGCACGCACCGCGGCGGAGCTCGTCGCCGACGAGGCTCCGGCCATCCAATGGTCCGGCCACCGTGCCTATCAGCTTCACCGTCACGCGTAGGTGCTGTAGGACCACTCCACGCTCCTCTACGAGCACCGCACCGTCGTATGCGACTTCGCCGAACTCCGGCAGCCGCTGGACTCGTCGCTGGCGTCATCTCCGGCGACCCCGAGGCCAGCCACCACCTCCATTCGATGCGGTTTGCCTCCAGGTACCCATAGGTGTGCTCCGCCGTCGTTTTGGCAGCCGGAGCACGAAACCCGCACCTCACCGCCATGTTTGGCCTCGCCGGCGGCTAAACGCCGGCGAGTTGGGCCTGTTTGACCACAGGTTTGACCCCCCTGGGTCACTGACATGTGGGCCCTGCCTGCTTGTCAAACCTAGTTTAGGTGTTAATTTAATTCTAATTAGTTAATTAGCTAACTGTGACACTGACCAGTGGGTCCCACTAGTCAGGTTTGACTTGGGCCGCCCTGTTGACTGACTGACATCAGCATGATGTCATGCTGACGCAGTAAAGGATTTTCTGGGATTTTTAGATTTAAAAATAATTCAGGAAATTCCAGAAAATGCCTAAACTTCAAAAAATCATATAAATTCAACAGTAGCTCAGATGGAAAAGATTTATATATGAAAAATGATCAGAAAAATCCAATCTTTCCAATGGCAAAGGTTTCATGCATGTTTGACCAAGTTAACCTTGCTGTATACATTAAAACATGATAATGCACTTAATTAAATAATAGCTAAAGTGCCAATTTGAATCTTTGATTCAAATAGGCTCAAACCCTTCTGGTTATAGTTGCATTAGCCCAACACACATGCATCTTGCCATGTCATGAGCATGCATCATATTGTTGCATTTGTTTGTTTAATGATTGTATCGCCGGTATTCTCTGTGTTAGGTCCTGCTCCCGAGGATACTGCTGCGTATCCAGTTGAAGAGCAGTACCCGACAACCACTTTGTCAGGCAAGCAATCATTGATCATTCCGATACAAACCCAATCTTCTCGCTTCTGCTCTCTTTTACTGCATTAAGGCAACATCGTGTGAACTGCTACTTGCTGCGGTAGTTGAACCCTATTCCCTTGCATGACCTGTCATTGCCACAGTAAATAGTTGAAACCCACTAGCATGTGTAGGAGTTGATTGAGCCATGGGATGTGTGATCCACCATGCTATTTGCTTATGTTGCCTACTATGCTTAGAGTTGTGTTTGGTCTGGTTCATCTGGGTGATGGATCAGAGTGAAACAATCATTTCGATAAAGAGAAAGAAGCGTGGAACACGTTTGGTTAAGGTATCGATGAAAGGCCATGTAGGAGTACATGGTGGGTTGCTTCATTGGAACCGTCCATAGGACCCGAGATCTGTATGTGTGGTTCAAATTCCAGTTACTACCATGCATTGGGCCCGAAACCAATGGACCCTCTCGGCTTATTAATTACCCTCGATCTCTGTCCAGGAGTTGCAACTAGTTTCTGGTGTTTATAGCTTACTGGAGGTCGTGCACAACGCTGACCCTCGGGGTGGGTTGTGATGCGACAGGTACGTGGCACGGTGTACCAGTTGCCCGTTTGGTGACTCGGGAACCCTGTACACATCATTTGGGGCCGTGAGCGACACCCCGGCCGGATCTCCCCACGGATGGAACCCAAATAGGCGATAAACCTGGATGAGAGACTTGAGTAGTTAGTCAGGTCGTGGCCGACACCCTCGCTGGGCTTCCGCTTGAAGGTTGCCGAGTACATGTCGAGTAAACGACGATAAGTGGTGAAAGCGTGTGTGAAGAGGTACACCCCTGCAGGGTTATCAATCTATTCGAATAGCCGTTGTTCGCGGTACGGACTACTTGGTTACTCTTACAGTTCATAGACAAGTTGATGGATACTACTAAAAGCCTCAAGATAAGTGTGAGTACCGTGGATGGGCCTTTCGTAGGATGACGGAAGAGGATCCTCGGTGGTGTATTGTTGTGGTGAGTAGAGGACTCGTGTTCGTAATAACATCTTGCAATCCGTTGAGAGTTGTAGTATAGGTTAGCCAAGAGTCAAAGCTGGCTTTCTGCTATGAACTCCACTACCCCCTTTGATAATGTTGCATGTATGATAGGTTCTGTGGTAAGACTTGCTGAGTACCTTTGTACTCATGTTTGCTTAATAACTGTTGCAGAGGAGAACCCTGCCCCTGCTGATGGGTTCTACATAGACGTTGACGTCGACGAGTAGCTTGACACCCAGACGGAGATCTGGAGCTTGTGAAGGGCCTTATAGATAGTCAGGCTACACCAAGCCTGTTTTATTTTCTAAGTTGTCTGTACTCAGACATGTAGCTTCCGCTTGTGCTTGTATGACTGTATGACTTGAGTGTTGGGTCATGTGACCCCTACCTGTATGGATATGTTATGTATGGCTCTTGGAGCCTCTTAAATAAAGTACTTTGAGTCATAGAGTTCTGTTGTGATGCAATGTTGTATTTGCACATATTGAGCATATTGTGTGTATGGTTGAAATGCTTGGTATGTGTGGGATCCGACACCTAGTTGTTTTCCTTTGGTAGCCTACCTTACAGGGAAATGCCTCCTAGTGATTCCAATGAGCCTTGGTAGCTTGCTACTGCTCGTAACACATAGGCTGGCCAGCATGTGTCCTTCTTCTTTCCTGTGTCTGCCCCTTAGGGGAAATGTCACGCGTTGTGCATTTAAGTCCATGTAGCTTGCTACGACTTGGGTTCATACGTTGATGACCGACACGTTCGTTGCTGGGTCATGGATGCATGTCTCTGTAATGTAGTGCCACTTTTGGTTTATAACTAGCCATGTCGGCCCGGGTTCTCTGTCATATGGATGCTAGCGACACTGTCATATACGTGTGCCAAAATGCGCAAACGGTCCCGGGCCAGGTAAGGTGGCACCCGTGGGGTTACCGTGCGTGAGGCCGCAAAGTGATATGACGTGTTACAGCTAGATCGGTGTGACTTAGGATCGGGGTCCTGACAGCGTTGGCATCAGAGCTGGACTGCCTGTAGGATTCTCAAGCCAAACTGGTCGATGTTGAGTCTAGAAAAATTCTTATTTATATGTAGGGGAATTGATTGTGGAAGGGAACGTAAGGCTCTTTTTACTCCTTTACCTTATGACCTTCTGATCTCAGTCAGTCTATTCTTTCTACGGGGATTTAGGACTAGGCCTCTTATCCTTACTAGGTTCACGTGTTACTAATCCGTAGACTCTTTGGATTGTTGGTTTCAAGCCTCAGTTCAGTTCCTATCCTTTTAGTATGATGATTGTTGGACCCCGGAACCTTGATATGGAATTGTTGAGTGGATATGCTATCATTTGTATGATGTCTCAAATATTTGTTTGAGCATTTACAGTTGTTATGCTGCCCGATTTCTTCCAGAAACACTAATGCCTTTGCATTACCTCGTGTTTCAGATGTCTGGCCGCACCCCTCACCAAGTGGTTCGTTTGACTCGGTGCATTAATGTGCCCGATCACACGGCCATGCTAGTCCGTGTGCTGACTGAGACCGGTTATCGCTGGTATCCTGAGTACACCGTGGAGGAACAGCACCGGGATTTCAATCAGAGTCAGTATTTCTGCACAGTCCGGATATACCCCTCATATCCCGGAGCTAACGACCCCATCCATTGGTCTTATGGACTCGGGGTTACCATCGAGATGGCAGTGCAGGATGCCGCCTATTCGATGATGACGATTCTCCGGGCTAGGCATGCCCTGTTGCTGAACACTGAGTTCTGTTACATGCCAGCCTCACTTCCCGGAGAGGAAGGCTACTACACTAGTCTGTATACTGATGCTGCTCATGAAGAGCCACTGCTTCAGACTATTGTTCAGATGCTGGAGGATATGGACCGTGAGGTCCGTGCCCTCCGAATGGAGCTGTATAACACTCGAGCCGCCCATTGGACTACTTTGACACGGCTTGCACCTGCTGTGCACGCCGGATATCTGGACATGCGGGATTTGTACCCCGTGCGGACTCGTCTGCCTGATCGCATGGATTGGCGTGATGTTGGGGGTATTACACCTCCACGTGGGCGTCGGTTACCACCAGCATCGGGACCGAGGCCACATCCATGTCCCTATGGTCCACAGCCTTCTAGTGCTCGCGAGTTTCAAGATCCGTCTGTTCCACTTCCAGGCTAGGGTGGTAATCTTTACGAAGATTACTACGGGAATGTCTGAGCTAGACCGTGGTAGTAGTAGTATTGTAGTAGTTGTATTCCACAGTCCTGCGCGTCTGGTGGAATATGACTTAGTGTGAAGTGAGTTCCGGAGGTATAGTTAAATAATGTATAGGAGCTTGGAATGCCTCTGATGGGATGTATCGTCTTTCACCGCAGTTGTACTTTAGCCTTGGCTTGTACTAAACTATGTATGGTGTGTATGACCACTGGTGTATATATAGCAGTTTCTATATTACCATGTCGTACGGATGAACATCTCTGCATTCCATGTCATCCATTACATTCTGCACTTCTATGTAAATTTTTTGCCATCCTTGTCTAAACCGTTGTTTTGTTTTCCTAGGATGGTCAACACTCGCAACACTCCTGCTGCCCAGGAGCAGGGTGAGGCTAGTGGGGCTAGAGATGGGAATCTGCCCCAGCCACCCTCCTTGGCGGAAGTTATGCTCGAGGCAGAACGGAACAAGAGAGAGACCAACCGTCTGCTGGAACGCATAGAGCAGAACACTGGGTTCCGCCAAAGGAATGACGTGGTCTCAATCAATGACTTTATCAAGATGTGCCCACCGAAGTTCCATCACTCCACTGAACCTCTGGATGCGGATGACTGGCTACGTAGTATCACCCACAAGCTACACTCTGCCCGTGTGGCCGAAGCTCACAAGGTTACCTATGCCGCCTACCA
Organism: Secale cereale; assembly: GCA_902687465.1. Taxonomy (NCBI): domain Eukaryota; kingdom Viridiplantae; phylum Streptophyta; class Magnoliopsida; order Poales; family Poaceae; genus Secale; species Secale cereale. The sequence goes on along the minus strand of LR738713.1, from coordinate 474,217,047 downwards.
TCTTGAGGGCCCTGCCAGTCTTTGGTGCAAAAACTTTGAAGCTATGCGTCCTGCTGGCCAAATCACTACTTGGGTTGAGTTCAGTGAGGCATTCCGTGAACATCACATTCCGGAAGGTCTCATGGATCGCAAGCGGGAGGAATTCTGCAACTTCACCCAGGGCCGGTTAACTGTAGATGGCTATAGTCGCGAGTCTGGCAACTTGGCACGCTATGCACCTGAGGAAGTATCCACCGATGCCAAGAAGCAGGCGAGGTTCCGCAAGGGACTCAGCCCTGAACTCCGCCGAGATCTACGTCTGCACGAGTGCACTTCCTTCCAGAAGTTGGTAAACAAGGCTATCAGTGCTGAAACGGGCCAGACCGACTTCGAGGCCACACGCAAGCATACTCGAGACTTTGGTTCCTCATCCGGCTCTGGCTCTCACAAGCGCCGTGTGTGGGTTCCTAACACTGCTCTGCCACCCAAGTACACACCGAGGCCATCCTATGAGGCGCCTCGCCCAACTCAACATTATGCACCTGCTAAGACCTATGGAGGACCACCTTCGAACTTTGCTCCACGCACTAGCACTATGACCTGCTTCAAGTGTGGAGAACCGGGACACTACATGCGTGAGTGTCCTCAGAACCAACCAGGAAAACCCGTTGGCTGTGGTAAGCCAACCGGCAAGGTGAATTATGTCAAGCCAATCCCCACTGCACGTGGTCATGTCAACTATGTCTCTGCCGAGGAAGCTTATGAGGATCCTAACGTCGTTCTTGGTACGCTTCTCGTTAACTGCCATCCGGCATCTGTTCTTTTCGATACTGGAGCATCCCATTCGTTCATATCTGAGAGCTATGCTCGAATGCACAACGTGACTTTTTGTGACATGCCTACTTCCATGGTTATTCAAACTCCTGGTTCAAAGTGGCAAACCTCTAGGGTAAGCCATGGAAATGAAATCCTTGTCGATAGACTTGTTTTCCTAGCATCTCTAATCGCTCTCAAGTCCTCGGACATAAACATCATTTTGGGTATGGATTGGATGACAACTCATTACGCCAAGATTGATTGCTATACTAGGACCGTTCAACTTACACACCCATCCGGAAAGATAGTCAATGTCTTGACCCGAATGGCTGAGCGTCAGCTCTACTCTCTTAATGCCAGCCCTCTACCCGAACTCGAAGATATCCTGGTAGTCCGTAACTTTCCGGATGTTTTTCCAGAAGAACTGCCAGGAATTCCACCTGACAGAGATGTCGAGTTCGTGATAGATCTTATCCCTGGAACTGTCCCAATCTCTAGGAGACCCTATAAGATGGCACCCCTAGAATTAGCTGAGCTTAAGAAACAACTCGATGATTCCTTGCAAAAGGGTTTCATCCGTCCTAGTTCTTCCCCTTGGGCTTGCCCCGTCCTCTTCATCAAGAAGAAGGATGGAACGGAGCGGATGGTTGTAGATTACCGACCTGTCAATCTGGTCACCATAAAGAACAAGTATCCGCTTCCCAGGATCAACAACATGTATGATCAGCTCGCTGGATCCTCAGTCTTCTCTAAGATGGATTTGAGGTTGGGTTACCATCAAATCAAAATCAAGAACGGGGACATTCGTAAAACGGCTTTTGTTACTCGTTATGGCCAATATGAGTACACCGTCATGTCCTTCGGATTAACCAATGCCCCAGCCACCTTCTCCCGGCTAATGAATTCTATATTCATGGAGTACTTGGATAAATTCGTCGTGGTATACCTCGATGATATACTCATCTATTCCAAGAACAAGGAAGATCATGCCGAGCATTTAAGGCTGGTATTGACGAAACTTCGAGAGCACCGCCTTTATGCCAAATTCTCTAAATGTGAATTTTGGTTGCCGGAAGTAACTTATCTAGGTCATGTGATCTCTGGCAAGGGTATTGCTGTCAATCCAGAGCGAGTTCAAGCCGTCCTTGATTGGACTCCCCCTGAATCGGTCAAGCAAGTTAGGAGTTTTCTTGGCTTAGCGAGCTATTGCCGACGCTTCGTCGAGAATTTCTCCAAGGTTGCTAAACCTCTAACTGAGCTCCTCAAAAAGAATAAAAAGTTTGAGTGGACCCCATAGTGCGAGTCCAGTTTTCAGGAACTGAAAAGACGCCTGACATCTGCACCTGTACTGGTACCACCAGACTTTTCCAAGGATTTTATTATCTACTGCAACGCCTCGCGAAAAGGACTAGGTTGCATACTCATGCAAGATCGTCAAGTGATTGCATACGCATCTCGACAGTTGCGTCCACATGAGGATAACTATCCTACTCATGATCTAGAGCTTGCAGCTGTAGTCCATGCACTCAAAACATGGCGACATTACCTCCTTGGTAATCGCTGTGAAATCTTCACTGATCATCAAAGTTTGAAGTATATCTTCACCCAACCGGATCTAAATCTCAGGCAAAGACGTTGGGTCGAGTTGCTCACAGATTACGACTTAGGAATCACTTACACCCCTGGAAAGGCCAATGTCATGGCTGATGCACTAAGTCGTAAATCTTATTGTAACAACTTGATGTTACAACAAGGACAACCACTTCTCCACGAGGAATTTCGTAAGCTTAACCTTCACATTGTTCCTCGAGGATTCCTTTCCACCTTGGTGGCGGAACCTAACCTTACGGATCAGGTCATCAAAGCACAGAAGGTTGATCCGGGAATCTCCCGTATTAAGAGGAACATCAAGAAAGGAGTTGCGGGATGTTTCTCAATTGATGATCAAGGAGTTGTATTCTTTAGCAACCATTTAGTGGTTCCTAAAGTACGAAACCTGAGACGTTTGATCCTTAAGGAGGCTCATGAATCTCCTCTCACAATTCATCCTGGTAGTACCAAAATGTATCAGGACCTACGTCAGAGATTCTGGTGGACTAGGATGAAGAGAGAAATCGCTCAATTCATTGCTAACTACGACGTTTGTCGTCGAGTCAAAGCAGAGCATCAACGGCCTGCTGGCTCCCTTCAACCTTTAGCTATTCCTGAATGGAAATGGGACAAAGTCGGTATGGACTTCATTACCGGGTTTCCCAGGACGAGGAAAGGGAATAATGCTATCTTCGTCATTATCGACCGCCTCTCTAAAGTAGCTCATTTCCTGCCTGTTCGAGAGAGTATTACCGCTAGCCAGCTAGTAGACTTGTATGTCTCTCGGATAGTATCACTTCATGGTGTGCCATTGGAGATCAACTTAGACCGTGGGAGTCTTTTCACTTCTCGATTTTGGGAAAGTTTCCAGAATGCTATGGGAACTCATCTCTCCTTCAGTACCGCCTTCCATCCCCAGTCAAGTGGTCAAGTGGAACGAGTCAATCAAATTCTGGAAGACATGCTTCGAGCCTCTGTCATCTCTTTCGGTATGGAATGGGAAAAGTGTCTTCCATTTGCCGAATTCGCTTATAACAATAGTTATCAAGCCAGCTTGGGAAAAGCTCCCTTCGAAGTTCTATATGGACGAAGGTGTCGAACACCTCTTAACTGGTCAGAAACCGGGGAAAGACAATTCTTTGGCCCGGATATGATCCAGGAAGCAGAAGAGCAAGTTCGCATCGTTCTTGAGAAATTGAAAACAGCCCCGTCTTCGCCAGAAGAGCCAATATGATAGTCATCATAAGGCTGTGACTTTTGAAGTCGGCGATAAGGCTTACCTTCGGGTTACCCCTCTTAAGGGAACCCATCGTTTCGGTATCAAAGGCAAATTGGCCCCTCGTTACATCGGTCCTTTTCGCATTCTTGCCAAACGAGGAGAAGTTGCCTACCAATTGGAACTACCTCCGCACCTATCCAAAGTTCATGACGTGTTCCACGTTTCTCAACTCAGGCGTTGCTTCTCAGATCCTATCCGCGGAGTGGACCACGAAACGCTTGATCTCCAGGACAATCTCACATATCGAGAATACCCCGTTCGTATTCTTGATCAAACCGAGCGCACCACTCGACGCCACAATATCAAGTTTCTCAAGGTTCAATGGTCACATCATTCCGAGAGTGAAGCTACTTGGGAAAGGGAGGATCGTCTTCGACTTGAGTACCCCACCCTCTTTCCGGAGGAACCCGAATCTCAGGTCGCGATTCTTTTAAGTGGGGGTGAGTTGTCACATCCCTAGTTAGCACTTGCATTAGGACTAGCTAGAGTGTGCATCATGTTTACTTATCAAAGAAACTTGAAATGGGAATGACAGAAACCCCAGCACCCCTCTTTTAACAACTAGGGTTTGATAAAATCTTTTCCAATGTACCCAAAATGCCCTTCAAAAATGTCCATCATTTCTGCCTTGGTCTTAAACCTCTGCCAAAAATGGTGCACAATTTTCTAGGACATCCAAGGTCTCTGGATTAAATCATATGGTATTTGCATTTGGGCATTTAAATGCTATAAAATATTTTAAATGCTCAAATAATCATAAACTATAATGTCCCATGCTGTTCATATTATATACAGTGGGCATGACAAGTTTTATGAGTTATAAAAATGTTCTGGCATTTTTATTAATTAAACAAAGTTGCAAAAGAAATGAAACAGAAAAGAAATAGGAAAAGAGAGAGAGAGAAAGGTTACCTGATGCCCCACCCGGCCCACCTGCCGGCCCAGCCCAGCTGCCGCTCCAGCGAGCTGCTTGGCTCGGCCAGGCAGGCAGGTGCTCGACGGCGGCCGTAGCGCGCGCCACGCAGCTGCCCGCCGCCCTGCTTCCTCCCCTCGCCGCCCTGGAGGCTTGGATCGGTCGTCCACCTCGCCACCGACCCCTTCTTCCCCAACTCCGGCCGCGGAGATCCCCCTCGCCATCCCGCTCAGCTCCGACCGCCCCCAAGCTCGCTCCGGCGTGTGCTACAACCCCTGTGAGCCCAGCTTCGTCCTCCCCCTCTCCGTTGGCTCTCTACTACCCTGGAACGCACCGCACGAAGCTCACCTGCACGCACCGCGGCGGAGCTCGTCGCCGACGAGGCTCCGGCCATCCAATGGTCCGGCCACCGTGCCTATCAGCTTCACCGTCACGCGTAGGTGTTGTAGGACCACTCCACGCTCCTCTACGAGCACCGCACTGTCGTATTCGACTTCGCCGAACTCCGGCAGCCGCTGGACTCGTCGCCGGCGACCCCGAGGCCAGCCACCACCTCCATTCGATGCGGTTTGCCTCCAGCTACCCGTAGGTGTGCTCCGCCGTCGTTCTGGCAGCCGGAGCTCGAAACCCGCACCTCACCGCCGTGTTTGGCCTCGCCGGCGGCTAAACGCCGGCGAGTTGGGCCTATTTGACCACAGGTTTGACCCCCCTGGGTCACTGACATGTGGGCCCTGCCTGCTAGTCAAACCTAGTTTAGGTGTTAATTTAATTCTAATTAGTTAATTAGCTAACTGTGACACTGACCAGTGGGTCCCACTGGTCAGGTTTGACTTGGGCCGCCCTGTTGACTGACTGACGTCAGCATGATGTCATGCTGATGCAGTAAAGGATTTTCTGGGATTTTTAGATTTAAAAATAATTCAGGAAATTCCAGAAAATGCTTAAACTTCAAAAAATCATATAAATTCAACAGTAGCTCAGATGGAAAAGATATATATATGAAAAATGATCAGAAAAATCCAATCTTTCCAATGGCACTGGTTTCATGCATGTTTGAGCAAGTTAACCTTGCTGTATACATTAAAACATGATAATGCACTTAATTAAATAATAGCTAAAGTGCCAATTTGAATCTTTGATTCAAATAGGCTCAAACCCTTCTGGTTATAGTTGCATTAGCCCAACACACATGCATCTTGCCATGTCATGAGCATGCATCATATTGTTGCATTTGTTTGTTTAATGATTGTATCGCCGGTATTCTCTGTGTTAGGTGCTGCTCCCGAGGATACTGCTGCGTATCCAGTTGAAGAGCAGTACCCGACAGCCACTTTGTCAGGCAAGCAATAATTGATCATTCCGATACAAACCCAATCTTCTTGCTTCTGCTCTATTTTACTGCATTAAGGCAACAGCGTGTGAACTGCTACTTGCTGCGGTAGTTGAACCCTATTCCCTTGCATGACCTGTCATTGCCACAGTAAATAGTTGAAACCCACTAGCATGTGTAGGAGTTGATTGAGCCATGTGATGTGTGATCCACCATGCTATTTCCTTATGTTGCCTGCTATGCTTAGAGTTGTGTTTGGTCTGGTTCATCTGGGTGTTGGATCAGAGTGAAACAATCATTTCGATAAAGAGAAAGAAGTGTGGAACACGTTTGGTTAAGGTATCGATGAAAGGCCATGTAGGAGTACGTGGTGGGTTGTTTCATTGGAACCGTCCATAGGACCCGAGATCTGTATGTGTGGTTCAAGTTCCAGTTACTACCATGCATTGGGCCCGAAACCAATGGACCCTCTCGGCTTATTAATTACCCTCGATCTCTGTCCAGGAGTTGCAACTAGTTTCTGGTGTTTATAGCTTACTGGAGGTCGTGCACAACGCTGACCCTCGGGGTGGGTTGTGATGCGACAGGTACGTGGCACGGTGTACCGATTGCCCGTTTGGTGACTCGGGAACCCTGTACACATCGTTTGGGGCCGTGAGCGACACCCCGGCCGGATCTCCCCACGGATGGAACCCAAATAGGCGATAAACCTGGACGAGAGACTTGAGTAGTTTGTCAGGTCGTGGCCGACACGCTCGCTAGGCTTCCGCTTGAAGGTTGCCGAGTACATGTCGAGTAAACGACGATAAGTGGTGAAAGCGTGTGTGAAGAGGTACACCCCTGCAGGGTTATCAATCTATTCGAATAGCCGTTGTTTGCGGTACGGACTACTTGGTTACTCTTACAGTTCATAGACAAGTTGATGGATACTAATAAAAGCCTCAAGATAAGTGTGAGTACCGTGGATGGCCCTTTCGTAGGATGACGGAAGAGGATCCTCGGTGGTGTATTGTTGTGGTGAGTAGAGGACTCGTGTTCGTAATAACATCTTGCAATCCGTTGAGAGTTGTAGTATAGGTTAGCCAAGAGTCAAAGCTGGCTTTCTGCTATGAACTCCACTACCCCCTTTGATAATGTTGCATGTATGATAGGTTCTGTGGTAAGACTTGCTGAGTACCTTTGTACTCATGTTTGCTTAATAACTGTTGCAGAGGAGAACCCTGCCCCTGCTGATGGGTTCTACATAGACGTTGACGTCGACGAGTAGCTTGACACCCAGACGGAGATCTGGAGCTTGTGAAGGGCCTTGTAGATAGTCAGGCTACACCAAGCCTGTTTTATTTTCTAAGTTGTCTGTACTCAGACATGTAGCTTCCGCTTGTGCTTGTATGACTGTATGACTTGAGTGTTGGGTCATGTGACCCCTACCTGTATGGATATGTTATGTATGGCTCTTGGAGCCTCTTAAATAAAGTACTTTGAGTCATAGAGTTCTGTTGTGATGCAATGTTGTATTTGCACATATTGAGCATATTGTGTGTATGGTTGAAATGCTTGGTATGTGTGGGATCCGACACCTAGATGTTTTCCTTTGGTAGCCTACCTTACAGGGAAATGCCTCCTAGTGATTCCAATGAGCCTTGGTAGCTTGCTACTGCTCGGAACACGTAGGCTGGCCGGCATGTGTCCTTCTTCATTCCTGTGTCTGTCCCTTAGGGGAAATGTCACGCGTTGTTCCTTTAAGTCCATGTAGCTTGCTACGACTTGGGTTCATACGTTGATGACCGACACGTTCGTTGCTGGGTCATGGATGCCTGTCTCTGTAATGTAGTGCCACTTTTAGTTTATAACTAGCCATGTCGGCCCGGGTTCTCTGTCATATGGATGCTAGCGACACTGTCATATACGTGTGCCAAAATGCGCAAACGGTCTCGGGCCAGGTAAGGTGGCACCTGTGGGGTTACCGTGCGTGAGGCCGCAAAGTGATATGACGTGTTACAACTAGATCCGTGTGACTTAGGATCGGGGTCCTGACATTCTTCCCCACTCCAGTCCGGATCATCCTCCTTGTTGTCTGTGCTGGAGCCAGAATCGCTGCTGCTTTTGCTACAGCCAGAATCATTGTTGCTTTTGCTACAGCCAGAATCGCTGCTGCTTTGGCTGTAGCCAGTGTCGCTGCTGCTGCTCCCATTGCATGTCCAAATGCAACAATGACCGTTAACAATCAATGTGAGACGAAGCCAAATGTGTAGAGGAAAAAGAAGAGGCAGAACATACTGGCACCATCGTAGTCAGCGTAGTGCATGCGACACATAGTCGCGTTGAACACCTTCACGATGAGCATGGTGGCATCCGCGTCATACCTAAAGAGAAGGAAGTACCCCTGCCGCAGATCGTAGGCACGGTAGAACTTCTCCCAGCCACGACACAGGTACATGTGGCCCTCCTTGATCACCAACTCCACGTCCCACAGCCTGCGAAACCCGCTGTCGGCCTGTCGCAGCTTCACATTATTTGGCGGATCTTCACCCATCATGTTCATAAAAGTGTCAGGCAGCCTCTGCAGTTCGGGACAATGAGTGATGTAGCAAACAACAGAGTTATCATAATGGGATGGGTGAAGGGGAGATCTATCCTTTTATATACCTGCCTCGTGGATGATACTGAAGTCCCAAGTATGATACTGAAGAACTCGAAAGCATCCAACTCGTACTTCGGTGTGGCAGAGCGGAGTCTGCGGTGGCGGCTTCCCCCCATATCTGATAAGCAGCAGAAGAGACCAATTAGTACCCTTACAACATTAAAATACAACATTATAGCATAAGAAATTTTGAGCAAAAGATAATCAACTACACCAATTTAGCATTTCTCATTCAAAAAACAATGCACTTGTGGACATATGATGGCTCTAGTTGAATTTATTAGTAGCACTAGTCGTCAAAAATGTTGAATTTAATTGAATTTCATATAATAACTATTTTAACTTCTCTGGGTCAGCAAACTAGGCACCTAGCTAGCAGTATAAAAACATTCAACTAAAGAAAAGAAAGAAACTGCAAAACGTGGCGGAACCCTAAATAAGAAAGTATAAAAGGTGTCTTTTTCTTCTTCTTCCCCTCTTCTTCTTTTTTCCTCTTTTTCCTTTTCTACTTCTTCTTCTTCTTCTTCTTCTTCTTCTTCTTCTTCTTCTTCTTCTTCTTCTTCTTCTTATTCTTTTTCTCCTCCTCCTCTTCTTCTTCCTTTCCCTTTCCCTCTTCTTTGCTCCTCCTCCTTGAACTCAGAGACTCCTCCTTGGACCAACCCATCTCCCACCCTACCACCACATGTGTTTTTCTTCTAAAACTAAACTAAACTAAGTTGGCGGGGGGAGGTTTTCCTTTCCTTCGTCTCTTCCTCTTCTTCTTCTTCTTGTAAAACTAAACTAAACTAAAATAAACTAAAACTAAAAATAAACTGAAAATAAAACTGAACTAAAATTAAAACTAAAACTAAAACTAAAATAGAAACTAAACTAAAAGAAACTAAAAAAAACTAAACTAAAAAAGGGGGGAAGAACTCACCTGCAGAGGATCGCCGGTGGAGGAGGCGCGGGGCGACCGGTGGATGGGAGGGCGGCCGCTGGGCGAGGAGGCGGGGCTGCTGGGTGAGGGGGCGGCGGCTGGGCGAGGAGGCGGCGGAGAGCGGTGGATGGGACGGGGCGGGGC
>LR738713.1:474184935-474207368 GCA_902687465.1 Secale cereale | reverse complement strand
GGGCGGCGATGGCTGAGCGAGGGGGCGGCTGGGCGAGGGGGCGGCGGAGGCGCGGTGGAGGTCGGGGCGTTGTAGAGGAGGGGTGCGGGGCGACGGGGCGAGGGGCGACCGGGCAAGGGGCGGTGGCGGGTCGTCGGGAGAAAGAGAAAGAGAGAGAGAGAGAGTGGGGCGGCCGGGGTGGGCCTCGGCCCGTTAGTTAGGTCAACTCTTTGCCGTCCGCCATCCTTTGTGGTCCGCTTTTTTGCTCTTTGCCGTCTGCTAGCAGACGGCAAAGAGGGGGGCCTTTAGGTTTTTTCTATGCAACTCGTTAGTGGGGCCCACCTCTCCCTTTGCCGTAAGCCACCTGACGTTAAAGAATCTTTGTCGTCCGTTAGCGGACGGCAAAGAAATGGCTGACAGCAAAGACCTTCTTTGCCATCAGCTAGTTCTTTGCCGTCGGTTTTATGTAAGCGGACGACAAAGACCTTCTTTGCCGTCAGTCAGTAGACGGCAAAGAAAAGGCAGACAACAAATAAGCTAATTCCAGTAGTGTTCTGTGGCCACGGTTGCTAATGCCACAACGTTAGAGGAGATGGATCGGAAGCTCAAGCATTTCGATCAAGAGCTGGACCTTGTCAACAAACGGCTTGATGAGGCGCAAGGTGAGCTATGTAAACAGACGTTAATTTGTTAGATAGGGACTGGCGGGACCATTTACCGATCCTTTACCTTGATGATCTTGCGGTTGCTGTCACTGAGGTCGAGGGCTTAAAGGAAGCCTAGAAGAAAGTTGAGGCCGAGGAGGCTAAAAGTGGAAAACCGCTGAAAAGGCGGTGTCCGAGCTTGAGCAGGCAAAGCGTGCTGCTAAGCAACATGAGTCTCGGGTGACTAAGGTTCAATCCTCACGTCTGTCCAAGGTGGAGAAATATCTCTAGGAGGCAAGGAGTGACGCCCGATGTGTCCGGGAGGAGCTTCAGCAAGCCACAAAAATTGCCAATGGTAAGAGATATTTACTCCAGTGTGTGTTCGGAGGCAACAGATTCACCCTGCTGACGAGGATCTGGCGCTCTGCTGGCGTCTTTGCCGAACTCCTGAAGAATGCGGCGGCCGTAGCGAGACACTATGCCACCCGCGAGGAGGACCCCACGCAGCGGCTCTTTTGGTCACTGTTTCCGGACTCCGAGCATCCTTCCCTCCTCAACCATCAAATGAACCAGCTGATGGAGATGCATCGGATGTCCGAGCTGGCCTTGAGGGACCTCTGTGTCAGCCTGTGGCCGGCCGAGCCCGTTCTGAACACCTATTTTAGCCTTGTGTAGAGGTTGCGTGAGGCGCCTCTCCGGATCGACGCCGTGAAGCGGTCGTCATGTCTTGAGGGGGCGAGGCTCGCATTTTCGAAGACCATGGTTCATTGGCTGAGGATTAATCCTATGGAGATGGCCACTGGTCCTTCGCCCCAAGGAAAGGAGCATCGCCACCCCGAGGAGTACTTCGCCTAGGTGATGACCGGAGCGCGGGGCATAGAGGGCCAGTGTTTGAAGAATGTAATGCTTAAGTAGGTTTAGCAACTTTGGACCAAGTGGGATTTATGCTTTATTATGCGCCCAACGAATTTGCTCGATATTGTAGTGACTAAATTTTGACTCTTGTGTGGTCGTATGTTTAGTTCTGAAAGGTACCAGTCGTCGGCTTCAGCCCCCAAGTGAATATCACGAAGGTTTTTTTTCCGCACTATTACCCTTAGCCAAGGTCTTGGTGCCCGGAGGCGGTAGTGCGGGAATGAAACCAGGCAATCAAATTATTCGATTTTACTGCTTTCACTTAGCCTTAGGAGCTTGATAGTGGGGACTAGGGACTAGCCCCGGTGTATTTGTGATGTAGTTGGGGGTCAAAGACTGCCCCTTCCGAACACATGGTTTGTGTTAAGACAAATACTTCATGTGACACGGCTAAATCGCCAACGATTTTAAGAGTCAAACCTCGTCATTGCATCGCAGATTCGTTCGCGCTTACTATGATGGTTAGTTTTTGGCTTTTTCCTCCTGAGGTACTTGATCGGGCAAACGAGAAGTACAATCGTAGGGGTTCTCCCTTTGCCCTCCTAGCCGAACATGCGGAACATAAGAGGCAAGCACTGGAGCTAGACAACCCAACTATTAACCCAAAACATAGTTTAGAATGGATGCATATAGTGCAATATCCGAGACGTCGAACACCTAGTGGAAAGTGAGGCCGGACTTGAATATATTGAGCTGATGTATAAATCAAACTCTTGACTAATTAATGTGCTTTGATGTCGGGCTGTTCGAAGAACGAGTGAGGAATCCAAAAAAAATAGAGAGGATTATGAGATGCGGATATCCGAACACCACAAAGGGTATTTTTATTATTTCCCATAAGCTTAGGACGTCTAGAAGTATAATTCAAACTGTGAAGGGAGTACTTGTAAGAAAAGAAAAAAAGGAAAAAAAGAAGGTTTACAAAGTAAAGGTTGATGCAGGGCCTTGACGCGTGAGTTGAAGCCTTCACTGTGCCATGCTGCACGTCTGCGCCTTTACTTCTAATGTGTGGGGGTAGGGACCTTTGATGAGACCTTTATGGGTGAGGGTCCTTGTCGGATTCAGGGCTCCGCAAAACCCAAGAAGTTCGAACACAGGGGCGTGAACGAAGATCTCTCCCACTCGCGTCTACCTAGCGTCTCGCCCTCGCCTAGTGAAGAGATTCAAGCAAACAACAAGTGAAGCATGCAAGAGTTTACCCAGGTTCAGGCCACCGCGCGGTGTAAAACCCTACTTCCTGCTTAGGTGGATTGGCCTCGGGAGGGCTAGAATATGAACTAGTACAGTGGTTCCTGAGCTCAGGAGGTGAGCTCAGGAGGGTTAGGAGGCAAGTGTTCTTGCTCCTTTGCGTGGTGGCAGAGTTTATGGATCTGCTTCTCTTGGCTGGGCTTCGTCTCACTTGCCCCTCCACAGTGGGGATCCTAGCTACTTATTAGGCGGCCAGGCTCCTCCTCCCCCGAAATGTTTAGGCGGGAAGGGATCCCACAATGACCATTTTTGAGCGGGAACACAAGTACATTCCTATCCTGACAAAAGCGGTCTTCTCCTGCAAAAGGATTAGGAGGTGACGCGGTGGTGTGCTCGACAGTGACATCCTCCTTGTCGTCCTTGCGGTCTTCGGTCTTGTTGCACCAAAGGGGAAACCTTTGTCCCGCTCCTTGGGAACCTGCGGCTGCGCTGCCTCCTTTGCACCAAAATGGCAACTGCGCCGCTGGCGGGCGCTGGCACCCGCTGGCGCAGTGCGTCACTGCTGACATCTCTGCCTCCTCCTGATGCAGACTTGGCCTTGGATTCTCCGCCCCTGCGGAGCACCTTGCCTAGGCCGGTCCTGAGGGGGCTTGATGTTGTTCTCCTCGTGAGGCTTAGCCCCCTCGCGAGGGTCTTGGGCAGCTAGTCGATTAGCTGGGCCATAGTAGGAGCGCATCGCGGCCCGCTGACAGGCAAGTCTTGGTACCCTGGTTCCCAGGACGCTGACAGTAGCCCCCGGGCCTAAGGCGCGCAGAATTGGCTTCGGGGCGAAGCCTTAGCCGAGGACGAAGCGCCGCAAGCCCCAAGAAGGCTGCGGGCCAGGCTGGCGCGTCACGGTTGGATGGGACGTGGGCGACTCCGCTTCCCACGCAGTCTTGGCAATCGTGTGACTTGACAACTCCTAGGCGCGGGCGGTGGGGCCATTATGGCCGCGCGTGAGTGGCTGCCGGTTGATCTTCTTGGTCTATAAACAGGGGGTGAGGCACCACGCCTCTCACTTGACTGTTGCAGATCGACCCCTGCTGCTCCCACTACTCCGAGGGCTTTCATGGCGCCGATACGCAGGTTCTCGGCCACGGAGAAGGGGAAGAGCCCGATGGTGGAGCCTGAGCGGCTCCCCCCGAAGAAGAGCCGCCATAGTTCTCCAAGTGCATCCCTGAGGCCGGCGGACGCCCACGCATGGTGCACGCGGGTGCCACCAAGATTTCCTCTTCCCTTCTATGCTCCAGCAGCAGGCGGACGAAGCAGGGATGAGGACAGGGGTGGTGCCATCAGCCGCCCAGAGAGACGGGCGACTCCTCGCGCCCTGCTGCCGTCCCATACTGAGGATGATGCCCGCGAGTTCATCGTATGGGCGGGGGCCCCTCTGCATTCCTGGATCCTTCTTCCTCCATTCCTGAAGGAGGTGCTCCCGGCTCGCGGCCGGGTGACGATGCAGCTGAGGCACGAGGGGTGTCGCATTCCCCCTTCGTATGCCGACATGGAAGAGATCTCCTCTGGCCAGGTCTTCATGACCTGGGGTTGGGGCGTGGTGTGCCGCGCTTGTGCCCCCGTCGGGAGGCATATTCTTCATTTCGCGCTGGATAGGATGGGCACGATGACCTTCAAGGTCTTCGGGGCGGACGGCCACCGGCTGTCGTGTGGCGCGGGGGATGGGCACGCCGGCGACCATTCCCATGCCGTCAGGGCAGCGAGGCGCTCGCCATCGATTGCGCCTCCGACTCCTTTTGTAGCAGTTACGCTACCCCTGAGATGGCCTCGAGCTCCGACGAGAGCTACGAGCCGCCAAGCTGCCGCTCCTATCGCCGGAGGGAAATGGTGTCCTCCCGGCGCTGTCGTTGAAGGAGTTCAAGCCGCATTCCTCGAGAGCGACCTTCTTAGCTTGGTCCCTGCGGGACATCACGGATGGCTCCATGAGGGCGTGTAAATTCTTGTAATACTTTTGCTATTGCCCGGCGTTATAAACTTATGTCCTTCATGAGTCCCTTTGTTAGAGCATGACTTCCCTTCCTTCTGTCCCCGCGGTAGTTTAGGGCCCTACGCCTGTGAGACCCAGTCCCCAGACAAGCCTCAGCTTGTGCTGGTATGCCCGGACGCGATGCCGTGGTCAAGGCCAGGAGGTGAGTGATCCAGGGTCCGGTAGGAGCCCCCGAGGCGCGATGCTCAGGAAGTCCCTCTTGGCGTGCAGGAAACCGCCCACTGGTCCATCGGGAAGGGTTTTCATGCCCCAGCGGATTCGTGATTATAGTGGATGGAGGTGTAGGTACGCGAGTAGATGCGGCGTTGAAAACTTATCTTAGCGATCCCATGTGGTCAGGTGGCGGTGGCACTTGATTTTATATTACCCTTCCCTCGGGGCGAGATTCTGTGTCCGGGCTGTCTTTGCGAGGAGGTGACAGTAGTTGCTCCGAGGCCCTGGGGGCAAAGGTCATGGAGCTGGTGGAGGCGTTTCTCCACGCCGCTGCTACCGCAGCCGAAGAGGAGGAGACTGGTGATGACGTGCTTGGTGATGCCTGATCTGTACCTATCCAGAGAGAGAAGTGCGAGTGCCTCGGGGAGGCATGAGAACTTCGTTTGAATTTGAAAAACATGGTGTTATTGTAATAGCTAGATGATTTCCATGCTTGCTTCCTTTCATGTTTGCTTAGGTGCTCTGCGTCGGCAGGGCCCAACCCCGCGCATACCTCGATCGCCATTGAGCCCTCCGGGTGACCGGGGTTATTGTAATAACTAGACTCAAGGGATGAGGGGCTACGTGGCTAGTGAGGCTCCTGGGTCGCGATGCCCAGGGGTCTCCCTCGACGTTCAAGCGATCCCGTTTGCGTTCTGCGTCGGCAGGGCCGAACCCCGCGCATACCTCGATCGCCATTGAGCCCTCCGGGTGACCGAGGTTATTGTCATAACTAGACTCAAGGGATGAGGGGCTACGTGGCTAGTTAGGCCCCTGGGTCGCGATGCCCAGGGGTCCCCTTTGACGTACAAACGGCTCTCGTGAAGGAGAACGAGCACCATACCTTGCTCACGAGCCTTCGCTTGGGATGGGGGCGCGAGAAGGCCAGGTGTCTGGGCACCTGGTAGGGTGGCGTCTGCCAGGCGTGACCTGAGCATAGCCCCCATGCCTAGCCCCCCTCGCGACACCCATCCAAGGAGAAGCTGTGAGCGTCGTGACCTGAAAAGCTCCCTGGGGTTGGTGCGGCCACTGGGGGCCGCCCTCAGTTGTGTATAACTAGCGCGGAGCATAGAGCTACCACACTTGCGCGGAGTGTGGGCATAACCGCGCCTCGGTCGTAGTGGCCAGCGTAGAGCTTGGTGCTTCCACTAGTTCGTTGGCATAACCACTCCTCGGTTGGATCTGCCAGCGCGGAGCATGGTAGTTCCACTGGACCGTGGGAGGGAGCCTCTCAACGGGAGAGACTCCGGGGCGTGTACAACCCTGTCCTGACACGTGGCTTGCACGGTAGGACAGCCAAGGTGTATATTAGCCCTCCTCGGGATGAGCTGAATGACTCTGAGGAAGTTCTCGTGAGCTTACACATCACTCACGAAATCCTACCCTGAGGCGGGTTGCGCCTGAGTCTTCTTCTACAAAATGTGAAAAGAGAGGTGTTGTGTCGACCTGCGCCGAGTGCATCTCTAGAGGGTATCGCATGAGAAGGCCACAGCACCAGCGACCCCAGGAGGTGACGTCACGGAAATGGCTCGCGAGACAGAGCTCAGCCGCTGGATTTGTCGACGCTGCAGGGACGGACCCGAGCACAAACGTCGTGCCCAGTCTTCTCATGTAACGATCCAAAATAAAAACAGTCGATGCGCGGTTCCCGCGTGAGCGAGGCACCTGCCACGGGCCCCTACTTACCCATCCATGATTAGCCCATGCGAGAACAAGGCACCAAGGACCACGGGAGGTGACGTCACGGGAATGGCTTGCGAGACAGAGCTCAGCCCTTGGGTTTTGCGACGCTGCAGGGACGGACCCGAGCACAGATGCTGTGCCAGTCCTTAGTCATGGGCCGGTCGTGAGTGGGCTCACAAGGGCTCATGACCTTAGTGGCGGTGAGAAAACCAAGCATGCAGATAATGCGAATGGAAAGAAGCAACTAGTCTTGATCATGCAAAAAAAGCAAGACAACTGCGGCGGAACAACCCCCAGCAGTCCGAGGATGGTGCAGCCCGGGGGACACCCTTGATTGGATACCTGAAGCGTCACCTGATATTTTTCGAAGAAGAGTTGGGGTAGCTGAAGACACGTGCCATGCAGGTGGCTCCTGAAGATCGCCAGGCTCCTGAGGCCCAAGGGCTCCGAAGGCTCTCAGTGGTCTTGCGGGTCCGGCTCTTTCTCCGTCCGGACCGCCTGCCACTGAGCCTCCTGAGCCCCCAAGGCCTGATGCGCGAGATGCTGGAACGTGGCAGTTGCGTTGCAAAAGCCGAAGAGTGTGCGGACGTAGTTGCAGGGGAGGGCCCTCCTCCGACCGACCGCCGTCGGCTAGAAGGGCTCCTGAGAGGCGGCTTGGCTGAGACCCGCAATGTCAACGCAGACGCGGAAGCGGTCACTCGGGCCGCGGGCATGTGAGCTTGGGGTTGTGCGGTTACGCCCACCGCGGATGAGCCTTGCGTACTAAAGTTCCTCGGTAACTTGGTCGATGAAGTCCTGAGCCCCCAGCGCTGAGCGGTTCACGCTGGGCTCACAAAAACGCGCGTCAAGACACGCTTGCAGGTGGTGCTCGAACACCTCCCTCGAGACGCTGGTCTGTCCGGAGACACTCCAGAGGAGAGCCCCCGAGCCCGTCACGAGAGGGGCATCGGGCGCGCCCCCCTATGCGAGGGTGGAGGGCGCCTCGTCAGCAGGCGCGAGTCCTGAGGCGGGACCGTCAGGAGCCTCGTCCAGGTCTCCTACCATTGATGGCCAGGTTCTTCTTCTTCTTGGGTGCGGTCTGCAGGGCAAGGACGGCTCCATCCTCATCAGAGCATTCGACCGCCGTAGTCTGTTAGGCGTGCTCCAGGGAACACACCGCTTCCTTCTTGTTGGAGGCAATCGTGATGACTCCGCCGCTCCCGGGCATCTTGAGGACGTTGTAGCCGTGATGGGTCGCCGCCATGAACTTGGCGAGGGAAGGATACCCAAGGATGGCGTTGTACAGGAGGTTGATGTTGGTGACATCGAAGTCGATGAGCTCGGTGTGATAGTTGTCGCGATCACCAAAGGTGACGGGGAGGCGGACCTGCCCCATCGGGAGTGTGGAGCCATCCGTGACTCCGTAGAATGGCTTGGTCGGGTGGAGCTAATCGTAGGAGACCTGGAGTGTCTCGAAAGTCTGGACAGAGAGGACGTTGAGTCCTACTCCGCCCTTGATGAGGGTCTTGGTCACGAGGACGTTGCTGATGGTCAGGGTGCAGAGCATCGGGAGAGCGCCTGGGGCCGCAATGACCTTGAGCTGATCCTTGGGGTCGAAGGCGATGACTTTCTTGGTCCACCTGAGGTTGCGTGCGGCGTCAGGCCTGGGAAGCGCCGCGTTCACCTCACAGGCGAACTGCTTGAAGATGCGGTGGGAAGCTGGAGCATGGGCTCCTCCCAAGACGCATGCAACCGCACGCGGCTCCTGGAAGCCCCCTGCTCCGTCTCCCTGGCGGTCGTCGTCATTCCTTCTTGGCGGTGGTGGCAGTGGAGGCATGCCTCCATTGCCCTGAGGGCGACCCACACGAGGCTGGTTGCGCCAGGGGGCGTCACGCGGCTGCTCCTGCTAGTGGTCTTTATGAGGCTGTTCGCGCCACCCTTGGCGTGAGTTCCTGCCGTCCCAACGTCTTCCACCTCGGCCTCCTCCAAAGGCCGTAGCCGCGGTTGTCGCGCTCGAGGCGCTGCCCGCCGCGCATCGCCCTCAGCTCCTGGCAGTCGATAGTGTTGTGGCTGTGGATGTTGTGGAAGACGCAGTATGGTCGGTTGTCTCTGGGGAGGTCGTCGTAGCCCCAGCCAGCATGGCGGGTCCCTTGCACTTTGCTTCTTTGGCCTTGGCCTCCTCGTCGTCCGCCTCCGCCTCAGGCAGCTCCTGGAGGGGGAGGCGTCCTTCCTCCGCCCTGGCGCACTTTGCCGCGAGCTTGAACATCTCGAGGGTTGTGCACAGGTCTTCATGGATGGCGAGCTCCTCCCTCATCCTGACATCATGGACGCCGTCGGAGAACGCCGAGATGATGGCCTCGTCCGAGACCCTAGGGATCCGGAGGTGCATGGTGTTGAAGCGTTGGATGTACTAATGTAGGGTCTCTCTCGGCTGCTGCCTCACGCGGCGCAGATCGGCAGCTGCCGGGGCTCGGTCACGGGTGCCTTGGAAGTTGGCAACGAAACGCTCACAAAGCTCTTCCCAGGAGGAGATGGATCCCACGGGGAGGTTCAGGAGCCAGGAGCGTGCGCCATCTTTGAGAGCCATGGGGAACCAGTTCGCCATGACCTGCTCGGTGCCGTTGGACGCCTCGATGCTCAGCTCATAGAGTTGGAGGAACTCCGTGGGGTCGGTGGTGCCGTCGTAGCACGGAGGCTGGTCCGGCTTGAACTTGCCGGGCCAGACGAGGCGTCGTAGCTCAGGAGCTAGGGCGCGACATCCAGCCATGCTCATGATCACAGGAGCCCCCTGCGCCTGTGGTGCGCGGTCTTGGCGCTGCGGGCCAGGGGGCCCGCGAGCCCCCGACTGGGGATGCGGAATCACCTGGCAGCTCTCCTCATCGCGTGCATGGGCTCTACGGGCGGCTCACATCACAGAGCCTCGCGCCGGACTTCCTGGCCGGCACCGTAGAGTGGAGGCGGAGCCGGGACTCCGTGGCTTTCGTTCCCCGCCGGGGGCGACGGGGGGCGGGAGGAGTGCGTTGGTGCAGGTGCTTCTTCAGCAGCGTTGACGAGCTCGGTGATGCGGTGGAGCCACTCGTCGTAGAGGTCATCTGCCGGGCGGTAGCGCAAGAGCTCCCGCGCCACCAGTAGCGCAGGCTCCTGGTAGACCGGCCCGTAGTGGACCAGCGAGGACGACGCCGCGGTCGGTGAGGGTGAAGGCCTCGCCATACGGCCATCGCGGCGCACGGAGGGCGGCAACGACGAGTCCTGCTGCTCGTGGACGGCCGGGTCGGTGGCGGCGTTGGCGACCGGCGGGTTGGGGCGGAGCGGTGCGCCGTTGCCTGCGGGCGCCGTGAGAGCGACGTTTGCGGCGCGGCGGGTGGCGCGAGCACGGCGTGTGTCCACCGTGGCTGTGGAGCGGAGTCGACGACGAGAGCGGGACGAGGTCGTCGGAGAGGCGAGATCTCGACACGCCCCCCCTACCTGGCGCGCCAAATGTCGGATTCAGGGCTCCGGAAAACCCAAGAAGTTCGAACACAGGGGCGTGAATGCAGATCTCTCCCACTCGCGTCTACCTAGCATCTCGCCCTCGCCTAGTGAAGAGATTCAAGCAAACAACAAGTGAAGAACGCAAGAGTTTACCCAGGTTCAGGCCGCCGCGTGGTGTAAAACCCTACTTCCTGATTTGGTGGATTGGCCTCAGGAGGGCTAGAATATGAACTAGTATAGTGGTTCCTGAGCTCAGGAGGTGAGCTCAGGAGGGTCAGGAGGCAAGTGTTCTTGCTCCTTTGCGTGGTGGCAAAGTTTATGGATCTGCTTCCCTTGGCTGGGCTTCGACTCACTTGTCCCTCCATAGTGGGGATCCTAGCTACTTATATAGGTGGCCAGGGTCCTCCTCCCCCGAAATGTTTAGGCGAGAAGGGATCCCACAACGTCCATTTTTGAGCGGGAACACCAGGACGTTCCTATCCTAACAAAAGCGTTCTTCGCCTGTAAAAGGATCAGGCGGTGACACGATGGTGGGCTCGACGGTGACATCCTCCTTGTCGTCATTGCGGTCTTCAGTCTTGTTGCACCAAAGGGAAAACCTTTGTCCTGATCCACGGGAACCTGCGGCTGCGTTGTCACCCTTGCACCGAAACGGCAACTGCACCGCTGGCGGGCGCTGGCACCCGCTGGCGCGATGCGGCACTGCTGACGTCTCTACCTCCTCCTGAGGCAGACTTGGCCTTGCATTCTCCGCCCCTCCGGAGCACCTTGTCGAGGCCGCTCCTGAGGGGGTCTTGACGTTGTTCTCCTCGCGAGGCTTAGACCCTCGCGAGGGTCTTGGGCAGCTAGTCGACCAGATGGGACGTATCAGGCCATAGTAGGAGCGCGTCGCGGCCCGCGGACAGGCAAGTCTGGGTACCCTGGTTCCCAAGACGCCGACAGTCCTGTCAGTGAAGCTTTATGCTTTATTTTTATTCGGAGTAAGTCCACGGGTCATCTGAAGATGAGATAATGCCAAAGTTCGGTTTAGCCGAACCTGTACTTTGGATCAGTGTATGCCTCACGGCTGCCCATAATATTTTGAGTGTCAAGTTGTGCTGATGATAACCCAAATTTATTCAACCCAAATTTATTGATTCGACACAAGGGGAGCCAAAGAATGTTCTCAAGTATTAGCAGTTGAGTTGTGCCCATAGTATAGGGGATCGCAACCGTTTTCAAGGGTAGAGTATTCAACCCAAATTTATTGATTTGACACAGGGGGAGCCAAAGAATATTCTCAAGTATTAGCAGTGGAGTTGTCAATTCAACCACACCTGAAAGACTTAATATCTGCAAGAAAGTGTTTAGTAGAAAAGTAATATGGAAGTAACAGTAACGGTGGCAAAAGTAATAGTAGCGGTTTTGTAGTGATTGTAACAGTAGCAGCGGAAAATAACTAAGTGAAGATCAATATGTGAAAAGCTCGTAGGCGGCAATGGACCAGTGATGGATAATTATGTCGGATGCGATTCCTCATGCAATGGTTATAACATAGGGTGACACAGAACTAGCTCTAGTTCATCAACGTAATGTAGGCATGTATTCTGAATATAGTCATACGTGCTTATGGAAAAGAACTTGCATGACAGCTTTTTTCATACCCTCCCTCGGCAGCGGGGTCCTATTGGAAACTAAGGGATATTAAGGCCTCCTTTTAATAGAGTACCGTACCAAAGCATTAACACTTAGTGAATACATGAACTCCACAAACTACGATAATCACCAGGAGTGGTCCCGATTATTGTCACTTCGGGGTTGCCGGATCATAACACATAGCAGGTGACTATTGACTTGCAAGATAGGATCAAGACTCACATGTATTCATGAAAACATAATAGGTTCAGATCTGAAATCGTGGCACTCGGGCCCTAGTGACAAGCATTAAGCATAGGAAAGTCATAGCAACATCAACCTTAGAACATAATGGATACTAGGGATCAAACCCTAACAAAACTAACTCGATTACATGGTAAATCTCATCCAACCCATCACCGTCCAGCAAGCCTACGATGGAATTACTCATGCACGGCGGTGAGCATAATGAAATTGGTGATGGAGGAAGGTTGATGATGACGATGGCGGTGATCTCTACTCTCCGGAGCCCCGAACGGACTCCAGATCAGCCCTCCTGAGAGAGTTTAGGGCTTGGCGTCGGCTCTGTATCGTAAAATGTGATGATTCCTTCTCTCTGATTTTTTTCTCCCCGAAAGTGAATATATGGAGTTGGAGTCAAGGTCAGTGGAGCCTCAGGGGGTCCCATGAGATAGGGGGGCGTGCCTAGGGGAGCAGGCGCGCTCCCACCCTCGTGGACAGGGTGTGGGCCCCTTGGTCTTGATTGTTTCGCCAATATTTTTTATATATTCAAAAAATATTCTCCGTGGATTTTCAGGTCATTCCGAGAACTTTTATTTCTGCACAAAAATAACACCATGGCAATTCTGCTGAAAATAGCGTCAGTCCGGGTTAGTTCCATTCAAATCATGCAAGTTAGAGTCCAAAACAAGGGCAAAAGTATTTGGAAAAATAGATACGTTGGAGACGTATCAACTCCCCCAAGCTTAAACCTTTGCTTGTCCTCAAGCAATTCAGCTGACAAACTGAAAGTGATAAAGAAATTTTTTTACAAACTTGTTTGCTCTTGTTGTTGCAAATATGTGAAGCCATCATTCAAGTTTTCAGCGAAGATTATGTACTAACCACATTCACAATAACTTTTAGGTCTCATGTTTACTCATATAAATGGCATTATCAACTAGCGAGCAATAATAGTAAACCTTAGATGACTACACTTTCTCAAAACAATCATAATATGATATAACAAGATGGTATCTCGCTAGCCCTTTCGGAGACCGCAAAACATAAATGCAGAGCACCTCTGAAGATCAAGGACTGACTAGACATTGTAATTCATGGTAAAAGAGATCCATTCACAGTCATACTCAATGTAAATTAATAGCAATGCTTGCAAATGACAGCGGTGCTCTCCACTCCAACTGGTGCTTTTTAATAAGAGGATGATGACTCAACATAGAAGTAAATAGATAGGCCCTTCGTAGAGGGAAGCAGGGATTTGCAGAGGTGCTAGAGCTCGAGTTTTGAAATAGAGATAAATAATATTTTGAGCGGCATACTTTCATTGTCAACATAACAACCAAGAGTTCTCGATATCTTCCATGCGACACACATTATAGGCGGTTCCCAAATAGAATGGTAAAGTTTATACTCCCCCACCACCAACAAGCACACTCCACGGCTGGCCCGAAACAATGGGTACCATCCATACCAACAACAGTCCTGGGGGAATTTTGTTTAATTATTTTGATTTGATTTGAGCATGGGACTGGGCATCCCAGTTACCGACCATTTTCTCGTGAATGATGAGCGGAGTCCACTCATCGTGAGAATAACCCACCTAGCATGGAAGATATAGACAGCCCTAGTTGATACATGAGTTGTTCGAGCATACAAAACAGAATTTCATTTGAAGGTTTATAGTTTGGTGCATGCAAATTTACTTGGAACGGCAGCTAAATACCGCATATAGGAAGGTATGGTGGACTCATATGGAATAACTTTGGGGTTTATGGAAGTGGATGCACAAGCAGTATTCCCGCTTAGTACAAGTGAAGGCTAGAAAGAGACTGGGAAGCGACCAGCTAGAGAGCGACAACAGTCATGAACATGCATTAAGATTAACCAACAATGAGTGCAAGCATGAGTAGGATATAAGTCACCATGAACATAAATTACATGGAGGCTATGTTGATTTTTTTTTCAACTACATGCGTGAACATGTGCTAAGTCAAGCCACTCGAATTGTTCAAAGGAGGATACCACCCTATCATACCACATCACAACCATTTTAATAGCATGTTGGCACGCAAGGTAAACCATTATAAACTCCTAGCTAATTAAGCATGGCATGACCAACTATCATCTCTAATTGTTATTGCAAGCATGTTTCATTCTTAATAGGCTGAATCAGGAATGATGAACTAATCATATTTACAAAAACAAGATAGGTCAAGTTCATACCAGCTTCTCTCATCTCAATCAGTCCATCATATATCGTCATTATTGCCTTTCACTCGCACGACCGAACGATGTGAATAATAATAATAGTGCACGTGCATTGGACTAAGCTGGAATCTGCAAGCATTTAATACAAGGGAGAAGACAAGGTAATATGGCTCTTGGTTAAATCAACAAAAATGCATATGAGAGCCACTCAACATTTTCATCATGGTCTTCTCCTCTTGACCACCAAAGAAAAGAAAAGAAAAAAAACTATTTACACGGGAAAGCTCCCAACAAGCAAAAGAAGAACGAGAAATCTTTTTGGGTTTTCTTTTAATTACTACTACTACAGGTATGGAAAGTAAACTAGCTAAAAGCTACAACTAATTTTTTTTGTTTTTCTTAAGGTTTTCTCACACACAAGAAAAAGACGTAGAAAAGAAAATAAACTAGCATGGATAGTGCAATGAAAAAGTATGAGCACTGACTACTGGAATGAGTGTGTAAACACATGAATGTAATGTCGGTGAGAAATAACTACTCCCCCAAGCATAGGCTTTTGTCCTAAGTTGGTATATGGCCACAGATCAAATCTACTCTCTTTGGCGTACGGATGAGTGTCCTCTGGGTGCCACTGGCTGGAAATCTCCTCCGGATCCCACTGATAAACCAACTGCCTATAACGGTCAAGTGGTGACTCCGGCTCAAGGTCTGGAACTTGTGCCAGGCTCCAGTACGCATAAACGGCATCTAGCAAGATGAGATATGTGCATGAAAGTATATCAAATAAAGAAGGTGCAGGCAAGGTAATAATCTCACAGTAGTTTTTATCAAATATTAGTTTATACTTAAGTGACTTGTTCTTACCTTTAACAATAAAATCATGTGCTACCATACTCTTTTAATCTAGAAAAACAGGGGGCAGCAACTTCTCCTCCTTCTGCTTATCCTCCGAGCTTTGGCTCGAAGAGCCTCTCAATAATCTCCTCAACATTTTCTTCCTCTGAAAAATTTCTGAAATTTTTAGTGACTCAAAATAAAAGTGAACCAAACTCAACAAGATTGATAGCAACTACTCCCACAAGTGCCTAGAGGCTGTATCAAGCATTAGAACTACTTTTGACCACATAAATTTGGCATGCAAGCTCTATAACAGGGTCACCTTAGCAGAAAAAAATTTGTAATAAGTGAAGCACTAGAACAAAAACTAATTGGACCATTGGAGGAGTCACATACCGAAGAACAATCTCCCCCAAACAGTTTTGTGAATGGAGCTTTGAGCAAGGAGATCGAAAATTGCAGCAAGATGAGCTAGAACACGGATTTGAGCTATGGGAGAATTTTTTTCTAGAGGAAGATGAAGTGCGTGGGTGCTGGAATAAGTGGAGGGGGCCATATGGGGCCCACGAGGCAGGGGGTGCGCCCAGGGGGGTGGGCGCGCCCTGGACCCTCGTGGCCAGGTGGTGTGCCCCCCTGGTGTGTTCTCGGTGCCAAATAATCTTAAATATTCTACAAAAAAACATATTTCATTTTCGGGACATTTGGAGAACTTTTATTTTCGGGGTATTTTTATTGCGAGGATAATTCAGAAAACAGACATAAAATACTATTTTTTCTTTATTTAATCTAATTAACAGAAAGTAAAAAGAGGGTACACAGAGTTGTGCTGTCTAACTTCATCCATCTCATGCTCATCAAAAGGAATCCATTAACAAGGTTGATCAGGTCTTGTTAACACACTCTTTCCGAATAACATGAAATCGGAGAATTTTCGAATAACACTAGGTTTCCTCAACGGAGATATGTATGTTCCCAATAATAAGAATATCATATTTCTTCTTGACAGTAGGAAGAGGAAATTCAAAACCTCCAATAGTAATCGTTGAAATTTTACCAATAGAATTGATACTGTGGACTTGAGGTTGTTTCCTCGGAAAGTGTACCGTGTGCTCATTAGCATTAACATGAAAAGTGACATTGCCTTTGTTGCAATCAATAACAGCCCCTGCAGTATTCAAAAAGGGTCTACCAAGGATAATCGACATACTATTCTCCTCGGGAATATCAAGAATAACAAAGTCCGTTAAAATAGTAACGTTTGCAACCACAACAGGCAAATACCGACATGTATAACAGTTGATTTATTGGCCATTTGCAAAGATATTGCAATAGGTGTCAACTTATTCAAATCAAGTCTACGGTATAAAGATAGAAACATAACACTAACACCTGCTCCAAGATCACATAAAGCAGTTTTAACATAGTTTCTTTTAATGGAGCATGGTATGGTTGGTACTCCTAGATCTCCTAGTTTCTTTGGTATTCCACCCTTAAAAGTATAATTGGCAAGCATGGTGGAAATTTCAACTTCAGGCATTGTCGTGGAATTAGCACGGCAGATGTCTGGTTTAACGGACTTAGTGATGGAACCATCGCACGGGTTAGCTTGAAGGGGTTAACAGCACACAAAGGACACATCGGGTTTATACTAGTTCGGCCCCTTCGATGAAGGTAAAAGCCTACGTCTAGTTTGGTTTGGTATTGCTTGGGCGTCGATGAACAGGGAGCGGGTCGCTTGCCTGTGTTTCGACTGGTTGTTTCTTGTCCTTGAACCGTCGCCGGGTCGTCCCTTTATATAGAGGCGACGCCCGGTCCGGTTTACAGAGTCCCGAGGCCGGCTCATATTTGTGTCCGCCTCGGTCTCTGCTCTTTCTTCCTTGTCTCTCAAGTTACATGATAAGACGGTTTACCAACCGTAACTCTACACATGGGCCCTAAGCCTTCATGGGCCGTAACCTCTACTGAGGTTTACAATTATACAACCATATCATCACAATCCGGTTTACTTTAGCCGGTTTACACCTGCTAATAATATCCCTGACATTAGGCCCCAGAACGATTTGAACTTGTTCATATCAGTCTTCTCAGTCTTGCATAATTCTCTTTCTTGTATCTTCTCAGTTTTTGTAAACTGGCTGTGACGTCATCGTTGAAAATCGTTTGATTCGACCGTGACATCACTTCCACATTTATCGCACACAGCTGTTTATTATCTTTGCTTTAAAGGCCATCCCAAGAATCGAGGCGACAGGGAATCTTTATCCAATCTCTTTCTTCCTCAAATCCCGCGCTTACCGTTTCGTCTCTCCTCGGCCTATAAATACCGCTGAGACCCATCTCTTTCCCCTTCTGCTTCTTCTTCCTCCGTCTCCGCACCCGAGCTTCCGCGTCGTCCGTCGAGCTCGCCGTCGCCAGCAAGTCCGGCCGCTGCATCAACCTGAATGCAACCAGATAACTCGCCGCCTGACGTTTCCTTCTGCCTCAGGTATCTCTTTTTCCCTCGCTGTAGATCTGTAGCTTTAGGGTTCTTCCATGCCTCCGCTGTTCATCTATACGCCATGCTCGTAGTAGTTTTAACCTTAGTTTTATCTTCGAAACTTGCTCCTGTTTTGTAACTTTATGCTTAGATCTATACTTCTCAGTTTACCCTTAGATCCATTGCTTTGTATAAGACTCCCGCAGTTCTTCTGTAATAGACTTGTATAAATTTCCTCTTTTCCTTACCGCTTAGATCTTTTTTACCTTAGCTTTCTGTAGAAACCTGTTTCTTCACCCTCATATATCTGTAAGATACTCACCGGTTTAGTCGGTCATACATTGCTTCTGCAACGCATCAACCATGAACACGACGGTTTAGCTTCTTTCTTTTGTTGTCATAAACCGGTAGTAGCTCATTTCCTGCTTACTTCCGGGTTGGTAATGCCATTAGTCCCTTGTTTAAACCGTCGCTGTGACTTTGCATATGTGATCCGGTTTATGCCTCGGTACTTGAATAATCCGGATTTTATACTTCACCTTTTCAGCACTTTCCTTCTACTAATATGTCTGCCAAGCAGTTCGTTTCTTGCGACTGGTTCCCTTCCATCATTACGGAAGAAGACTTAGTTAAATCTGCTTCAATTGGCATTCTGGGCCCTCGAGCAGTTCTAAAATGGCGGGCCCCCGGAAATGAATGCCCCCCTACTCCCAAAGAAGGAGAAGTTATTGTTTTCTTTGATCATATGGCCCGGGGCTTTAGCCCTCCCGGTTCAAAGTTCTTCCGGGACGTGCTTGCCGCTTTTCAACTTCATCCTCGGGACATAGGTCCAAATTCGATATCAAACATCTGCAATTTCCAAGTTTTCTCCGAGGTGTATCTTCAAGAGGAGCCATCAGTTGATTTGTTCCGGGATTTCTTCCATTTGAACCGGCGAACTGAATTTACTGGCGGACCTCATCAAGAACTAGGTGGGGTTAGCATTCAAAAGAGAAGAGACGCGGTCTTTCCTCACGCTGCTCTCCATACTCACCCCAAGGATTGGAACAAATCTTGGTTCTATTGCCGAGATACTTCACCTGAAGGGGAGAACCCACTGCCGGGTTATCGCGAACATCGCCTTCCTGAAGATCATCCGCTGCCACAGTGTCTTAGCTCCTCAGACCGGCCCCGGTTTGCCCCTCAGCTTGCAAAACTCAAAGCTTTTATGGCAAACAGATTGACTGGTGTTGACTTCGTTCGTTGTTGGCTCGCTTGGAGTATCCTTCCTCTGAGCCGGCGCTCCGGTTTGATGTGTCAATATACTGGTAAACCAGATGATCCTCAGCGCCATACCAACATCATGCTTCCTGAGAAGGAAGTTACTGAATCTGCTAAGAAGATGCTTAACATCCCTTTGGAGGAATGTAGCCAAACCGGATTGGCTCCATATTATAAGAAGAATAAACTGCCAGCTGTAAGCTTTCAATCTCTTCTGCTTGCTTTTAATCCGTCCATTTTAAATTATCTTCTATTTATCTTTCTTCTTGTATACAGACCGATGATCCTTTTTGGAAGAGGAAACCTCAGGATAAGTCAGGCAAGCAGCCGCGCCGGAAAACCTTCGTTGTTAAGAAGAGAAAGGCGGCTGCTGGCTCCGGTTCACATGCTGAAGAAGATGATCCGGATTCTGAGGTATGAGTTAATCCGGATATGATTTGTTCACTTTTACCCTAGACTTGTGTTAACGGTGTCTTTTCACAGGATTTGGTTGAAACTGATAAAGCGGCCGAAACTGAGGTAATCACTCTTTCTTCAGATTCTGAACCACCTCCACCAAAAATTCGTCGGGTAGTCCGGAAATATCAGTTTTCTCATCCTTACGCTCAACTGGACCCCAATTTTCTTTTGAAGAAACAGCAACATGAAGCTCGCCGAGCTACACGCCATAGTGGCCTTGTAGTCGAGTCTTCCGGAATATCTCTTACTCCGGCTCGGAGGCGCCGCTCTGAGGTTTTACTTTCTCCAACCCTTCTTCATCCCAGGGCCGGACTTATACGCAAACCACGTAAACCGTCTGATCCTAATTATCAGGAGACTCCTTTATCATCTTCTGGCGAATCAACCGCCACACAGGTCCCAACTCTGAAGACTGTCCCTGGGTCAGTCCTTTACCTCATCTGGTTTACTTTTGTATTTGCTTTTATGACTTCTGATTTCTTTTCCAATTCCTTTCAGCAAGCCCAAGCCTAGCAAAAGGGCAAAGGCCAGCAAAACGGCTGCTGAGACTGCCACTGATGATCCGGCGGCTGATCCGGATACAATCATCCCTCCGGAAAATGAGCCTACAGTCCAGCTTGAAGATCCCGCTCCCATGGATCATAATTATGCCACTGCTCCTGAGAATCCCAACACTGAAGATGTCCATGAACCGGCGAGTCCTGCCCGGGCCAACCCTCCTCAGACTAGCCCGGCTCCCGCTAGTCCGGTTCATATTGCCACTCCACAACCGGCCGCTGCCTCTTCTCCATATATTCAAATAACCGGTACAGGTTATACCGCTCCTGCTGAGCCCGTTGTTTTAGCCAAGCATACTGCTAAAGCGGAAAAACTCCAGCAAGAGAAGGGCAAGTGGAGTACAGACTTGTCTAGTTTCGCCGAGCTGAGTGCCCAGGAGCTTTATTCTGGGTATTTGAACCGGCTACATACCAGTCGGGACTATGAAGCGGGCTTGGTCAACATGATGAAGGACAACTACGAGGTATCTTACTTGTCTTTTGCTTTTGCCTTTGTTATATTTCTGTCTATATCATGGTAGACCCCAAGTTCCGGTTTAGCTATGTTAGAAGGTGAACCGGTACTTTCAAATGTGAGCAAATAATCTTACATTAGCCCCCAAGTGCCAGGGGCATAACTAGGTTTATGTGCCTGGGACTTGTCTGAATCTTTCTTTTGATGTTTCAACTGCCCATTAGCCCCCAAGTGTCAAGTAGACAACTTGTTTGTGTTCTTGAGACTTATCTTTAATTGTCACTCCTTAATACTTCAACTGCCCATTAGCCCCCAAGTGTCAAGTGGATAACTTGGTTATGTGCTTGAGACTTGTCTGAATTTTGTCCCTTATTCCACTTGATTTCCCTTGCAGACTGATTTGAACCGGAGGGTTGAAGAAATAATTGTACTCCGGAATAGACTTGCTGAAACTGAATCTGCTGCTGCCAAGGCCAAAAAAGATCTAGCGCTGAGCTTAACCACTGCTGAACAGTTGAAGAAATATTTTGAATCAGAGCGGGCAACCTGGGAAGTGCAGAAAAATGCTCTTGAAAAGAGAGCAAAGGACGCTGAAGAAGCTCTTAATCCGGTGACAGAAGAGTTGACCGGTTTAAAGCGGCAAATAGAACTTATGACTTCTGCCGTCTTCGGTAAATACTTAACATGCCCATGCTTTTATTTCTGCAACCTTTAATCCGTTCCGGTTTAATTGTGATCACCATAAGCAGGACGGCGCGTCACCCATCTTGGGGATGATCTTCGGAAGAAACTCAAGGCCTCTTATACTCTGGTTGAGCAGCTGTATTCCGGCGCTCAGAGGATTATAAGTGCAATGTATTTCAATAAACCGGCCCACACCACCATCCAAGGCACTCTGGAGAAGCTTTCTATCTTGCCAGCACGCTTGGAGGAAGTGAAGAAGTCTGCTGCCCGAGCCGGTTCTCTTGTAGCGCTCACCAGAGCCAAAGCGTGGGTTCCAGACTTCGATCCGGAAGAAGCTCTGAACGGGTATCCCAGCACCAAAGAAGATGGATCGGCCTTCACTGGTAAAGACCTTCATGCTTTAACGAAGGAGATGCGTCCTCTTGCCAGCAAACTTGCTGTTGAATCAGACTTGACCAGGTATCATCCGGCGTACGATTTACAGAATGAGCGGGTGGATCGACCGGTTTATGATACCGTAAATCTAATCCCACCAGTGCGCCCCCACACTTTCCCCCAGATGTTGATCTGTCTGATCTTATTACGGAAGAGATGTACTTCCGTGCTTTAACAAAATCGATTGGTGCGTCCCTGACTTTCAGCCGCTTCAAGAAGACGAAGAAGCTCCGGAACAGGTCGATCCTCAGTCGTCGCAGCAGGAGGAAGCATAGGCCACACAGATTATCTATGTAGCTGCAGTATTATTTTGCCGAAAAACTTTAATCCGTTCAGGCCTGCTGTGCCTTGTAATAGGATAGCTTAAAATATTGTCCGTCTTGATCCGGATGTCCAAACTTTGCTTTGACGTTTGCCAACTTGAATCTTGTCTGATATGGTTTATCTTGCGTACTATCTGTTTCTGCATAGATAACACTTAAAAGATGTCCTAGCGGTTTATCGCCGGACCGATTAAATTGCTCACAAAATATATCAAACAAGTGTCTGTTTATACCAGAAATAACTTCATACTTGTGATTAAGTATGCATGATATTCTTAATCCGGCGAACATTGTTATTTCCGAGGAAGCTCTTGGCTCCGTTGGGGCGTACCCAATTATTCCGGATTTACAAGAACTACCGGTTTAAATAATGCTGGAGCTCTGTGTCCAGACTTTTGAAGATATGTGGTCAACCTTGAAGTTGTCCCACTCCGGATCAAAGAACCATAGAAACACATGAGAAAAGAAATACAAAAAACACAGGTTTGCAAATAAAATCATGTAGTCGAGGCTTTTTGCGAGCTGCCAGGCTCCAAATCGAGCTTATGATTCGAATACGATCATATAAACCGGACCACAAGGGGCTAAGCTAGGATTCGAATACGATCCGTAGCCCCCTTGGGATCATGAAATGTTAGCCAAGCAATGGATTCGAATACGATCCAAGGAGCTTATGATTCGAATACGATCATATAAACCGGACCGCAAGGGGCTAAGCTAGGATTCGGATACGATCCGTAGCCCCCTTGGGATCGTGAAATTTTAGCCAAGCAATGGATTCGAATACGATCCAAGGA
>LR738713.1:474159058-474184872 GCA_902687465.1 Secale cereale | reverse complement strand
CCGGACCGCAAGGGGCTAAGCTAGGATTCGAATACGATCCGTAGCCCCCTTGGGATCGTGAAATTTTAGCCAAGCAATGGATTCGAAAACGATCCAAGGAGCTTATGATTCGAATACGATCATATAAACCGGACCGCAAGGGGCTAAGCTATGATTGGAATACGATCCGTAGCCCCCTTGGGATCGTGAAATTTTAGCAAAGCAATGGATTCGAATACGATCCAAGGAGCTTATGATTCGAATACAATCATATAAACCGGACCATAGGGGCTAAGCTAGGATTCGAATACGATCCGTAGCCCCCTAGTGGCCTTTGCTATGTTCTCTTTGGTTCGAATACGACCTATGTTTGAACAGGAATGGCTATGTTCTCTTTAGTTTGAATAAGACCTATGTTTGAACAGGAAGCCCTTTAGTGAATGTAGAAGCAGGGTACCTATATGGGAGTTGCACTGTGCGGCAAACCTTCTTTGGTCCCTTATAAAATTGTCCTGCATAGCCAGATAGACTGATCAAAGCATCTTATTTTCTTAATGAAAATGATATAAACTGTAGATGGATATCACCATAAGACACTTATATTGGAAAAAAGACCTGACCCCCCGGTTTATCGAGGGTGCCGGTTTATTCATTAATCATAATATATACATAGGATACAGCAGAGCTCATGGCTCAAGTATAGTAGGGCCGCAGGAGAGCGATGTTCCACGGCCTTTTTGTCTCTTCTTCTGATGTCCGTGAGTCCTTGTGCTCTCGAACGTCCACCAGGTAATATGAACCGTTGTGTAGATTCTTGCTGACCACAAAGGGCCCTTCCCAAGGCGGGGATAGTTTGTGCATGTCTGTTTGGTCTTGGATGAGCCGGAGTACCAAATCTCCCTCCTGGAACGTCCTGGTTTTGATCAAGCGGCTGTGATATCTGCGCAAGTCCTGTTGATAAATCGCAGACCGCGCTGCTGCTATGTCACGCTCTTCATCCAGCCGATCCAAACTGTCCTGTCTTGCCTGCTCATTGGCCGCTTCAACATAAGCCGCTACCCGTGGCGAATCATGACAGATATCACTTGGAAGGACCGCTTCAGCACCATACACCATGAAGAAAGGTGTATAACCTGTGGATCGGTTCGGCGTAGTATTGATGCTCCAGAGGACAGAAGGTAACTCCTCAACCCATCACCCTGGTGTTCTTTGCAAGGGAGTCATAAGCCGGGGCTTGATACCTCGCAAAATCTCCTGATTAGCCCTTTCAGCTTGACCATTGGATTGAGGGTGAGCTACAGAAGACACATCTAGGTGAATATGCTCCCGTTGACAAAACTCTTCCATTTCTCCTTTAGATAAATTGGTGCCATTGTCTGTGATGATGCTGTGTGGAAAGCCAAACCGGAAAATTACCTTTTTGATGAATTTAACCGCTGTTGCCGCATCACACTTGCTCACAGGCTCTGCCTCAATCCATTTTGTAAACTTATCCACAGCCACTACCAGATGAGTTTTTTGATCTTGGGATCGTTTGAAGGGCCCAACCATATCAAGCCCCCAAGTTGCAAATGGCCAAGTAATCGGTATCATCCGGAGCTCCTGTGCCGGAACAAGAGCACGTCGTGAAAATTTCTGACAAGCATTGCACCTCCGGACTAGATCCGCTGCATCAGCATGGGCTGTCAGCCAATAGAACCCATGTCGAAAAGCTTTAGCCACCAAGGATTTTGAACCGGCATGATGACCACAATCCCCTTCATGGATCTCATGAAGGATATCACATCCTTCCTCAGATGACACACACCGCTGAAACGCTCCCGAAACACTACGATGGTGAAGTTCTCCGTTTGCAATTGTCATGGACTTGGAGCGCCGGATTATGTGTCTCGCTTCGATCTCGTCGTCCGGCAACTCCCCACGGCTTAGATATGCCAAGTATGGGAGCGTCCAATCCGGAATAACATGAAGTGCCGCAACTAGCTGCGCCTCCGGATCAGGAACAGCCAGATCTTCCTCCGATGGTACCTGAACTGATGGACTGTGCAGCTCATCCAAAAAAGTATTCGGTGGTACCGGTTTACGTTGCGAACCCAGCCGGCTCAGGGCATCAGCCGCTTCATTCCTTCGCCGGTCTATGTGATCCACCTGATACCCTTTGAAATATCCTGCGACTGCTTCAACTTCTCGTCTGTAAGCTGCCATGAGAGGGTCTTTTGAATCCCACTTGCCGGATACTTGCTGTGCCACTAAATCTGAATCACCAAAACACGTGACCCGGCTCAAGTTCATCTCCTTAGCCATCCGTAGGCCATGAAGCAATGCCTCATATTCTGCTGCATTGTTAGTACAAGGAAACATTAGACGGAGGACATAACAGAACTTGTCACCTCGCTGGGAAGTTAACACAACTCCAGCCCCCGAGCCTTCTAACTGCCTTGAACCGTCAAAATGAATCATCCAGTATGTAAGATCTAGCTTCTCCTCTGGTGCTTGCAGTTCTGTCCAATCATTGATGAAATCCACCAATGCTTGGGATTTGATAGCGGTGCGTGGCACATACTTCAATCCGTGTGGGCTAAGCTCAATGGCCCACTTCGCCACTCTGCCAGTAGCTTCCCAGTTCTGGATTATATCCCCCAATGGAGCTGAACTGACAACAGTTATTGGGTGGCCTTGGAAATAATGCTTCAACTTCCGGTTTGCCATGAACACACCATATATCAGCTTCTGCCAATGCGGGTACCTTTGTTTGGATTCAATGAGAACTTCACTGACATAATAGACTAGACGTTGAACCGGATATTCCTTTCCTGCTTCCTTGCGCTCGACCACGATTGCCACGCTGACTGCCCGTGCGTTGGCGGCGACGTATAACAGCAATGGCTCATTATCAACGGGGGCAACAAGGACCGGCGGTTCTACCAGTTGCCGCTTCAAATCTTCAAACGCAGCGTTTGCCTCCTCACTCCATATAAATCGGTCTGTCTTTTTCATCATCTGATAAAGCGGAATTGCCGTTTCTCCCAGACGGCTGATGAACCGGCTCAATGCTGTGATCCGGCCAGCGATACGCTGAACATCATTGATGCAAGCCGGTTTAGTCAAAGATGTGATTGCCTTGATCTTCTCCGGATTGGCTTCTATTCCTCTGTTTGACACCAAGAATCCAAGGAGCTTGCCCGCCGGAACACCGAAAGCACACTTCTCCGGATTAAGCATCATTTTATAGGCTCGAAGATTGTCAAAGGTTTCCTTGAGGTCCTCTATCAGCGTCTCCTCCTTCCTTGATTTCACCACAATATCATCCACATAAGCATGAACATTCCTCCCTATCTGCCCCTTAAGACAATTCTGTACGCAACGCTGGTAAGTTGCTTGGGCACTCTTGAGCCCAAAAGGCATAGACACATAGCAAAAAGCACCAAAATGGGTTATGAAGGCCGTCTTCTCTTGATCTTTAACTGCCATCTTGATCTGGTGATACCCTGAATATGCATCCAAAAAACTTAGCCGCTCACATCCCGCTGTAGCATCAATGATCTGATCAATACGAGGGACAGGAAAAGGATCGGTTGGACAAGCTTTGTTTAGGTCTGTGTAATCCACACACATTCTCCACTTTCCATTTTTCTTTAATACCACCACCGGATTAGCCAACCACTCCGGGTGAAAAACTTCAACTATGAACCCTGCGGCCAAAAGCCTGGCCACTTCTTCTCCTATAGCCTTGCGCCGCAGATACTGCTTGACCGGTTTAAACTTCGGATCAATGTTAAGACTGTGCTCAGCGAGTTCCCTCAGTATACCTGGCATGTCAGAAGGTTTCCATGCAAAGATATCCCGGTTCTCACGGATGAAGTCGATGAGCGTGCTTTCCTATTTAGGATCAAGGTTAGCGCTGATAGTGAACTGCTTGGATGAATCGCCTGGCACAAAGTCAACTTGCTTGGTCTCCTCCGCAGACTTGAACTTCAATGCCGGATCATGCTCTGTAGTTGGCTTCTTCAACGGGGACATATCTGCCGGATCAACATTGTCCTTGTAAAACTTCAACTCCTCCATAGCACATACTGCCTCCGCATAAGCAGCGTCTCCTTCTTCGCACTCCAATGCAATCTTGCGACTTCCATGAACCGTGATGGTTCCTTTGTGACCCGGCATCTTGAGTTGTAGATAAACATAGCACGGCCTAGCCATGAACTTGGCGTAAACCGGTCTAACAAACAAAGCATGATATGGGCTCCGGATCTTGACAACTTCAAAGGTTATCATGTCCGACTTGGAATCCTGTTCATCTCCAAAGGTAACTTCTAGGTCAATTTTCCCAACTGGGTAAGCTGATTTACCTGGCACTACTCCATGAAACACCGTGTTTGACTGTCTTAGCTTCTTATCTGTCAGCCCCATGCGACGGAAGGTCTCATAGTACAATATATTGATGTTGCTGCCGCCGTCCATAAGAACCTTGGTGAATTTGTAGCCACCCACCTGTGGTGCTACCACTAAGGCAAATTGGCCCGGATTATCAACTCGCGGCGGGTGATCCTCTCTGCTCCACACAATAGGTTGCTCCGACCAGCGCAGGAATTGTGGTGTTGCCGGTTCAACCGCGTGGTCCGCCCTCTTTAAGACTTTTTGATCCCGTTTGCACAAGCTCGTAGTGAACACATGATACTGTCCACTACTCAGCTCCTTTGGATTACTCTGATATCCAGATTGCTGCTGCTGTTGACGCTGCTGATTGCCTTGATTGTTGTTATTACCCTGGCCTTGCTGTTGGTTGTTTTGGTTATTGTAACCGCCCTGACCATACTGATGGTTGCCTTGGTTATTGTAACCGCCCTGACCATACTGATGGTTGCCTTGGTTATTGTAACCATTGTTGTTGCCACGATATCCTGATCCGGAGCCGTTCCCCTGATGACCCGGACCATAAAACCCGGGGCCTGATCCGCCGCCTGGTGGTCTGTTGTTAGATCTGACCCGGTTCAGGGCCTCCATCATGGCCTTGCATTCTCCCCAGGTATGTTTAGCTGGATGTTCCTTTGATTCGTGTTTCGGGAAAGGCTCATTCAATTCTTGCTCCCAAGTAACGAACCCCCCGCCGGTTTGTGGGGGCGGCTTACCCTTGTTGCGCTGAAAGCCTCCTTGAATTGGGTATTAGCCACGAAATCAGAGCCACCCTCTGCCTTTCGTTTGCCTAAGAAGCTTGATCCGACCGGAATGGCATGCGCCGGTTTACCAGACTTATTTGCCTTTCCAGATTTATCTCCATCCGCTTCTGGATACTTAGTGTTGTCGGAGTCCCCGTACTTCACCAGAGCGCTCATGAGAGTTCCCATGTCATTACAATCCCGTTCGAGCCGTCCCAACTTTAACTTCAGAGACTCAAACCGGCAATTGTTTTCCAGTGTTACTATCGCCGTACTGGGGCTGATACCGTTTGAAGAGTGCAAGATTTATGATACTCGCCGCACCCATGCACTTGTAGGCTCCTGCTCTCCTTGTATGCATGCTGCTAGATCCACCACTGACATTGGCTGCTTGCACGTATCCTTGAAATTTTTGATAAATTGGCGGCGTAACTCACCCCATGATCCGATGGAGTTAGGTGGTAACCCCTTTAACCAGGTCCGGGCTGTACCCTCAAGCATCATGGTAAAGTACTTCGCGCACGCCGCTTCATCCACGTCCAGCATCTCCATAGCCATCTCATAGCTCTCGATCCAAGCTTCTGGAGCCAAATCTGCTGTGTAGTTAGGTACTTTACGCGGACCCTTGAAATCTTTGGGTAACTTTACGCTTCGTAAAGTGGGGACAAGACACTGCACCCCAAAGGAACTCGTCGTGACTCCTGTCTCTGCTGTGGTTGTGTGAACTGGGGTCGTTTGGCGGATCTCCTCGCGGGCCGCAGATCTAACCCGGTTTGCTACCTCCTGAGCTTGCGCCTCTGCGCCCGCCGGATTATCCTGTCTGTGACGGTGTCGCCTCCGTTCACTACTGGACACCTCCGGTTCCTCCCAATGCCTAGTATAACTCCGGCTGTGGCGGGGTGTTGAATGAAGGCTTTCCCTGCTATAAGAATACGCTTGCTGTTGTGTCAACGCCGTGTTAAGTAGATCCTTGACCCTGCGTGCCTCCATAGCCATGGGGGATGTCCCCTCAATGGGTAAAGCGGCCAGGCGTGAAGCGGAAGCAACAATGTTATCCAAAGGGTTTGAGTAATGACCCGGAGGAGTGGGGATGTGAGGTGTGGACATAATCCGGCGATCTTGCTCCGTAGTGGGCTGTTGAACCGGCTCGCCCCTCGCGGGGGCAGCCCTCCGGTTTACCTCCGGATCTTTGCTAGCTCCCACTCTTGGCGTCCTGAAGAGATTCATCGCCTCATAGACCGGCGGTAGACGAGACTGGTACCTTCGATTCCTTACTCCCTACGTAGAAGTCTGTTCCATCCTCAGCTGGAAAGCCTGAGAATCCAGCTCTGCCTGCCTTGTTGCTATCATAGCTTTCTCTGCCTTCAGATCCTCTCTTGCTTGCTCGATCCGGCTCCTCAGATGAAGGAGTTCTGCATCGTGTTGCGCCTTGTCTGCTGGAGCCACCACTCCTACTGCTCGGGTTGTGAACTCCTCGACCAAGGCAGATATAGCGTCAGAGGGTGAGAGGGCCTGGCCGCTCCCCCCTACACCAGCTTCTGCTGTGATCGCCCCGTTCACCGTGGACTGTGGTGTAGATTGTGATCCGGCCATAAAGACAGCCACCCGGTTTGGCAGATCAAAGGGGTCCGGAATACTGCCTCCGTCATACACACCCTCAGATCGGCCGTCCCGTAACATATACAAGGATTTAGTCTCTCCGGATGATGATTCATCGTCGGAATAAACAACTGTCTCGCCACCCGAATCCGATCCGTCCTCGGCTTGGACTCCGTGAATTGCTCCGACGAAGACACGCTTCATGGCAGGCTGAATCCAGGCCGATCTCGCACGCTGAGCCGGCTCGACGATGTTGGGGAAGACGTCCGGCTCAGGTCCCGGTTCACCAATCTTGCCGATGAAGACGTGGATGCCGCCGAAGGGAACCCGGTATCCGTATTCGATTGAATCGGCCTCCGGTCCCCAGCCTGCGTCGTTGATGTAGATCCGGCCGCGGCGACTCTTGGTCATCCGGCCGACTGTGTAGCCCTTGAGTCCTTCAAAGCTGCCCTTCAAGAACTCTAAACCGTCGTGCGGAGGCCCCACGGTGGGCGCCAACTGTCGTGGAATTAGCACGGCAGATGTCCGGTTTAACGGACTTAGTGATGGAACCATCGCACGGGTTAGCTTGAAGGGGTTAAAAGCACACAAAGGACACAGAGGGTTTATACTAGTTCGGCCCCTTCGATGAAGGTAAAAGCCTACGTCTAGTTTGGTTTGGTATTGCTTGGGCGTCGATGAACAGGGAGCGGGTCGCTTGCCTGTGTTTCGACCGGTTGTTTCTTGTCCTTGAACCGTCGCCGGGTCGTCCCTTTATATAGAGGCGACGCCCGGTCCGGTTTACAGAGTCCCGAGGCCGGCTCATATTTGTGTCCGCCTCGGTCTCTGCTCTTTCTTCCTTGTCTCTCAAGTTACATGATAAGACGGTTTACCAACCGTAACTCTACACATGGGCCCTAAGCCTTCATGGGCCGTAACCTCTACTGAGCTTTACAATTATATAACTATATCATCACAATCCGGTTTACTTTAGCCGGTTTACACCTGCTAATAATATCCCTGACAGGCATCTTTATTTTATTTGTAACAATATCTTTCATATACTTAGCATAATGATTTGTTTTAATAATATCAGTCAAACGCATTTGCAAAAAGATAGATCTAATCATTTCAGCAAAGCACTCAAAATCCTTATCATCCTTTTTCTTGGATGGTTTAGGAGGAAAATGCATGGGTTTCTAAACCCATGGTTCTCTTCCTTTACCGTGCTTCCTAGCAATGAAGTCTCTTTTATCATAACGTTGATTCTTTGATTGTGGGTTATCAAGATCAACAGCAGGTTCAATCTCTACATCATTGTTATTGCTAGGTTGAGCATCAACATGAACATCATCATTACCATTATCACTAGGTTCATGTTCATTGCCAGATTGTGTTTCAGCATCAGAAATAGAAATATCATTGGGATTCTCAAGTGTGTCAACAACAGGTTCACTAGAAGCATGCAAAGTCCTATCATTTTTCTTTTTATCAACATTAGTTCTCTCACAATATTGCTCAATTCTCTTAGGGTGGCCCTCAAGATACAAAGGTTCCTGAGTCATTCTACCCCCTCTAGTCATAACTCTAATAGCATTATCATTTTTCTTACTATTTAATTCATTGAAAAAATCATTTTGTGCTTTAAGTACTTGTTCTACCTGAGTGGTAACCATAGAAGCATGTTTACTAATGAGTTTAAGTTCACCTTTAAATCTAGACATATAATCACTCAAGTGTTCAATCATATAAGCATTACGTTTCAATTGTCTATGAACATAAGCATTGAAGTTTTGTTGTTTAACAATAAAATTCTCAAACTCTTCTAAGCATTGGCTAGCATACTCATTACGAGGAATATCACCTTCATCAAATCTAAAGAGAGACTTTACCTTTACTGCCCGTGTCGGGTTATCAAGACCATGTATTTCTTCAATAGGTGGTAAAGTCTTAACATCTTCTGCTTTAATACCTTTTTTTCATAGATTTTTTTGCCTCTTGCATATCTTTAGTACAGAGAAATAGAATACCGCTTTTCTTCGGAGTTGGCTTAGGAGTTGGTTCAGGAAGTGTCCAATTATTTTCATTACTCAACATATTATTCAATAGCAATTTAGCTTGATCAGCAGTTCTTTCCCTGAAAACACAACCAGCACAACTATCTAGGTGGTCTCTGGAAGCATCGGTTAGTCCATGATACGTCTCCAACGTATCTATAATTTTTTATTGTTCCATGCTATTATGTTATCCATCTTGGATATTTTCTATGCCTTTATATGCTATTTTATATGATTTTTGGGACTAACCTATTAACCTAGAGCCAAGTGCCAGTTTTTGTTTTTCCTTGTTTTTGAGTTTTACAGAAAAGGAATACCAAACGGAGTCCAATTGACGTGCCAATTTTTGATGATTTTTTACGGACCAAAAGAAGCCCCCGGAGTAAAAGAGTAGGGCCAGAAGAGTCCCGAGCTATCCACAAGGGTGGAGGGCGCGCCCTACCCCCTGCGCATGTGCCCCTATCTCGTGGATGACTCGGAGACCCCCCCCCCCTGACGTGAGACCGACGCCAAAAATTCCTATAAATACATAAACCCCCAGAAAGAAACCTAGATCGGGAGTTCCGCTGCCGCAAGCCTCTGTAGCCACAAAAAACTAATCTAGACACATTTCGGCACCCTGCCGGAGGGGTGAATCCCTCTCCGGCAGCCATCTTCATCATCCCGGCACTCTCCATGACGAGGGGGGACTACTTCACCCTCGGGGCTAAGGGTATGTACCAGTAGCTATGTGTTTGATCTCTCTCTCTCTCTCTCTCTCTCTCTCTCTCTCTCTCTCTCTCGTGTTCTTGAGATGGCACGATCTTGATGTATCACGAGCTTTTCTACTATAGTTGGATCTTATGATGCTTCTCCCGCTATATCTTCTTGTAATGGATTGTGTTTTCCCTTTGGAGTTATCTCATCGGATTGAGTCTTTAAGGATTTGAGAACACTTGATGTATGTCTTGCATGGGATACCCATGGTGACAATGGGGTATTCTATTGATTCACTTGATGTAAGTTTCGGTGATCAACTTGCAGGTTCTGTGACCTTGGGAATCTATGCATAGGGGTTGGCACACGTTTTCGTCTTGACTCTCCGGTAGAAACTTTGGGGCACTCTTTGAAGTTCTTTGTGTTGGTTGAATAGATGAATCTGAGATTGTGTGATGCATATCATATAATAATGCCCACGGATACTTGAGGTGACAATGGAGTATCTAGGTGACATTAGGGTTTTGGTTCATGTGTGTCTTAAGGTGTTATTCTAGTACGAACTCTAGGATAGATCGAACGGAAAGAATAGCTTCATGTTATTTTACTACGGACTCTTGAATAGATGGATCAGAAAGAATAACTTTGAGGTGGTTTCGTACCGTACAATAATCTCTTCGTTCGTTCTCCGCTATTAGTGACTTTGGAGTGACTCTTTGTTGCATGTTGAGGGATTGTTATATGATCTAATTATGTTATCCCTGTTGAGAGAACTTCCACTAGTGAAAGTATGAACCCTAGACCTTGTTTCAAAGCATTGCTACAACGTCTATGCTCACTTTTATCATTAGTTACCTTGCTGTTTTTATATTTTCATATTACAAGAACCTATATCTAACATCCATATTGCACTTGTATCACCATCTCTTCGCCGAACTAGTACACCTATACAATTTACCAGTGTATTAGGTGTGTTGGGGACACAAGAGACTCTTTGTTATTTGGTTGCAGGGTTGCTACAGAGAGACCATCTTCATCCTATGCCTCCCACGGATTGATAAACCTTAGGTCATCCACTTGAGGGAAATTACCTACTGTCCTACAAACCTCTGCACTTGGAGGCCCAACAACGTCTACATGAAGAATGTTGTGTAGTAGACATCAGTCCATTATAAAAGATATCAAGTATTTCATTTTACTTAAGAGGATAAACAGGCAAAGCATTAAGTAATCAAAGAAGCCTCCCCCAAGCTTGTGGGAGACTCTCTTCTTCAATTTGCACAAAATTATATATTTCCCTTAAGGCAGCTTGTTTCTTATGAGCAGGAAAATATTTAGCAGAGAAGTAATAAATCACATCCTGGGGACTACGCACACAACCAGGATCAAGAGAATTAAACCATGTTTTA
The DNA here is from genome assembly GCA_902687465.1 of Secale cereale. Lineage (NCBI taxonomy): Eukaryota > Viridiplantae > Streptophyta > Magnoliopsida > Poales > Poaceae > Secale > Secale cereale. The sequence goes on along the minus strand of LR738713.1, from coordinate 474,173,997 downwards.
GCATCACCCTTTAGCGAGAGCGGAAATAGCTTAAGGATATACTAGTAACGAATTTTTTCCTCATTGGTGAATAGGGTGGCTATATCATTTAATTTAGTAAGATGTGCCATGATAGTTTCAGATTCATAGCAATGGAAAGGATCAGATTCAACCAAAGTTCTTAACTCAGGATCGACAGAGAAATTATAATCCTTATCAGAAATAAAGATAGGTGAAGTAGCAAAATCAGGGTCATATTTCATTCTAATATTCAAAGACTTTTCTTTCAGCTTAGCTAGCAGTTTCTTAAGATCATATCTATCTTTGTAAGCTAAAAGATCTCTAGCAGTTTCTTCATCCATAACATAACCGTCAGGCACAACAGGAAATTCATATCTAGGGGGGGAATCTTCATCATCACTTTCATCAATATTATCAGTTTCAATAATTTCATTCTCTCAAGCCCTAGCAAGTTGTTCATCAAGAAATTCACCTAGTGGCACAGTATTATCATGCATAGAAGTTGTTTCATCATAAGTATCATGCATAGAAGAAGTGGCATCATCAAGAACATGCGACATATCAGATTCAATAGCAGGTGTAGGTGTCGCAAATTTACTCATAACAGAGGGTGAATCAAATGCAGAGCTAGATGAGAGTTCTTTACCTCCCCTCGTAGTTGAGGGACAGATCTTGGTTTTTTCATCTCTCAAGTTCTTCATAGTGATCAACAGATATAAATCCCAAGTGAATAAAAGAATATAGCTATGCTCCCCGGCAACGGCGCCAGAAAATAGTCTTGATAACCCACAAGTATAGGGATCGCAACAATTTTCAAGGGTAGAGTATTCAACCCAAATTTATTGATTTGACACAAGGGGAGCCAAAGAATATTCTCAACTATTAGAAGTTGAGTTGTCAATTCAACCACACCTGAAAGATTTAATATCTACAACAAAGTTTTTAGTAGCAAAGTAATATGGAAGTAACGGTAACGGTGGCTAAAGTAATAGTAGCAGTTTTGTAGTGATTGTAACAGTAGCAGCGGAAACGTAACTAAGCGAAGATCAATATATGAAAAGCTCGTAGGCAATGGATCAGTGATGGATAATTATGTTGGATGCGATTCCTCATGCAACGGTTATAACATAGGGTGACACAGAACTATCTCTAGTTCATCAATGTAATGTAGGCATGTATTCTGAATATAGTCATATGTGCTTATGGAAAAGAACTTGCATGACATCTTTTGTCCTACCCTCCCATGGCAGCGGGGTCCTATTGGAAACTAAGGGATATTAAGGCCTCCTTTTAATAGAGTACCGGACCAAAGCACTAACACTTAGTGAATACATGAACTCCTCAAACTACGGTCATCACTGGGAGTGGTCCAGATTATTGTCACTTCGGGGTTGCCGGATCATAACACATAGTAGGTGACTATTGACTTGCAAGATAGGATCAATAACTCACATATATTCATGAAAAGATAATAGGTTTAGATCTGAAATCATGGCACTCGGGCACTAGTGACAAGCATTAAGCATACCAAAGTAATAGCAACATCAATCTTATAACATAATGGATACTAGGGATTAAACCCTAACAAAACTAACTCGGTTACATGGTAAATCTAATCCAACCCATCACCGTCCAGCAAGCCTACGATGGAATTACTCACGTACGGCGGTGAGCGTCATGAAATTGGTAATGGAGGAAGGTTGATGATGAAGATGGCGACGATCTCCACTCTCCGAAGCCCCGAACGAACTCTAGATCATCCCTCCCGAGAGAGTTTAGGGCTTGGGGGCGGCTCCATATCGTAAAACGCGATGAATCCTTCTCTCTGATTTTTTCTCCCCGAAAGTGAATATATGGAGTTGGAGTCGAGGTCGGTGGAGCCTCAAGGGGCCCACGAGACAGGGGGCACGCCCAGGGTGGCATGCGCGCCCCAACCTCGTGGACAGGGTGTGCGCCCCTGGTCTTGTTTCTTTCGCCAGTATTTTTTATATATTCCAAAAATATTCTCCGTGGATTTTCAGGTCATTCTGAGAACTTTTATTTCTGCACAAAAATAACACCATGGCAATTCTGCTGAAAACAACGTCAATCCGGGTTAGTTCCATTCAAATCATGCAAGTTAGAGTCCAAAACAAGGGCAAAAGTGTTTGGAAAAGTACATACATTTGAGATGTATCAGCTGATGAGGCACATGGAGCGCGAAGAGTGTGGTCATTTCGTGGGGCGCGTATCCCTATTTGCGTCAAACACATGCAGTCTCCCATGACGGGAAACGGGTTCGAACCCATTTACTATTGTCACCGGCCCTCATGGTGGTTCGGCATCCAGGCATGTACGGGCTGGTGTGGTCTTCGGCCGCTAGGGCCGTAGTGTGCTCTTCGGTTTGAAGTGAGCGTTCCGTGTTTCTGTTGATAGTTATGACACCTGAAGGACTAGGCATCTTCCACTTGAGGTACGCGTAATGCGGAACGACATTGAATGTGGCAAACACTGTTCGGCCAAAGAGGGCGTGATAGCCGATGCGAAAAGATGAGATATCAAAGATCAAGTCCTCGCTTCGGAAATTATTCGGAGATCCGAACACTACTTCGAGCGTTACGGTGCCCATACAGTGGGCCTCCACTCCCTGAATGTCACCTTTAAAGGTGGTGTTACTAGGTTTAATCCTTGACGGATCGATCCCCATTTTCCTCACTATATCCTCGTATATCAGGTTGCGGCTGCTCCCTACATCCATTAGGACTCTAGTGAGGTGGAATCCATCGATGATGGGGTCTAGCACTAGGGCTGCAGACTCTCCACGGCGTATGCTGGTGGGATGATCCTTACGATCGAATGTGACCAGGCAGGCTGACCATGGGTTGAGCTTTGGCACTACTGGCTCGACGGAGTATACGTCCCGTAGCGCTCGATTCCTCTCCTTCTTGGGTATGTCGGTTGCATAGATCATGTTTACCATCTTGACCTCGGAAGGAAAGGGTTTCTCGCCTCCACTATTTGTCCCGCGGGGCTCTTCATCATCCTTGCTTCGTGGGCTTTTGCCCGAGTCTTCGGCTGTTAGTTTGCTGACCTATTTGATCACCCAATAATTTCAGTTGGATCGGTTGGAGGGCTTATATGATGTGCCGTGGATCTGGCAAGGCATGTCCAGAATAGTGTGTAGTCTAAACGGGCCGTCACTGTTGCCTTTAGGGGCCATGTTTCGGGGTCTGAACTTCTGGGTTTGGAATCCGGCATTCACTGTCGTATCCTTACCATCACCGTCATTGTGGTGACATTTATTCTTGCTTTGTCGGGGCTTTCCATTTATGTCTCGAACTTCGGAGGTACACGGTGTGTCTAGGTTTGTGTTTTTGCGAGCAAGCCAACTGTTTTCGCCTGCGCAAGAATGTGTAATGAGGGAATTAAGGGCTACTATATTTCTTGGTTTGTCCTGGCCGAGCTACCGTACAAGCCATCCATCCTTGACACTATGCTTAAAAGCAGCCAAGGCTTCGGCATCTGGACAGTCAACGATCTGATTTTTCTTGGTCAGGAATTGGTTCCAAAACTGTCGGGCAGATTCACTAGGTTGTTGCGTGATGTGATTTAGGTCGTCAACATCCAGAGGTCGGACATAGGTGCCCTGAAAGTTTGCTTGAAAAGCGTCCTCAAGCTCTTCCCAGCAACCTATAGAGTCTTTGGGTAGGCTATTCAACCAGTGTCTTGCTGGGCCTTTAAGCTTGAGCGGTAAATATTGGATGGCGTGGTGGTCATCTCCTCGCGCCATGTGGAAGTGGAGGAGGAAATCCTCTATTCATATGGCTGGACCTGTAGTTCCATCATACGATTCGATGTTCACAGTGAAAGAGCAGTATACCGACTAGAGGGGGGTGAATAGGTGATTTTTATGAAAGTCTTCAAAACATGGAAGTTTCGAAGACAAACAATAGAACCGATCCTATTTATATACAGCGGAAGGTAGACTACAGTAGACAAGCCATAGTCAAGTATTCAATGAACTGAAAGCATGAAGACTAATAGTAGCTAGGCAGTATGGATCAGGATGGAAGATTGTATGAAGCCAGTCAGAACAAGTAGTCGCACAGTGAAGTCAAACATATAAGGCAAGCATGCAATGACTTCACAAAGACAGACAGTAAGTAAAGAGAAGGAAGGGATAGAACTAGTAGCTTGGGGAAGACAGTGATTTGTTAGACCAGTTCCAGTTGCTGTCACAACTGTACGTCTGGTTAGGGAGGCTGAGATTTAACTCGGAAGACTGCGTCTTCACCTTATTCCCCTTGAGCTAGGGACACCTAGTCCTCGCCCAATCACTCTGGTAAGTATTCAAGGTAGACTTCCAAACCTTCACAGACTTCGTTCACCGGTGATCCACAATGACTCTTGGATGCTCAGAACGCGACGCCGAACCGGCTGGAGGAATCACAGTCCTCAAATGTAACAAGTCTTCTGATCACGCAGACAGAAAGACTTCAGTGATGCCTAACACTCTTTGGCTCTGGGTGTTTGGGCTTTGTCCTCGCAAGGATCTCTCTCTCAAATGCTTCGGAGGTGGGTTGCTCTCAAACAACAAAATCCGTGTAATAACTCTGAGCAACCCCCAATTTATGGTGTAGGGGGTGGGCTATTTATAGCCACTAGGCAACCTGACCTGATTTGTCCGAAGTGACCCTGGGTCAATAAGGAACTGACACGTGTTCCAACGGTCAGATTTCAAACACACTCGGCAACTTTACTTGGGCTACAAGTAAAGCTGACTCATCCAACTCTGGATAAGATTTGCTCTAATTGTCTTCGCTCGAAGACATATGATTTGGTTGAGCATCACTTCAGTCACTCTGACTTTGTTCACTTGGACCCCACTTAACAGTACGGTGGTTCCTATGACTCAACAAAGAAGAAAAGGAAACAATGAAACGTCTAAGTCTTTGCGCTCCATAGTCTTCACACAATGTCTTCTCTTGTCATAGTCTTCAATATGAATGTCTTCATATACCACCATTGTCGTCAATGTCTTCATACATTTTTAGGGGTCATCTCCGGTAGGTAAACCGAATCAATGAGGGACTACTACCTGTGTTATCCTGCAATTCTCACAAACACATTAGTCCCTCAACCAGGTTTGTCGTCAATACTCCAAAACCAACTAGGGGTGACACTAGATGCACTTACAATCTCCTCCTTTTTGGTGATTGATGACAAACTGGTTGAAGTTTTCAACGGGGATAAAAGTATGTGAAATTGTAAAGGATAAAGGTATTGTCGTCATAAGTAGCAAAAGGCTCCCCCTGAAGATGTGCATATAATTAATTTGCTTTTGATTGCAAATGCACATGGCAGGTTGTACTTGTGGAGATCCTCTTCAACTTATGAAGACAATTCATCATGCACAATTGATATGTCGAATATAGTGATATGCATAATGAGAAATGGACGTCTGCAAAATGACTAAGTGCGGAATTTATCGTAGCACATGCAGAATTTAACATCGCATTACAGAGTACCAGAAAACTTAGCAGACGACCATCAAGTTTAAGTGTTACAACTCAAAGAACCAAATGTAACAAAAGCGAGAGTTGTAAACACTAGGCAAAATATAAAGCACCCGCCCATATGGACCTGCTTGAAGACTATCAACTCATATGCTTCTCCCCTTTTTGTCAGTAAGGACCAAAAAGGTTTGAAGACATAGAGCCTCTACTCGTTCCCAGTTGGAGTAGGAGAAGATGCAGGGTCGGCGTTGGCGTTTGGCGGTGCAGTAGTACTTGGAGAAGTGTCGACACGCGCTGAAGAAGGAGGTGGTGAGGTAGCATCATCTTGATCATCGACCACTCTGGCATCCACCGTTGCATCGGAGGAGGAATAGTCAGAGTCTTCAAGAGACGGAGTTTAACGCAAAACAACATTCCTTGGGGGGTGTGGTCAAGCTTGAATCTTTTAGTGAAGCCATCGTCTTGAAGATCTGCTTCAGCACTCAGCAATGTCAAACTCTTCCATGACGTCCTATAGGTTTCATGAGCAACAAAGGCATTCTTGGTGGCAAGGTTGCGAATACGATTGACATCCACCAAGAGGCTTTGCATCTGACGCTTCAGCCAGTAGTGATGCTTATCATGTTTCTGATGTAAGGCAACGAGAAGTTCTCGGCCATTGAGAACACGAGATCGCTTCCGAGGCCTTTGGGCAATGGTGCTCTCAGTAGCTTCAGTCTCTGCATGGTGAGGTACGCAAGTATGTCTAGCCAGAGGATAAACACGAGTGACTGCTGGAACTCCATCAGTGGGCTGAGTGAGGCTTTGGTGATCAGCATTGTGAAGACAAACAGGCTCTTTGGCAGGCTCTTGGTATATGGCTTCAACTGACATATCAACCTCTGGCAAGAATATGAGATGGTTGCGAGCAAAAGGCTGATAGTTGATGGCAGAATGAAGCTTGATGAGGCGCATGACCCACGGAGCGTAGAACTTAAGTCCAAAGAGATCAGAGCCTGAAACAGCCTATTACCTGATAAAGAAGTCTTGAGCGTTGAAGTTGATGCCATTGAAGATATAGAAGACCAATGTCTTCATGGTTCCTTCAAGTTTGGCTGATGAAGAGTGTCCTTTGACAGGCCATAGAGTTCGCCTGATGATATGATATATAGTGCGTGGCAGATACTCAAGGTCTTCAAAAAAGAACTCCTTTGGGTACTCAGCATCTAGTGGCAAGGGCTTCATTATGCTCAGCATTTGGCTCATGATGGGCTTTGGCTTCTGAAAGATACTCTCCAAAGCTTCTCTATGTCGTTGACAACCAGATTCATATAGTTCTCCTGGAGTGGGCAGGCCAGTTAGCTCAATGAGATCAAAGGCTTTGGCTTCATGATGGACATGTCCTGTCATCCACTCAAGGACCCATGTCTTCGGATACCTGCTGTAGCCGCGAATGTGGAGGGTTGCATAGAATTGCAGAAGCAGCTCTTCATTCCAATGTTCTTTCTCAGTCACAAAGTTTAGCAAGCTAGCATCACGGAAGCAATCACGGGCTTCTTCAAGACAGGGCAACCCAGTAATGGCTTCAGTGTCAAGACGCATATGTGGGAAGATGCGCCTTTGATCATAGAGAACACGTGAATAGTAGCTGCGCTGTTGATGGCTCCAGAACCTATATGATGAAATCCTTGGTTTGGAGTAGGGGTTTGATGGGCCTCTAACCCCTCGTTGGTTACCCTAAGTGGAAGGTGTAAGATGCAGTGTTGTGGAAGTTTTTCCCTTAGCAAAGATGCCAATGATCGAATCCCCAGAGACTCCTAGGTTCAACAAGTAGGTGTCAACTGCTAACGGCGCCAGATATTAGCAATCAACGTGGACCTGCACACAGATACAAATAACTTTGCTCCCAACGAGTACAGAGAGGTTGTCAATCCCTCCGGCCTTGTAGTTCACAAAGGATTAAACGCAAATGATAGTAGTGATAGATAATGTTTGCAATAGTAAGTAAAAGCGAAAAGTAAATAACGGATGTGATCAATGATGGTAATATGGACCGGAGTCTCATGATGTTCACTAGTGATGTCTCTCTCCCAAAAGACGATAAAACAGCTATGTGAGGTAAACGAATTACAGCTGGGCAATTGACAGGACCACGAACGCAAACCAATGCTGACTACATTGCAAGAAAGGTTGAGGTTCAAAGCGTGGGCGGTACGCCAAAGTAAGTAGACCGAAATCCATCAATATCTACTACTAATCATCCACCTTGAGATATCTATCCAGAACATCTCGCTGGTATTAAGTTGCGAGCCCCACCCATAGTGTAAACTCAAAGCAACAGACAACTGCATTAAAAGAACTTTGCGTAAAGTAAACAATCCTTGCACCCGCGGGCACAAGCACCGTTGTTTTCCCCCTTGTGGCAACAGCACATCCCCTAGACTCATGTTTCTGTCACTCAAGCTAGTCATCGAGGGGCATGAACCCACAATCGAGCATAACGTTCCCTCTTGGAGTCACTAAGTATTACTTGGCCAAAGCAATAAATAACAACGGAGAACATGCAAGAATTACTTATGAACATAAATATAAAAGAGGTAGATCAGATATATTACTCAATCACAATCTGAACATAATCTCATAATCCATCGGATCCCAGCAAACTCATCATAGCAACAGCATAAGGATTACATATGTGCCTCGATCATGTAGGGCAGCTCACGAGGACTAATTAGTGAAGCACAAGAACGGGAGGAGAACATCACATAGCTACTGGTTATGGACTCATGGTCCAAGGGAGACTACTCACAACTCATCCGGGAGGCGTCCATGGTGGTGGAGAGGCTCCCGATGGTGATCCTCCCTTCCGGCAGGGTGCCGGGAAGAGTTCTCCTGGTGCTCCCGATCTTGGAAGCGGCGGCGGCGGCGGAACAGAGATGAGATCGCGAAAAAGAGTTCCCGTCTCGAGGGTTTCGAAGGACGCTCTAAATATATGCCGAAGGGGGGCACGAGACGGGGCTCGGGGGGCCCAGGCCCCCCGGCACGGCCCAGGGGGGTGGGCGCGCCGCTAGGGCGCCTGGGGCCCTGGTGCCCCCCCGGCTGTACTTCGGGCGCAAGGTGGTTCTGGAACGCTGATTTTTTATATAATTTTTCTGGATTTTTCCTGACAGTTCTCGTAATGTGAAAACATGAAATACAAAAACCGCCGAAAACATAAACTGGCACTGGGGTGCACTGGATTAGTAGGTTAGTCCAAATATGATCAAAAGTGTATGGAAGTGTATGAATATCATAGCAATATCACCCAAAAGTGGCATGGAGCAAGAAGAAATTATAGATACGTTTTGGACGTATCAACATCCCCAAGCTTAATTCCTGCTCGTCCTCGAGTAGGTAAGTGATAACAAGCATAATTTCTGTGGTGACATGCTATTAACCATATAGGACTTTTTACAGTCATATGACAAAAGCTTACTGAGACAATGATTCTATAGTAATTAAGTTGCCTCATGAGAAAATCACAAATGACTGAAAGTTTTACAATATGAAACTGAAACATCAAGAAGATTTGCAATGAACATGGTGTGCAAATATGATAAAGTGATATCTAGCTTGCCCCCTTTAGTGAAGCAAAACATAAATGCAGGGGCACCTTCAAGGTTTAAGTGATGACTAGATACAATGATTTCAAAATAAACGATATCACAATCATGCAAAAGACAATGCTACTTTGGGACAATGCACATTACACTTAGAATGACAATCATGCTCTCAGTAGTTGGTGCTTGAAGAAAGAAGGTGGAGACTCAACATAAAAGTAAAAGAATGGTTATGTGCTAGAGCTTATTATTTTGAAAACATAGAAGCAATTTTGTCAATGGTAGTAGTACTTCATATGTGTCATGCATAAGACATCCTATAAGTTGCAAGCCTCATGCATCGAATACCAATAGTGCTCGCACCTTGTCCTAATTAGCTCGGATTTCCATGGGTTATCATTGCATTACATATGTTTCAACCAAGTGTCACAAAGGGGTACCTCTATGCCACATGTACAAAGGTCCAAGGAGATAAATCGCATTTGATTTCTCGTTTTTGATAGATCTCAACTTGAGGACATCCATACCGGGACAACATAGAAAATAGATGATGGACTCCTCTTTAATGCATAAGCATATTCTCATAAGAGATTGAGGATTAATGTCCAAGCTAAAACTTCCACCATGATACATGGCTTTGGTTGGCGGCCCAATGTTCTTCTCTAACAATATGCATACTCATTCAACCCATGGCAATTCACCCTTACTTCAGACAAGACGAACATGCATAGCAACTCACATGATATTCAACAAAAGTGTGATAGTTGATGGCGTCCCCAGAAACATGGTTACCGCTCAGCAAGCAACTTATAAGAAATAAGATACATAAGCAACATATTCTTTACCACAATAGTTTTTAAGCTACTTTCCCATGAGCTATGTATTGCAAAGTTAGTCTGCTTAGTACAGGTGGAGGTTAGCAAAAGACTGGGAGCGACCAACTAAGAGAGCAATGACGGTCATAATCATGCAGAGCGACAAAGCAACATTGAATCAGGCATGGTAGTTATATCGCTACTCAGAAATAAAAGATCATCAAGGCTTGACAGACTTTCTTTACCGTCTTAAATATGCGTGAGCATACGCCAAGTCAGTCAAAATAAATTCTCGAAGGAAGATATTACTAAACCATACCACATCATCGTCAAACAAATCAAGTTGGTACTCCAATAACACATTGGGAATCCCCCAGCTATTTGAGACTAACCATAAGAAAACATGAACTACTAAGCGCCATTATGCACGTAGCATCTTTATCATAGACATATTAACCAATGCAACGGAAGCAAACTCTCTTAATAAGATAAGCATGATAATTAAAGAGAGTTCAAGCAACCAACTAAACAAAAGCTCTTTGAAAAGATAAGCATGAATACTAAGAGCAGAGCATGATAGTAGCTATTAAAAGACAAAGAACACACACAGCAAAGATAGACATGAAAATTCTATGTTATGTTCTAGGTAGAAGTGGAGCGTGTTTCTCTCCCACATAAAGAACGCTGAGTTCCGACTCGTTATGAAAAACTAAAAAGGAAACTAAAAGAAAGACGCTCCAAGCATAGCACTTAACACATTAAGTGATAAAAATATAGCGGAAAGAAAGACGAACTGATAATGTTGATGGAGAAGGGGATGCACGGGGGAATCCCCAAGCTTAGACGCTTGAGTCTCCTTGAATATTTCTTGGGGGTACACGGGGGCATCCCCAAGCTTGAGCGCTTGACACTCCTGAATCTTTTTATCATCTTCCCTCGCACACTTGAAAACTCCCTTCATACATAACTCATCATAATCTGATTAGCGAGGTTAGTACCCTTAATAAAATAATTATACCTTGCTGGAAATAAAGATATTCGTGAAGGTCTACTGTTTCTCAAGATTGCCAAAAGGTTTTTGCAAAGAAAAAGCAAGCTCTTGGTTTGCAAAATGAAGGAAAGGCAAAACAGGACAGAATCTGTGAAAAACAGAACAGCAGGCAGTAATTGATTTGTTCGGGGCACTTCTGCAATTCAAATCAAAAAACTCAGAACAGATGCACGAAAGAAAATTATATAGAGAACGCTGTCGAAAAAATTCAGACCAAAAAGATGATCTGGTGATTTTATACGCATTTTTCTATCCAAGGACAGAATCTGTTTCCTGGACAGCACCTCACAACTTTTGAACTTCCTAGCAATCAGAGGCTATACTTGGCACAAATATGAAAAGCAAAGATACAATGATGATGATACAGTAGTAAACAACATTAAGACACAACAAAAGCAAAATATAAAAAATTATTCATGTGGGCTGCCTCCCAAAAGCGCTTTCTTTTATGCCTTTAAGCTAGGCATAATGCATATAGATCAAGTTTTATCAAGAGTAAAAGAATAGCTAGTCCGTACAACAGACTCAAAAGGTAACTTGATCTTCTTACGAGGGAAGTGTTCCATCCCTTTCTTGAGAGGAAACTGAAATTTTATATTACCCTCTTTCATGTCAATGATAGCACCAACGGTGCGTAAAAAGGGACGTCCCAAAATAATTGGACATGAAGGATCACATTCAATATCCATAATAGTAAAATCAATGGGAACATAATTATCATTAACAGCGATAAGAACATCGTCGATCCTTCCCAAAGGTTTCTTTATGGAAGAATCAACAAGACGAACACCAAAAGAACAAGAATCATAAGGTTTCAATTTAAGCATATCATATAGTCTTTTGGGCATAATAGAAGTACTGGCTACAACATCACATAATGCATAGCAAGAGAAGTCATTCAATTTAATTTTTATCATTGGATCCCAACCATCTTCTAGCTTTCTAGGTATGGAGGCTTCTACTCTAAGTTTCTCCTCCCTAGCTTTGATGAGAGCATTAATGATATGCTCCGTGAAGGCAAGGTTAAGCGTGCTAGTGCGGGGATCTCTAGACATCTTGTGAAGGAAATCAATAACTTCAGTAAGAGTGCAATTATCAAAATTAAGGTCATTAGTATCAAGTAAAGTGGTAGTGGTGTCCTTTAGGTTCACTTGTTTGGTAGTTTCTATAGTCATAGCATCACCATTAATAGGTCCATTGGGACCAGGAGTACATTGGGTGCTAAGAGTTTGGATATCCTCAACAACTTGGATAGTAGCAACAGTGTGGTGGGTAGGAAGGCTCTTAATTCTATCCTCTTCCTCCCTTTCTCTAGCCCATCTTTCTTTAAGTTTAGCCATCATCCTAATGTTTTCATTAATTCGCACTTGAATAGCATTTATAGGAGTGACTTCCCTCTCGTCAAGAGGAGCAGTTTTAATTGTTAGCAATTTTACCTCATTGGCTAAATGGTCTACCTTAAAAGAAAGATCATCTAGTTTATGTAGTTTTTCTTCTACACTCTTATTAAAGGCTTTTTGGGTAGTGATGAAATTTTTAAGCATGGTCTCTAGTTCAGTAGTGGAGTTCTTGGTACTAGGATAAGCATTGTTGTTCCCATAAGAATTAGAGGGGAACGGTCTAGGATTGCTACCAAAGTTACTCCTATAAGCATTGTTGTTAAAATTGTTTCTAGAGATAAAGTTCACATCTACTTGTTCTTGGGCAATCAAAGAATTTAAAGGAACATCACGAGGATCAACAGAAGATTGCTTCGAAAGTAGAGACATGATCAAGTCAACTTTTTCATTTAAGGAGGAAATCTCCTCGACAGAGTTTACCTTCCTACCTGTTGGAGCGCGTTCGGTGTGCCATTGGGAATAGTTGGTCATCATCTCATCGAGAAGCTTTGTGGCAGCACCAAGTGTAGTTGACATAAAAGTTCCTCCCGTGGCCGAATCTAACAAGTTCCGCGAGGTAAAGTTCAAGCCTGCATAAAAAGTTTGGATAACCATCCAAGTAGTCAAACCGTGAGTAGGGCAGTTCTTGATAAGAGATTTCATACGTTCCCAAGCTTGGGCAACGTGTTCATTATCCAATTGTTTAAAATTCATTATGTTACTTCTAAGTTGGATAATTTTAGCAGGTGGATAGTATTTTCCGATAAAAGCATCTTTGCACTTGTCCCATGAATCTATGCTATTTCTCAAGGAGAAAGGAAAAAGCTTAAGCTTAACAATATTACCATCTATTTCTTGGTACTTTTGCATATCACAAAGTTCAACAAAGTTGTTCAAGTGTAAAGCATCATCATCCCCAGCACCGGAGAATTGATCTTTCATAACTAGATTCAGTAAAGTAGGTTTAATTTCATATGAAGGTGCTGAAGTGGCAGGTGTAGTGATAGGTGTGCTGATAAAGTCATCGTTGTTGTGACTAGTGAAGTCACACAACTTGGTGTTCTCGGTGGAACCCATAGTAGCAAGCAAGCAAGATAACTATTTTTGTGATTTTCGATAAAAGGAACTAAAGCAAAAACTGAAAGGTAAACTAACAAGACTAAAAAGCAAAGGTAAAAGATAGCATGCAACTCCCCTATCCTGAAGAGTGGTGTCCCCGGCAACGGCACCAGAAAAACTCCTTGATGGGCCTCTAACCCCTCGTTGGTTACCCCAAGTGGAAGGTGTAAGATGCAGTGTTGTGGAAGTTTTTCCCCTGGCAAAGATGCCAAGGATCGAATCCCCAGAGACTCCTAGGTTCAACAAGTAGGTGTCAACTGCTAACGGCGCCAAATATTAGCAATCAACGTGGACCTGCACACAGATACAAATAACTTTGCTCCCAACGAGTACAGAGAGGTTGTCAATCCCTCCGGCCTTGTAGTTCACAAAGGATTAAACGCAAATGATAGTAGTGATAGATAATGTTTGCAATAGTAAGTAAAAGCGAAAAGTAAATAACAGATGTGATCAATGATGGTAATATGGACCGGAGTCTCATGATGTTCACTAGTGATGTCTCTCTCCCAAAAGACGATAAAACAGCTATGTGAGGTAAACGAATTACAGCTGGGCAATTGACAGGACCACGAACGCAAACCAATGCTGACTACATTGCAAGAAAGGTTGAGGTTCAAAGCATGGGCGGTACGCCAAAGTAAGTAGACCGAAATCCATCAATATCTACTACTAATCATCCACCTTGAGATATCTATCCAGAACATCTCGCTGGTATTAAGTTGCGAGCCCCACCTATAGTGTAAACTCAAAGCAACAGACAACTGCATTAAAAGAACTTTGCGTAAAGTAAACAATCCTTGCACCCGCGGGCACAAGCACCATTGTTTTCCCCCTTGTGGCAACAACACATCCCCTAGACTCATGTTTATGTCACTCAAGCTAGTCATCGAGGGGCATGAACCCACAATCGAGCATAACGTTCCCTCTTGGAGTCACTACGTATTAATTGGCCAAAGCAATAAATAACAACGGAGAACATGCAAGAATTACTTATGAACATAAATATAAAAGAGGTAGATCAAATATATTACTCAATCACAATCTGAACATAATCTCATAATCCATCGGATCCCACCAAACTCATCATAGCAACAGCACAAGGATTACATATGTGCCTCGATCATGTAGGGCAGCTCACGAGGACTAATTAGTGAAGCACAAGAATGGGAGGAGAACATCACATAGCTACTGGTCATGGACTCATGGTCCAAGGGAGACTACTCACAACTCATCCGGGAGGCGTCCATGGTGGTGGAGAGGCTCCCGATGGTGATCCTCCCCTCCGGCAGGGTGCCGAGAAGAGTTCTCCTGGTGCTCCCGATCTTGGAAGCGGCGGTGGCGGCGGAACACAGATGAGATCGCGAAAAAGAGTTCCCGTCCCGAGGGTTTCGAAGGACGCTCTAAATATATGCCGAAGGGGGGCACCAGACGGGGCTCGGGGGGCCCAGGCGCCCCCCCGGCGCGGCCCAGGGGGCGCGCGCCGCCAGGGTGCCTGGGGCCCT
>LR738713.1:474135241-474158998 GCA_902687465.1 Secale cereale | reverse complement strand
CCCCCCCCCCCCCCGGCTGTACTTCGGGCGCAAGGTGGTTCTGGAACGCTGATTTTTTATATAATTTTTCTGGATTTTTCCTGACAGTTATCGTAATGTGAAAACCTGAAATACAAAAACAGCCGAAAACAGAAACTGGCACTGGGGTGCACTGGATTAGTAGGTTAGTCCAAATATGATCAAAAGTGTATGGAAGTGTATGAATATCATAGCAATATCACCCAAAAGTGGCATGGAGCAAGCAGAAATTATAGATACGTTTTGGACGTATCAGGGTTGTTGGCGCTATCAAAGAAAGTGTTGTGCGCAATGAAGCCATTAGCATTGAAGGACCCTTGCGAAGTGGCAGTACCTGGAAACCTGGGCAGTCTTGGCTTTGGCTTCTGAACCTGAGGCATGTGCTCGACGTGGTAATCAAACTAAGGACCTGCAGCAGGCGGACCAGCAGTAGGCAGAGGAACCAGAAGAGGCCATTTGACAGAGATGAGCGGGTCATATTTGTCGTATGCTTGCTCGATAGTATGTGGCCTTGGAGGTGGAACAGGAGCAGCGGCATTGACTTCAGGATGCTGATTTGCGTCAGGTGCAGCATTGGCTTTAGGTGCTATCACTTCAGGCACCGCATTGAATTCAGGCGCCACATTAGCTTCAGCCATGACAACGTCATTGGCTTCAGTGGTGGTGTTGGTGGCAGCCTCAAAATGTGTAACCTCCACTTCAGGAGCTAGAGGGCCGGACACGTTCTCCTCGAGAACAACTTGGTCGGCAGGGGGTGTGGCAACACGTGCTTCTTCTTCTCTTGTTTCATCGGCTCATGCAGCCGGAATATCTTCAGTCGCTTTGGCTTCAGACTCAGGGAGGGTCACAGTAGGAGAGGTTTCAGGAACAGATTGGTGCTCCTCTCCTTCTGGAATACTTGATGGATCGACTTGAGGCCTTGGTCCTTTGCGAAGCCTGTGAAACACTGGCGACGCTTGTGGAGATGGAGTTGGTTGGGCCTCAAAGTCTTCATCGTCAACCACTGGAGTGGTGACATGTGTTGGAGGAGTAACTGGTGTGTCTTGTGGGTGATCAGCCCATGAGTCATCCTGAGCAATTGGCGTTAATGGACGACCAATGCTGATGCGTTCGCTGTTCCTGAGAACAGGCGATGATACGACATTGTACTCGATCTGAGGAAGAACTTCATCATCTTCAACATTGTCGTGAGGACCAATGTCTTCAGCTGTGGTGGGGTCAATAGCTAGAATGTCTTCAGGAGCCTCTGTGGGAGCAGGCTCATGAACAGTCAGGCGACGTTCTTGTTGTGCAGACACAGGACGAGCAACAGAAATTGGCTCGACGACAAGGGGCTCTATGGGAGCAGCCCGAACTTTCTTGATCTTGCGCTTCTTGGTGGGTGGAGCATCATCAGTGGTGTTCTTGCGCTTGCGAGCTTCAGCTTCAGCCACCTTTGTCTTCTTGAGTTCTGAAGCAACTTTGGAGACCTTAGGCTTCGAGCTTGTCATGCTGGCAGGGAAGACAATGCGAGGTTTTCCTGCCTTGATTCTTCAGCTGGGGCCACAGTTGGATTCTTCTTCTTTGCAGCCATCCTGGGGTCGATGCCTGGACGTCCAAGGGCCTTGCGCTTCTCAGCTTTATTGTATGCTTGAACACACTTGGCAGCCAAGGCCTTTATGCGCTCACGAGAACCTTTAGCTTCTTCACGCTTCTTGTGAAAGGCTTCCTTGAGCTCATGCATCATGACTTTAAAATTCTGGATATCTTTGACGCTGAGCTTGGCCATATGCTTCTTGAACTGAGCCTTTTCAAAATCAATATTTTGCTTCCGCTCAACAATTCTCTGAGCAAGAGCTAGCTCAGAAGCAATGGCGCCGTTCAATGAGACGCTCAGACCAATCGGAAGTTGCAGATCATCGAAGCTGAGATTGGGGGTGTCCAACCACTCATCAATGAAGTTATTGATGACTGCCACGTCAAAGAGAGGCAAGTCATTGAAGATTTCTGCATCTTGCTTGCTCTTTATCAGTTGCTCAAGAGCGTCATCAGCAAGATCTTCATCACCTGACAGATCAATGGCTTCATTCGCATTCCTCAGAACAGCAGCAGGAGTCAGAGCATGACTTGGGGTGTGCATGGGCTTCTTCTTTGGCTTCTTCGGCTTGGAGATGCGAGAGTGATCTTCAGACTGCACACTTGGTGCAGGTGGAGTAGTGGCCAAAGGCTTCACTCTCGAAGTTGTTGGTGGAGTGGAAGACTTCGAAGCCTTGGATTTCTTCTTGTTCTTCGGCTTCGACGGTGCAGGCGCTTCATCAGAGTTAGCGTCGTCTGCAGGTTGATCCACATCTACTCCTTGAACCCTTATATGACTGATGAGACGTTCTAAGTTGTAGAAGGGCCCAACAATATTTGGTTCAGCTTCGCGTGTGCCATCGGCACGAGGCGCAGAGGGGCCAGGGTTGAAGTCTAATCCCCAAGTTTTCTTGTTTTCCTTGGCCGAGTTCTTGGCATACTGGAGGTTGCGCTTGAACAAATTGTCGTCACGACACCATAGCAATGATGATGGGTCGGCATCCGCTGGTTGTGGCCCTCGGACCATGCAAGGATAGAAGCCTTGAGCAATGGCTTCAGCTTTGGTCCTGGGTGGAAGATTTTTATACAAAATGTCTCCCCATGGTTGCTTGATGGCATTCTTCTCAGCATACTCCTGGGTCACAAACCTGTACTTGAACCACTGTTCAACCCAATATCTTCGAATCCATTGGATTCGAGTTTTTCTCTGATTGTAGTACTCCTCTGGATCAGTCTTGTACATTTCATAGAGGCCAGGAGGAAAATCTTTGGAGGTGTTTCCACGGCGCTGTCTGCCACCCTTCCTAACAGATTTCTCAGTTGCCATTGGGTTCAAACTGAAAGGCTTCAACACTGTCAAAGGCTTCCGCCTGCTGGTCAGACAGGAACTGGCTTCGGGAGAGTTGATGTGATGTTGTAAGAATTCACACGATGAACTGCTAGGCGGAGACGAAGTGGAGGCCGAGCAGTTCGATCTTCCATGCCCTAACTTGGTGACGGAGGACACCTACAGCGGCGGCGGAGAAGACGATGTCCGTGGCCGGCGTGAAGACGGCGTCGACGAGGTCGCGGCAGCTAAGCGCTTCGTCGTCGGCGTCGTCGAGAGCCAGCGGTGGCGCTAGGGTTTGTCGAGGTGGAGAGGTGGTAGAAGAGTTTTTGACTATGATGGGACGGTCATTTATAAGGATGGGAGATGGCACAACGCAATTACGCAGGTGCCCCTGGCGGTTCACATCTGAGGGACACGTGGCGGACGTGCAACACATGGGGAGTTGTTGCATGTGCCCACGCACACATGGACTATCGGGGTGGTCGTTCCGGCTTCTCCGGATTTCAGGCAATAATGATTGAGCATTAAAACAGATTTAATGATTATCTCTGTATCTTCTACTGACAAGGACGCAGAGAAGACATTCGATGGTTCCAACAGAATGCATATTATTTAGATAGATAGAGTTTAAGGTTAGAAAGCATAGAGAGGTTAGGGTCCGATCACATTCACTTAGTTCAAAAGATTCAAATAAGAAGACATAGCTATAAGTGAATGTTGTAGAGGACAGAACACAAGTCTATATATGTAACATATATGAAGGTAAATCAAATGCGAAGATTATGCAAATGTAACGCCAAGAGAAACACTTCAAGCAAAGATTTGGTGGTGGCGTTACCCACCGTATAGGAAGTATTAGACCCAGACACGGTGCACAATTATCGTGGCGCTCTGAAGTCAAATTCCGTGTTAATGTATTCAGACTCAGAATGTAAGCCTTCATTGATTGAAGATATACTTTACTTTGTGTGTCGCACATCTAAGTCATCAACATGCATAAGTGTCAGGATGTGTGCCTGATTACAGGACATTCGAGGATTCTAAGATATTTAGCTCACACCGCAACTTGCAAAACCTTTTCTCATCCAAGGGCTTTGTGAAGATATCTGCCAGCTGCTCTTCAGTGTTGACATGAATAATATCAATATCTTCCTTCATGACATGATCTCTGAGAAAGTGATGACGAATTTCAATGTGCTTTGTCTTCGAGTGCTGAACTGGGTTGTTGGCAATCTTGATGGCTCTTTCATTGTCGCAATAGAGTGGCACATGCTTCAGATGGACACCATAGTCCTTGAGAGTTTGCTTCATCCAGAGAAGCTGAGCGCATCAAGATCCAGCAATAATGTATTCAGATTCAGCAGTGGAAAGTGATACACAGTTCTGCTTCTTTGAAGACCAACAGACAAGTGATCGTCCCAGATAGTGACATGTGCCTGATGTAGACTTGCGATCAACTTTGTTACCAGCATAATTAGCATCTAAGAATCCAACTAGATCAAACTCTGAGCCCATTGGATACCATAATCCTAGCGTTGGGGTGTAAGTCAAATATCGAAGAATTCGCTTCACAGCTAAGTGATGTGATTCCTTTGGTGCCGCTTGGAATCGAGCACACATACAAACACTAAGCATAATATCTGGCCTAGATGCACATAAATAAAGTAAAGAACCAATCATGGAGTGGTATACCTTTTGATCGAAATCTTTACCATTGGCGTCGGGACTCAGATGACTTTTAGTTGGCATAGGCGTCGTGTATCCTTTGCAGTCTTGCATACCAAACTTCTTCAGGCAATCTTTGTCAGGACCGGATTTTCGGGGTATTAAATTCCCAAAAATGGCCCTTGTGCTCACCAGCCCCAGGATTACTGTTAGCTGATGAGGCACCACTTGATATAGAAATTTCCAAGCATACAAATATGTAGTACAAGACCGTTCTGGTCTTGAAGTACAACATAAGGTTTCTAGTGGCTGATGGCGGAAGCGGTCTGTGACACGTCGTCGTTTGTGGGACTCCATTTCCCACGGGAACAATTGACCAGGTTAACTCCTATCTTCGCGAGGCTGCTAGCGCCGTTGCATAGGTTCCGGGTAGTCGTCGCAACGCTCCTCTCCAAGTAAGATATCTGGTCAAGACAATAACCAGGGGCAAGCCTGTGAGTACTTTGAATGTACTCGCAAACATTTTGAACACGGGTGAAACAAAATCATGCTCGAAAATATTAGATGATCACAATGTTAATTGTGATATGACAGTCCATATTTCCAGTAGGTCATTTGTATAAAAATGCATAATGCAATCAGGGAGTGAAAATAAAGTAAATAAACGAATATGCCACAGTCGGGCGTCTAAGCGACACCACATAAGGGGCTTATAAAGAGAAGTAAATAACAAAATGCCACAGTCGGACGTCTGAGCGACATCACATAAAGGGCTTATAAAGAAAAGTAAATAACAAAATGCCACAGTCGGACGTCTGAGCGACATCACATAAAGGGCTTATAAAGAAAAGTAAATAACATAATGCCACAGTCGGACGTCTGAGCGACATCACATAAAGGGCTTATAAAGAAATTTAAATAACAAAATGCCACAGTCGGACGTCTGAGCGACATCACATAAAGGGATTATAAAGAAAAGTAAATAACAAAATGGCACAGTCGGACGTCTGACGACATCACATAAAGGGCTTATAAAGAAAAGTAAATAACAAAATGCCACAGTCGGACGTCTGAGCGACATCACATAAAGGGCTTATAAAGAAGGATAGTTGACCGTGAATACCCAAGAGGTAGAACCATCCCAGGGATAGTCATTAATTTAAATAATACAAATGGTTAGTTCACAATCATAATCAATGTCACCATATGCCACACTTCATAATCAATGGTCTGGTTTTAGCAGTTTTCTCCTCCGAAGACCGACGCTAAGACCGACACTTGACTTTTTCCAGACTGTAGTCCTAACCCAGGGACACGGCTATTCGAATAGATTTAATCTCTGCAGAGGGTGTACTCTTTACCCACGAATAACGGATTCCTTTAGTCCCTCTGGACTAATTCCATCTACGGTCTTTTAATTTGAAGACACATCTGACCACACACACCAGCTTAACTTACCGGTGTCTGGAATCACCCACGACACTTGTCAAGCCAAACTCTAAGTGGGGAGGCTACAACCTCGACTAGCATGGGATCACAAAATTTATAACGCGCGCAAACTGGGGAAGCTATCCCCTTCGGCATCAACCGAAACACCCATGCCCCCGGACTAGGTGGCATGCCTACCGGATGCAGCCGGTATCTTCCACCATGGCCTCTCTGTACGGTGTGTGCTAGGACAGGGGTCAACAATTTACTGAACCGTACCCTACCTGTAGCAGGGACACGTGGTAGAACGAAACAAGTATGGGGGTTACTGGGACAAGACTCAATCTATAGTCGACTCAGGAGGTTCAAGCATCGCTGGTATGTTTAGTATAATTAATATACACCACAACAACAGTCAGAATCATCGCTCGTCCTGCCTCACCAAGCCATACCGGACTCCATCGTCTCAACGAGGAGCTAGCGACAAGCTCGGGTCTACTCAATACAATGACTTTCACGGTTTTCTTTCGTTAGGCATGGGAGACATACGAGGGGGATTACCGTCATGCATATTAATTATCCACAGCAAGAGGTATACCTCATATACTCATGGGTATGTTCATATCATCACATATAAAAAGAAAAGAATGCGTCCATTTTGAGGTGACGTTTCAATCGGATCAATGATACTCATAAGCATTAGAACAAGGTTCAAAAATGATTGCCTTCAAGAAGAGGGGAGGAGAATTGCACTCCAAAACTCATGGGAGGGTTTCTCCCTCTTCAAAATCCTATTTGAAAGAATAAGGAATCAATACATAGAATCAAAACAGCACAAAAAAATTGTCTGGAAAATTTTCTAATAAATCTGAAAATAAACTAGGCCAAATTTGAGGAACAACAGAAAAAGAAGCAATTCATTTGGGTTCGTATTTAAAAAGTTAAGGCCAGTCAAAGTTTCAGTCAAACTCTGATTTTAAATAAAACATAAAAGAAAATGTTTCGAGGCAGAATGCGAATTTGATGCGGGGGAGAGGTACTTGAGAGCTTACGCTTCCACTTAAAACGCGTGGAGGCGAGGCTGGGTCACTGACTGTGGGTACACGGGGCCCGCTGGTCAGGTTTGACTAGTCGCCTCTCCCTCCTTTTCCTCTGTCCGAGCGGAGGTGGGACTCCGACGATCGTCGCCGGCGAACGGAGGCTCCTCGAGGGAACCCGAGGGCATGAATGGATCCGCCAGACCGGGGCGGTCCTCCCGGTGGTCGCTGGGTCGTCGGAGGTGAAGAGAGTCGTCGGGGGCGAGCTCCGCGGCGGAGGGGAGCTTCGGTGGATTTAGGGGCTCAGCCTATGGTGGTTCCTAGTTGTGTTTGAGATGCTGGGCAGTACCGCACGATCATGTGGAGTCGAATGGTGTAGTCGGGAAGGTAGGGGAGGCTCTGGATGCGCCGAAACGGACCGGAACGAAGCGGCGGCCGAGCTGACCGGAGACGGAGAAGACGGCCTCCTCCTGGAGATTGCAGGCTAGGGGAGCTCCATGGGGGTGGCCTGAGGCTGCCTGAGGGCTTAGACGAGCTCGGGGGCCTCTTAAGTAGTGCATCCATGTCGGTTCGCGGTGGCCGTGGATAAGATCACCGGCGACCGCGATTCTGTAGATACAGGGGGACGTGGCGGCGACGAGTGCTTGCGGACGAGTTTGCGGATAAGCTTGCACTGCTCCAGGGGGCAGCTGGCGAGCGCGTGTGGCCTGGGCGGTGCCGACCATGGCAGAGGTCCACTGTGACCGCCGGCGTGCCGCCAAACGAGCTCTGACGAAGGCGCTGTGGAGTCCCATGGGCGGCTTGGAGTGTTCTGGTGTGCGGATGAGGCCGTGTGCGGTCCTGCAGGCGAGTTGGGGCCAGGGGCGCGACGCGGCGGCTCAGGCGCACACACGTGCAGTACGCATGCTCTGGGCGCGCCCAGCGCACGCACATCATGTGCTCGATGGAATGCCAGCATGTTCTAGAGGGCATAGGGGAGACTGGGTTTTAGCAGGCCTGGATTAGGGTTAGCTAGGAACTTAGTGGACATGCTGGTTAGGCAAAGCAAGCTGGTCCATTGCACAAACCAGAAACCATGTCAAAACTGACCATGCATGCAAGGTGTTTGACAAAATGGCAGAAGCCTCTAGGCATTTCTTGGGGTGGCCAAAAACTCCAGGTTGGGTTCTCTTTAGGTGTTGAAGAGGGTGGTAAGGTTAGTTGGCCATTTTGAGAAACTTGCTAGTGCAAGATTTGCAAAACTCCAGTTCTAGACAGAAAGAAAAGAGCATAACTTCATGGACCAAAAAGGATCCAATTGCTCCAATCTCCTGGACTTAAGGGTTTGGTAGCAAGGGCTATAAGTTGGAAAAAGCTCAAAGCCAATGGAACTAGTTAGAACAGGGCTGTAGTAGAAAGTGGCAATCTGGACGAGAGAGCAGAAGAGGGTGTTTTGCTCAATTTCACCAAGGAACACTCAAGGCTTTTTGCATGGAAATGATGTAGGGGCTTCACCTGACATCCCTGAATTTTGGTGGAATTTTTGGACAATTCCATCAAAGGGTTGCAGTGCAAAAAGGGACTTTAAAGCAGAAGGAAATCCCTTCAATTAATAGAGCTTAAAAAATGCAAAAGAACCTACTTCAAGAGGGATTATCATCCTTGGTTAGGGCAATTAAGTTCAAATACTATACCAAGAATTTTTGCACGGGGCAAAAACTCCACAAAAACTACAGAAGGGAAGATCTGACAATCAAAGAAAAACCCAGAAAAAGAAAAGTTGAAACCCCTGGTCTAAATTTTATTACTAAAGCAAGATCAAAAGTTTGGGGTGTTACAATCTTTGAGGTATTTCTCTTGTGATATGAAGATGTCGTTGCTTTGCTGACGAATTTGAAGACCAAGGAAGAACTTCAGCTCACCCATCATGGACATCTGATATTGCTCTTGCATCATGTGACCGAACTCATCACTGTATCTTTTGTCAGTGCAGCCAAAGATAATGCCATCCACATAGATTTGGCAAACAAACAGTTCACCATCATATGTCTTCATGAAGAGTGTGGGATCCAGGGAACTAGGTTTGAAGCCTTTGCTCTTCAGGAAGTCTTTGAGAGTGTCATACCAAGCACGAGGGGCTTGTTTGAGGCCATACAGTGCCTTGTTGAGCTTGTATACCATATCAGGATGTTTTGGATCTTCAAAGCCAGGTGGTTGTGCAACATACACTTCTTCAATCTTGCCACTGAGAAAAGCACTCTTCACATCCATTTGATACAGAAGGATGTTGTGATGGTTTGCATATGCTGGCAGTATGCGAATAACTTCAAGCCTAGCCACATGAGCAAATGTTTCATCGAAGTCAATCCCTTCAATCTGAGTGTATCCTTGAGCAATGAGACGAGCTTTGTTTCTGACAACTTGACCATGCTCATCTTGCTTGTTGCGATATATCCATTTTGTGCCTATTATAATGTGCTTGCGGGGGTCAGGACGCTTGACAAGATCACATACGTTGTTCATCTCAAACTGTTGAAGCTCTTATTTGAAAGCTTGAATCCATTCAGGTTCCATGAAGGCTTCAGCAACTTTCTTGGGTTTAGATATCGAGACAAATGCAAAGTGCGCACAGAAGTTTGCTAGCTGTGTTGCTCTTGAACGAGTGAGTGGACCTGGTGCACTGATGCTGTCAATTATCCTCTCAACTTGTACTTCATTTGCAACATGAGGATGAACTGGACGAAGATTTTGCTCTTGCTGGTCATTGTCATCATCAGGAGGATTGTCTTCAGGCTGAGCATTGTCTTCAGGTTGATTGGGAGCAGAAATGATGAGTTCCTCGTCAGGTTGTGCTTCTGAAGGCATGATTTCACCTGTTCCCATTAGCTTGATAGATTCACTAGGTGGAGCTTCATCCAGCACATTTGGCAGGAACTCGCCATTCATTTCATCAAACCGCACATCCACAGTTTCAAGCACTTTATAGAGAAAGAGGTTGAAGACTCTGTAGGAGTGCGAGTCCTTTCCGTAGCCGAGCATAAAACCTTCATGTGCTTTTGGTGCAGATTTTGACTTGTGATGTGGATCCTTGATCCAGCACCTAGCTCCAAATACCTTGAAGTAACTGACATTTGGCTTCTTGCCAGTAAGTAGTTCATAGGATGCTTTCTTCAGAAGCTTGTGAAGATAAACACGGTTGATGATATGGCATGCAGTAGCAATAGCTTCGGGCCAGAACTTTCTTGGTGTCTTGTATTCATCGAGCATCGTTCAAGCCATCTCAATTAGCGTTTTGTTCTTGCGCTCCACGATGCCATTCTGCTGAGGTGTGTACGGAGCTAAGAACTCATGAGTGATTCCCATTGTATCCAGATAAAGATCAATGCCGGTATTCTTGAACTCAGTGCCATTGTCACTTCTGATATGCTTGATCTTGACGCCATAGTTGTTCATGGCACGGTTGGCGAAGAGTCTGAAGACATCCTGCACTTCAGTCTTGTAGAGAATTATGTGCACCCATGTGTATCTTGAATAATCATCAACAATGACGAAGCCATAGTGACAAGCTGTAGTAGTGAACGTGGAGTAGTGAGTAGGGCCAAAGAAGTCCATGTGAAGCAGCTCGAAGGGTTGGGATGTCGTCATGAGTGTCTTCGAGGGATGATTGGCCCTAGTCATCTTCCCAGCTTCGCAGGCACCGCACAGATGATCTTTCTTGAACTTGACGCCCTCGATGCCAACGACGTGCTTCTTCTTCGCGAGAGTGTGCAAGTTCCTCATGCCGGCATGTCCTAGCCTCCGATGCTAGAGCCAGCACTCTGAAGCTTTTGCTAGAAGACATACGGCCATCTGTGGTCCTGCTGAGAAATCTACCATATACAGATCACCTTTCCGATATCTTTCAAAGACTAGAGACTTGTCAGATTCCATTAGTACAAGGCAACGATATTTTCCAAATATCACAATCATGCTTAAGTCACAAAGCATTGAGACAGACATTAAGTTGAAACCAAGGGATTCAAAAAGCATGACTTTATCCATGTACCGATCCTTTGAGATTGCAATGCTACCTAGACTCAATACTTTGCTTTTACCAGTATCAGCAAATGTGATGTGACTCTTGTCAGATGGACGTAAGGTTGAGTCCATAAGAAGACTTCGATCTCCAGTCATATGATTAGTGCATCTGCTGTCCATAATCCATTCCAAAGTCTTTCGTGTCATACCCTAGAGTCTAGTTAGGGGGATAGGCTTCACGAATAGTCATTGTGAAGCATAAACATTTGACATGCAAGCGGATTATGAAAGCTTAGATCCAAGTTGGGACTGATAGGATGATTGGCAAGCGATTCAGGAACAAAATACATAGTAAGACCATTTGAGCATTTGATCTTGCGCCCTACAAGTTATTTTAGGTCCCCAGTAATAGCATCAGACGCCTTTGATTTTCGGCTGGAGACCTTTCCCTGCAAGAGAAAGTAATTTCTTCTTAACCACCCACATCTTCAGGGGTGGCTTAGAAGCAATGAGTATAAGTGCAGCATCTGAGAATTTTGGCTTTGGAGCCCTAGCTAATAGTCTTGCAGGAGGAGAATAATACTCATAAGAATAAGCAGAAAAGTTCTTTGTTTTGTGAATATAGCGGTTTAAGGAAACGCGCTCATGTTCATGGGTCTGAGTACAATTTCCCTGCAAGACATTGGCGTTAGGGTGACTCGGGTGAATCCTCTGTCTATATGAAGCCTTAGGACCATATGAAGCCTTTGGTCTGGGGTTTGTCTTCTTCCCAGGTGGTGTCATGATGAGATTTACTGTAAGCTTCTCAAGACAACTTTTGGGAACCCAGATCTTCTTCATAGGTGGCCTGTTCCTATAGTTAGTACCAATATACCTGGCAAACACTTCACCATTCTGATTCTTAAATAGTTTATAGTTTGCATCAAAGGATTCATCAATGATAATAGGATTAGCACAAGTGAATTCTGATAAGGTAGACGGATCCACTGAAGGTTCCATTGCAGCAACCCATGTGGTTTTGGGGTACTACTCAGGCTTCTAGTATGAACCATCAACATTCATTTTCCTCTCGAACCCTACACCCTCTTTCCTAGGGTTTCGGTTCAGAATCTTCTTTTTGAGGACATCGCATAAAGTCTGATGCCCTTTGAGGCTTTTGTACATCCCTGTTTCAAGCAAAGTATTCAACCTAGCATTTTCATCAGCAATAGTAGTGGTATCCTCAGCAGAGGGGTTAGTTACCACATCAGAAGTTGAAGATATTGCGACAGTGGCAGCAATAGAACATTCAGCAACAGATGTAGCATTATCACGCTCAAAGCATTTTAGACATGGTGGTTCAAATCCTTCCTAAGCGGAGCTGATCTGTTGAGCGCGAAGTGACTCATTTTCTTTTTGAAGATCTTCCTGAGCCGCTTTCAATTTCTCAAGATCTCGCGTCCTTTGAAGATAATCGTGGGAAAGCCTTTCATGAGTTTTTTAGAGTGATTCATGAAGACTTTCAAGTTCCTCGTACTTAACATGAAGATTTTTTATGTCTTCAATTAAGGAGTGAGAATGGGTCATTTCAGCGTCCAACAGGTCATCGCTTGTGTCTAACAGTTTATGAATATCTTCCATAGCTTTCTGTTGTTCAGTGGCAATTTTAGCAAGTGTTTTGTAGCTAGGTTTGGATTCACAATCGGAGTCATCTTCACTGGATGTTTGAAAGTAAGCATCGAGTGATTTTACCTTGGCACCGCGTGCCATGAAGCAGTAGGTGGGAGTAGAGTCGTCGTTGTCATCATCATCAGTGTTGGTGACGGGGCCATTGTCTTCAGTGTTGAAGATCGACTTGGCAACGTAGGCTGTGGCTAGAGCCAGACTTGCAACACCAGAATCAGACTCCTCCTCAGACTCCACCTCCGCTTCTTCTGAAGCAGACTCCTCCTCTGAATCCATCTCCTTGCCAACAAACGCACGAGCCTTGCCAGATGAATTCTTCTTGTGTGATGAATACTTTGATGAAGACTTGGAAGAAGACTTTGAGTATTTCTTCTTTTTCTTGTCATCAGAATCATATTCCTTGCTCTTCTTCTTCTTCTCATTGTCCCATTGAGGACACTCAAAGATGTAGTGACCAGGTTTCTTGCACTTGTGGCATGTTCTCTTCTTGTGATCATGGGTAGAATCTTCATCATTTCTTGAGATGGATCGTGTAGACTTTCTGAAACCTTTCTTCTTAGTAAATTTCTGGAACTTCATCACAAGCATGGCAAGCTCCTTTCCAATGTCTTCAGGATCACTAGAACTGCAGTCAGATTCCTCTTCAGATGAGGAAACAGCCTTTGCCTTCAAAGCGCGAGTTCGGCCATAGTTGGGACCATAGATGTCACGTTTCTCAGATAGCTGGAACTCATGTATCTTGAGCCTCTCAAGTATGTCAGACGGATCAAGAGTCTTGAAGTCAGGTCGTTCTTGAATCATCAGGGCAAGGATGTCAAATGAGCTGTCAAGAGATCTCAGGAGTGTCTTGACGATTTCATGCTTGGTGATCTCAGTGGCGCCAAGTGCCTGAAGCTCATTTGTGATGTCAGTGAGGCGATCAAATGTGTGCTGGACATTCTCATTGTCGTTTCTCTTGAAGCGATTGAAGAGGTTGCGAAGGACACTGATCCTTTGATCTCTCTGGGTTGAGACGCCTTCCTTGACCTTAGAGAGTCAGTCCCAGACTTGCTTCGACGTTTCCAGAGCACTCACACGACCATACTGTCCTTTGGTCAGATGACCACAGATGATATTCCTGGCAGTGGAATCCAGTTGAACGAGCTTCTTGACATCAGCAGGGGTGAGACCTTCACCAGTCTTGGGAACGCCATTCTTGACGACAAACCAGAGGTCCACATCAATGGCTTCAAGACGCATGCGCATCTTGTTCTTCCAGTAGGGGTATTCAGTGCCATCAAAGATGGGGCACGCATCAGAGACTTTGATTATCCCTGCAGTCGACATAGCTAAAACTCCAGGTGGTTAAACCGAATCACACAGAACAAGGGAGTACCTTGCTCTGATACCAATTGAAAGAGCAGTATATCGACTAGAGGGGGGGTGAATAGGCGATTTTTATGAAAGTCTTCAAAACATGGAAGTTTCGAAGACAAATGATAGAACCGATCCTATTTATATTCAGCGGAAGGTAGACTACACTAGACAAGCCATAGTCAAGTATTCAATGAAGTGAAAGCATGAAGACTAATAGAAGCTAGGCAGTATGGATCAGAATGGAAGATTGTATGAAGCCAGTGATAACAAGTAGTCACACAGTGAAGTCAAACAGATAAGGCAAGCAGGCAATGACTTCGCTAAGACAGACAATAAGTAAAGAGAAGGAAGGGATAGAACTAGTAGCTTGGGGAAGACAGTGATTTGTTAGACCAGTTCCAGTTGCTGTGACAACTGTACGTCTGGTTAGGGAGGCTGAGATTTAACTCAGAAGACCACGTCTTCACCTTATTCCCCTTGAGCTAAGGACACGTAGTCCTCGCCCAATCACTCTGGTAAGTCTTCAAGGTAGACTTCCAAACCTTCACAGACTTCGTTCACCGGCGATCCACAATGACTCTTGGATGCTCAGAACACGACGCCTAACCGGCTGGAGGAATCACAGTCCTCAAGTGTAACAAGTCTTCCGATCACGCAAACAGAAAGACTTCAGTGATGCCTACCACTCTTTGGCTCTAGGTGTTTGGGCTTTGTCCTCGCAAGGATCTCTCTCTCAAATGCTTCGGAGGTGGGTTGCTCTCAAACAACAAAAGCCGTGTAATAACTCTGAGCAGCCCCCAATTTATGGTGTAGGGGGTGGGCTATTTATAGCCACTAGGCAACCCAACTTGATTTGTCCGAAGTGACCCTGGGTCACTACGGAACTGACACGTGTTCCAACGTTCAGATTTCAAACACACACGGCAACTTTACTTGGGCTACAAGTAAAGCTGACTCATCCAGCTCTAGATAAGATTTGCTCTCATTGTCTTCGCTCGAAGACATAGGATTTTGTTGAGCATCACTTCAGTCATCTGAATTTGTTCACTTGGACCCCACTTAACAGTACGGTATTTCCTATGACTCAACAAAGAAGAAAAGGAAACAACGAAACGTCTAAGTCTTCGCGCTCCATAGTCTTCACACAATGTCTTCTCTCATCATAGTCTTCAATATGAATGTCTTCATATACCACCATTGTCGTCAATGTCTTCATACATTTTTAGGGGTCATCTCCGGTAGGTAAACCGAATCAATGAGGTACTACTACATGTGTTATCCTGCAATTCTCACAAACACATTAGTCCCTCAACCAGGTTTGTCGTCAATACTCCAAAACCAACTAGGGCTGGCACTAGATGCACTTACACGCAGGCTTGAAGCCTTCCAGGAATTGATGCTGCATTACCCTCTGTGTGAAGCACAAAGGGTGTGCGGCGCCCCGGACTTGGGCCACGTCGCGTCGGAGGTCTTCGGCCCTCCTAATCTACCGCACTCCCAGACTCTATCATTTCGGTTTAACCGATCATAGTATCCTTCCTGGTATACGGGCAGGTCCTCTCTAGGTCCATAGATGAACCTGGTACGGCCTCCACGAGCATCTAAGTCATGGTGGAGGTCGTACTCATAATTGGGTCGCGCTTAATCCTTGTCGTGACGACGAGGTGGGGCGGCTGGGTGTTCGGCCTCGTCAGCTTATTTGTCCCACCCTTTAGAGGGCGGTTTGGATGTTCGGCATTTGTGTATGTTGGGTGTGTTGGCTCTGTAGCTTCATCGTCGAAGTGGGGCAATAGCCTTCAATTGGGATAACTCGTGGCTGGCTAATTGCGGTCGTACCCCTCTTCAGCAGCTAGGACTTTAGTCCATCGGTCGTTGAGGGTGTCCTGTTCGGACTTGATTTT
Organism: Secale cereale; assembly: GCA_902687465.1. Taxonomy (NCBI): domain Eukaryota; kingdom Viridiplantae; phylum Streptophyta; class Magnoliopsida; order Poales; family Poaceae; genus Secale; species Secale cereale. The sequence goes on along the minus strand of LR738713.1, from coordinate 474,143,048 downwards.
GTGTTTTTGTTTCTTTAGGCTGTGAGCGGTTGCTAAAAGCCTCCGCTTGAACTGTTCTTGCTCCAGAGGGTCTTCGGGAACGATGAAATCATCTTCCCCAAGGCTGGCCTCCTCTTCAGAGACCGAGAGGTAGTTGATATCCTCGGAGTCCTCGGGGTTTTCTGAATTGAGTGAGTCCTCCTACCCTACGAGGTCATCCTGGTGATGTTCGAAGGTTGCGTCTCTGGTGGGGTCATCCGTATTATTTGCGGTGCCGTTCTCCGCAGAGTCCATGTTGCTTGCATAGCTTCGACGTGGCTTTGATCGGCGGCGATGTTTTCGGTGTTTCGGAAGCTTGTCTCTGGGCTTGCCTTGGTCACACTCAAGAGTGTCGTTGCCGTCCTTCGGGGGTGTCCATGATACGTCTCCAACGTATCTATAATTTTTGATTGTTCCATGCTGTTATTTATGAAGTCTTGGATGTTTAATGGGCTTTATCATTCACTTTTATATCATTTTTGGGACTAACCTACTAACCCAAAAGCCCAGTCCAGATTGCTGTTTTTTTGCCTATTTTAGGGTTTTACAAAAAAAGAATATCAAACGGAGTCCAAACGGAATGAAACCTTCGTGAGAGATATTTTTGGAGAAAATCACGCACAGGAAACTTGAGGACCAAGTCAGGGGACAGAGGGGATGCCCTCGAGGGTGGGGGCGCGCCCCCCTGCCTCGAGGCTCCCTCGTGTGGCCCTCGGTGCCCTACTTCTTCCTATATATATCCACGTACCCCAGAAACTCCATACGCAGAGAGAAAACACTAATTCCACCGCCGTAGCTTCTGTTCCCATGGAGATCCCATCTTGGAGCCTGTTCCGGAGCTCCACCGGAGGGGGATCCATCACGGAGGCCTTCATCATCATCATCATCGCCCTCACCATGAGTTGTGAGTAGTTTACCACAGACCTCGGGTCCATAGCTAGTATCTAGATGGCTTCTTCTCTCTCTGGATCTCAATACAAAGTTCTCCTCGGTCTTCGAGGAGATCTATTCGATGTAATCTCTCTTTGTGGTGTGTTTGTCGAGATCCGACGAATTGTGAGTTTATGATCAAGGTTATCTATGAAAGATATTTTGTTCTTCTTTGAACCTTTTGTGTGTGCTCATAATATCCTTGCAAGTCTCTTCGAATTATCGGTTTGGTTTGGCCTACTAGATCTATAGTTCTTGCAATGGGAGAAGTGCTTGGCTTTGGGTTCAATCTTGCGGTGTCCTTTCCCAGTGACAGTAGGGGCAGCAAGGCACGTATTGTATTGTTGCCATCGAGGATAAAAAGATGGGGTTTACATCATATTTCTTGAGTTTATCCCTCTACATCATGTCATCTTGCTTAAGACGTTACTCTGTTCGTATGAACTCAATACACTAGATGCATGCTGGATAGCGGTCGATGTGTGGAGTAATAGTTGTAGATGCTGAATCGTTTCGGTCTACTTGTCTCGGACGTGATGCCTATATACAATGATCATGCCTAGATAGTCTCATAATTATTTGCTTTTCTATCAATTGCTCGATAGTAATTTGTTTACCCGCCGTAGAATATCGCTATCATGAGAGAAGCCACTAGAGAAAACTATGGCCCTCGGGTCTATTCTCAACATATCAATCTACATCTACTTTACTTTTACCACTTTTATTTGCTATTTTATTAAACCAAAAATACCAAAAAGATAAACTATCATCTCTATCAGATCTCACTCTCGTAAGTGACCGTAAAGGGATTGACAACCCCTTATCGCGTTGGCTGTGAAGTTCTTATTTGTTTGTGTAGGTGCGAGGGACTCGCGTGTGGTCTCCTACTGGATTGATACCTTGGTTCTCAAAAACTGAGGGAAATACTTATGCTACTGTGCTGCATCTCCCTTTCCTCTTCGAGGGAATACAACGCAAGTTCAAGAGGTAGCAAGAAGAATTGCTGGTGCCGTTGCCGGGGAGGCTTATGCAAAAGTCATATATCAAGTACCTATCACAAACCCTTATCCTTCGCATTACATTTATTTGTCTCTCGTTTTCCTTTCCCCCACTTTACCCTTGACGTTTTATTTGCCCTTCTTCCGCCGTGTGTTTATCGTTCGCTTGCTTCTTGTTTGCTTGTGTGTGTTGGATTGCTTGCTTGTCACTATGGCTCTTCCTTCTAGTGTTGACCCTCACCTCAAGAGGCTGGAGGAGATTGAAAACAATGTTAGACATTTTGTGACTATACAATTTGAGCATAATGACTTCTTCAGAAATGATCTTAAAGAACAGAAAAAGTTTATGGAGTATATGAATAAAGACCTTGATGATATGTCTAAAGAATTTTATGGCTTGAAATCTCAGTTTGCTCATCTTGAGAACTTAATTGCCCAAATTTTGGATAGATAGTCCACCTTGATTAATAAGATGGCTGCTAAACCGGAAGAGCATGAAAATAAAGATGAAGATCTGAAAGTTATTGATGTGTCTCCTATTAGATCCTTGTTTTCTAGTATTAATCTTGATGAGAATAGGACTGGAGATGATTCTGCTTTAAGGTGTCCCAATGATTCAGAGTTTTTAGATCTTGATGCTAAAATTGCTAAAAGTGGGAACGAAGAGATTAAAACTTTGCATAGTGATGAACCCACTACCTTGGATTTCAAGGGATTCAATTATGATAATTGCTCTTTGATTGATTTTATTTCCTTGTTGCAATTCGTGCTAAATTCTCTGCATGCTTATAGTCAAAATAAAGCTTTCACTAAACATATAGTTGATGCTTTGATGCAATATTATGAAGAAAAACTTGAGTTGGAAGTTTCTATACCTAGAAAGCTTTATGATGAGTGGGAACCTACTATAAAAATAAAAATAAAAGATCATGAATGCTATGCTTTGTGTGATTTGGGTGCAAGTGTCTCCACTATCCCAAAAACTTTGTGTGATTTGCTTGGGTTCCATGAGATTGATGATTGTTCTTTAAATTTGCATCTTGTGGATTCCACTATTAAGAAACCTACGGGAAGAATTAATGATGTTCTTATGGTTGCCAATAGGAATTATGTGCCCGTAGATTTCATTGTTCATGATATAGATTGCAATCCTTCATGTCCTATTATTCTTGGCAGACCTTTCCTTAGAACGATTGGTGCAGTTATTGATATGAAGGAAGGAAATATTAGATTACAATTTCCATTAAGGAAAGGCATGGAACACTTTCCTAGAAATAAAATCAAATTACCATATGAATCTATCATGAGAGCCACTTATGGATTGCCTTCCAAAGATGGCAATACCTAGATCTATCTTGTATCGTGCCTAGCTAGGGGCATAAAAGGATAGCGCTTGTTGGGAGGCAACCCAATTTTTTTGTTGCTGTTAGGGAATAAATATTGCATCTAGCCTATGATTAGATGTGGTTTCATGTTTTGTTTAGTGTTTGTGCCAAGTAGAACCTTTGGGAAGACTTGTGTGAAGTTTATATGATCTTGCTGTGAAAAACAGAATCGTTAGCACTCGCTAAAGTAGTCGTGGGATTTTACTGGAGCGTGATTTTTAGTTGATTCTTTCTGATGCTGATTAGTAGACAAATTGCGCAAATTTACCAATTTATTTTGTATTTTTTCGAGTTTCAGAAGTAGGCGAACCTTGCAGATTAGTACAGACTGTTCTGTCTTTGACAGATTCTGTTTTTCGTGTGTTGTTTGCTTATTCCGATGCATCTATGAGTAATATTGGAGGATATGAACCATAAAGAAGTTGGAGTACAGTAGGTTTAACACCAATATAAACAAAGAATGAATTCATTGCTGTCCCTTTGATTTGTGGTTTGCTTTCTCATACTAACGGAGCTCACGAGAATTTTTGTCTAAGTTTTGTGTTGTGAAGTTTTCAAGTTTTGAGTATTGCTTTGATGGACTATGGAACAAGGAGTAGCAAAGGCCTAAGCTTGGGGATGCCCATGGCACCCCAAGTGAATTCAATATAATCAAAAGCCTAAGCTTGGGGATGCCCCAGGAAGGCATCCCCTCTTTCGTCTTCATCCATCGGTAACTATACTTGGAGCTATATTTTTATTCGCAACATGATATGTGTTTTGCTTGGAGCGTCTTGTATAATTTGAGTCTTTGATTGTTAGATTTCCACAATCATCCTTGCTGGACACACCTATTTTAGAGAGTTAAACATGGCCTAGGAATTGTTAGAACACTCTATGTGCTTCACTTTTATCTTTTGAATTGAATAGTTTTTGCTCTAGTGCTTCACTTATATCTTTCAGAGCATGGTGGTGGTAATATTTTGTAGAAATTGTTGAACTCTCATGCTTCACTTATATCTATTTGAGAGTCTATTAAAACAGCATGGTGATGTGTTTAGACTAAAGAAACTAGTCTTCACATGATAAACATCCAATGTCAATGTAGTAAAAAAAATCACATCAAGTGCATTGAATAGAATGAGATGTTGGATACTTGATAATTGTTTTGAGACATGAGGATAGTGATATTAGAGTCATGCTAGTGGAGTTATTATGAAATTGAGAAATACTTGTGTTAAGGTTAGTGATTCCCGTATCATGCACGTATGGTGAACCGCTATGTGACGAAGTTAGAGCATGAGGTATTTGTAGAGTGCCAACCTTTGTGTGGAGGTCGGGGGCGCACGATGGTTAACTCCTACCAACCTCCCCCCTAGGAGCATGTGTTGATTGCTTTGTTTTGATGAATCGTAGATTTTTGCAATAAGTATATGAGTTCTTATGACTAATGTTGAGTCCATGGATTATACGCACTCTCACCCTTCCACCATTGCTAGCCTCTCTTGTACCGCGCAACTTTCGCCGGTGCCATAAACCCACTACATATCCTTCCTCAAAACAGCCACCATAATGTTCCTCAATACAGCCACCGTTCCTACCTATCATGGCATTTCCATAGCCATTCCGAGATATATTGCCATGCAACTTTCCATCGTTCCGTTTATATGACACGCATCATATTGTCATAGTGACATGCATGATCATGTAGTTGACATCATAGTTGTGGCAAAGCCACCATGCATAATTTTTCATATATGTTGCTCTTGATTCATTGCTCATGCCGGTACACCGCCAGAGGCATTCATTTAGAGTCATACTTATTGTAGTATCGAGTTGTAATTTTGAGTTGTAACAAAAAGTGTGATGATCATCATTATTAGAGCATTGTACCATGTGAGGAAAGACCAATAAAAAAAGGAGATGGCCCAAAAAAAATAGAGAGGGGCTAATAAAAAAAGGAGAAGAAGCCCCTCCAAAAAAAAGAGAAAAGAGAGAAGGGACAATCGCTACTATCTTTTTCCACACTTGTGCTTCAAAGTAGCACCATGTTCTTCATTGTAGAGAGTCTCATGCTTAGTCAGTTTCATATACTAGTGGGAATTTTCATTATAGAACTTGGCTTGTATATTCCAACGATGGGCTTCCTCAAATGCCCTAGGTCTTCGTGAGCAAGCAAGTTAGATGCACACCCACTAGTTTCTTTTGTTGAGCTTTCATTCATATTTAGCTCTAGTGCATCTGTTGCATGGCAATCCCTACTCACTCACATTGATATCTATTGATGGGCATCTCCATAGCCCGTTGATACTTCTAGTCGATGTGAGACTATCTCCCTCCTTTTTGTCTTCTCCACAACCACCTCTATTCCACCCATAGTGCTATATCCATGGCTCACGCTCATGTATTGTGTGAAAATTGAAAGGTTTGAAAAGATAGAGTATGAAAACAAATGCTTGGCTGAAATCGGGGTTGTGCATGATATGAATATTTTGTGTGATGAAGAGGGAGCATAGCCAGACGATATGATTTTGTAGGGATAACTTTCTTTAGCAATGGTATTTTGAGAAGACATGATTGCTTTGTTAGTATTGCTTGAAGTATTGTTATTTCTTATGTCAATATAGACTTTTATCTTGAATCTTTCAGATCTGAACATTCATGCCACAATTAAGATAATTACATTGAAAAACTATATTGGTTAGCATTCCACATCAAAAATTCTTTCTTTATCATTTACCTACTTGAGGACGAGCAGGAATTAAGCTTGGGCATGCTTGATACGTCTCCAACGTATCTATAATTTTTTATTGTTCAATGCTATTATTTATGAAGTCTTGGATGTTTAATGGGCTTTATGATTCACTTTTGTATCATTTTTGGGACTAACCTACTAACCCAAAGGCCCAGTCCAGATTGCTGTTTTTTGCCTATTTCAGGGTTTTGCAGAAAAACAATATCAAACGGAGTCCAAACGGAATGAAACCTTCGCGGGAGATATTTTTGGAGAAAATCACGAACAGGAAACTTCAGGACCAAGTCAGGGGACAGAGGGGCTGCGCTCGAGGGTGGGGGACGCGCCCCCTGCCTCGAGGCTCCCTCGTGTGGGCCCCGGGGCCCTCCTTCTTCCTATATATATCCACGTACCCCAGAAACTCCATACGCAGAGAGAAAACCCTAATTCCACCGCCGTAGCTTCTGTTCCCGTGGAGATCACATCTTGGAGCCTGTTCCGGAGCTCCACCGGAGGGGGATCCATCACGGAGGCTGATAACCCACAAGTCTAGGGGATCGCAACAGTTTTCGAGGATAAAGTATTAAACCCAATTTTTTTGATTCAACACAAGGGGAGCCAAAGAATACTCTTAAGTATTAGCAGCTGAGTTATCAATTCAACCACACCTGGAAACTTAGTATCGACAGCAAGATAGTTTAGTAGCAAAGTAATATGATAGTGGTGGTAGCAGCAATAAAAGTAACAGTAGTGTTTTTGTAGTTTTTGTGATAATAGCAACAGAAAAGTAAATAAGCGACAAGCAATATAGGTAAAGCTCGTAGGCATTGGATCGGTGAGGGGAAATTACGTTGGATGCAATTCATCATGTAGAAGTTATAACCTAGCGTGACACAGAACTAGCTCGAGTTCATCAATGCAATGTAGGCATGTATTCCGAATATAGTCATACGTGCTGATGGAAAAGAACTTGCATGACATCTTTTGTCCTACCCTCCCGTGGCAGCGGGGTCCTATTGAAAACTAATGGATATTAAGGCCTCCTTTTAATAGAGTACCGGACCAAAGCATTAACACATAGTGAATACATGAACTCCTCAAACTATGGTCATCACCGGGAGTGGTCCCGATTATTGTCACTTCGGGGTTGCCGGATCATAACACATAGTAGGTGACTATAGACTTGCAAGATAGTATCAAGAACACACATATATTCATGAACACATAATAGGTTCAGATCTGAAATCATGGCACTCGGGCCCTAGTGACAAGCATTAAGCATAGCAAAGTCATAGCAACATCAATCTCAGAACATAGTGGATACTAGGGATCAAACCCTAACAAAACTAAGAAACAATTCCTTATATAACACTATCTTAAATTTAGTTTCCTTATTTGACAGTGAAAAGCTTTCTCTTCCCTATCTAACAATAAATCTAAATTTTATGCCTTTTTAACACTTTCGTCCATTTTAAGTCTAAATGATACGCGAAAAGACCCTCCTGCCCTCACGTGGTACGTGTGTCTGCGGGGCAGTAGCACATACACACGCAACAACACAGACGTACGCGCACACACACTGCAACACACACGCACGCAACACACTCACATGCATAAGCAGCATCCACGCACGCGCACACACACTGCAGTAGCAGCATACACGCACGCGCACACACACTGCAGCAGCATCATACACACACGCAGCAGCAGCATACACGCACGCATCACACACGCAGCAGCGGCATACACGCACGCATCACACA
>LR738713.1:474107127-474135187 GCA_902687465.1 Secale cereale | reverse complement strand
GCGCACACACACTGCAGCAGCAGCATACACGCACGCATCACACACGCAGCAGCAGCACACATGCACGCAACACACACACACACACATGCAGCAACAACACCCACCCAACAGCACCCACAACAACACGGATGCACGCAACACACATGCATGCAACATCACGCGCACACACACGTACACATGCAGTAAGCAAACACACACGTAAAATCACACATACGCACGCGCACACACAGCACCAGCACACGCATACGCGCACATGAGGGCAAAATGGTCTTTTCAGGTGTGATATATGCTTAAAATGGACACAAGTGTTATAAAAGGCATAAAATTTAGACTCGTTGTTAGATAGGGAAGAAATTATTTGTCGATGTCAAATAAGGCATAAAATTTAGACACGGTGTTAAATAAGGAATTCTCTCCAAAACTAACTCGATTACATGATAGATCACATCCAACCCATCACCGTCCAGCAAGCCTACGATGGAATTACTTACACACGGCGGTGAGCATCATGGAATTGGTGATGGAGGAAGGTTGATGATGACGATGGCAACGATCTCCACTCTCCGGAGCCCCGAACGGACTCCAGATCAACCCTCCCGAGAGAGATTAGGGCTTGGCGGCGGCTCCGTCTCGTAAAATGCGATAATTGTTTCTCCTTGATTTGTTTTCTCCATGAAACGGAATATATAGGACCTGGGGATACGTCGGTGGAGCATCGGGGGGCCCTCGAGGCAGGGGGCGCGCCCTGGGAATGGGGGCGCCCCCCCACCCTCGAGGATAGCCCATGGCCCCCTCAGTGTGGATCTTCTTGCAGGTATTTTTTATATTTTCTGAAATAAATCTCCGTTGATTTTCAGGCGATTCCGAGAACTTTTTATTTCTGCACAAAAACAACACCATGCCAGTTCTGCTGAAAACTGCGTCAGTCCAGGTTAGTTCCATTCAAATCATGCAAGTTAGAGTCCAAAAGAAGGGCAAAAGTGTTTGGAAAAGTAGATACGTAGGAGACGTATCAACTCCCCCAAGCTTAAACCTTTGCTTGTCCTCAAGCAATTCAGTTGATAAACTGAAAGTGATAAAGAAAAACTTTGACAAGCTATGTTTGCTCTTGTTGTTGTAAATATGTAAGCTAGCATTCAGGTTTTCAACAAGATCATGAACTAACCACATTCACAATAACTTTCAGGTCTCATGACTACTCACATCAAAGGCATAATCAACTACCGAGCAATAATAATAAACCTCGGATGACAACACTTCTCAAAACAATCATGATATGATATAACAGGATGGTATATCGCTAGCCCTTTCTGAGACCGGAAAACATAAATGCAGAGCACCTTTAAAGATCAAGGACTGGCTAGACATTGTAATTCATGGTAAAAGAGATCCAGTCATGATCATACTCAATGCAAATTAATAGTAATACATGCAACGACAGAGGTGCTCTCCTACTGGTGCCTTTGTTGATAAGAGGATGATGACTCTGCATAAAAGTAAATAGATAGGCCCTTCGCAGAGGGAACCAGGGATTTGTAGAGGTGCCAGAGCTCGATTTTTAAATAGAGATTGAATAATATTTTGAGCGGTATACTTTCATTGTCAACATAACAACAAAGAATCTCGATATCTCCCATGCTACGCACACTATAGGCGGTTCCCAAACGGAATGGTAAAGTTTATACTCCCCCAACCACCAACAAGCACACTGCACTGCCAGCCGAATCCACAGGTTTCCGTCCAAACAAGCAACAACCCTGGGGGAGTTTTGTTTAATTATTATGATTTTAAGCATGGGACTGGGCATCCCGGTTACCAGCCATTTTCTCGTGAATGATGAGCGGAGTCCACTCATCGTGAGAATAACCCACCAAGCAGGGAAGATATAGACAACCCTAGTTGATACATGAGCTGCTCGAGCATACAAAATAGAATTTCATTTGAAGGTTTAGAGTTTGGCACTGTCGGTGTACAAAAAGAGGGGCGCACTTTTTGTACCCCTATGACTGTGCACGGGCATTCTGAGCCACGGGCACCACCACACCAAGCATGGCCAGGGAGATGACCCAAGGTAAGACCAAGGCTCGATGGAATGGGAGCAACGCCAAGAACAAGACCACAAGGAGTAAAGGGACGAAGCGGCTTTCCCCGGCAAGATCCTTGCCGGGAGCCAGTTTCAGCAGCCCTGGCAAGACTCTTGCCGGGGCCGGCTCTGGCAACCCCGGCAAGACCCTTGCCACGGCAGCTCACCCCACGCCTACGGAGCAGATCACCCTTGAGTCCACCGCCCCCATGGGGTGAGGATTCGGGAGATATCCCCGTGGTGGCATGCAGATCTTTGTGAAGACATCCAAGATCAGATACATGTTAAGAAGACAACGACCCTTGGCGGGATCCCAGCCAAGGAGAACCACAAGGCCTCCGGCAAGCACCTTGCCGGGGATGACAGCAGGTGCCGCGGCAAGACCCTTGCTGGGGCCCCGGTAAGGCCCTTGCCGAGGACACCCGCGGGGCCACTGTCAGGCCCGCACCAACTGGGTTTGCACCGACCCACGCAGCTGCCGACCCGACCAGCTGGGCAGGCTCCTGCGTGGCAACCCGCAGATCTTCGTGGAGACCCGCCGTTGCGCCACCTCAGCTGCCTGTCTGCCTACATGGCACCTCAGGCACCGCTGGCCAGGGCGCGTGTCAACACGAGGAGGGGCGGCGACGGACAAGACAGACGTCTCCCCTCGTCCCCGATAAAGCAAGGACACCTAAGCTACGCGCATTAAATGCGCCTTGTCCTGTAATGCGAGGGATAACCTTGCATCACTGTACCCATTCCACCTCCTGTGTGCCACTGTGGCAACCCCTTTTTCCTATAAAAGGAGGCCCGAGGCGACCAGGAGAGGGATTCGGCTTTTTAGAACTCCTCACGACTCTATTGGAGCTCCTCACTAGCTGAAGAACACAAACATATAATCCACCAAAGCAGGAGTAGGGTTTTACGCATCTTTGCGGCCCGAACCTAGGTAAAGGAACCGTGTCCTGACTGTTAGATCCGCTTTTCTCTGAACCCCGCGCCCCACAACCGTAGAAGGGATTCTTGTGATCCCATAGGTGTCGGTCCAAATACACCGACATCTTTGGCGCGCCAGGTAGGGGGTGCGCAGTTGTGAGAATCGGGTTTAGGAGTCAGTTCGACGCTTCTTCACCGTCATGGCGCCCAAGAAGAAGACGACGGTGGCGGTTGGCCAGTCGGAAGCCGGACAGCCCATCCCGACGCGGGCGAGCAGCGGACCGGTCGCGGAAAGAACCCGGGGCGCTGCTCGCGAACAACAACGCCATCCCGGCAGACGGAGTTTGGGAGGTGGCGATGTTTGTGCGCCTGGTAACGGGCCACACACCGCCAGTTCCAAGGATGGAGCCCGGCCCTCCGCGGGTGGCGCGGGGCCTTCCAAGGTCGCGGCCGCATCACCCGAAGGCGATGCAAGGACCTCCAAAACTCCCACGCCGGCGCCAACAGCGCGCTCTTCTCCAGCAGCGCGTGACGAACGGCGTCGTCACCCCGAAGATCCCGGACGTCGCCATGGGAAGAGCCCCGAGCGCCACTCCCGGGACGTAGAAGACCTTCCCGCCCACCGAAGCACTGGTGGAGACGGTATGCGACCGTGGGATCGTGATGGGGCTCCTCCTGACACGCTCAGGTGTCAAAGCGCGTCGCGATCCGTGCAGGTTTCGCTACCGTTGACGTCAACCGAGGCCCTGGCACGCGCGCAGTTGCTCCTCAACTTTCCTCCCGTTACGGGGAAACTCGACTAATGGAGAGCCACCATCCGAAGCCTTGTCGCAGTCGCCAACAAGGATGAACCAAATCCAGCGGAGTTCCCAGGTCGACGCTCTGATGGAGTCCCACGCATCGGTGGCAGGAGGACCGGCAGCGCCGTGGCTACGGTGCATTCGCCTCCTCGTCGCCTGATACTACGTGTGTCGACTCGTCGGGACGTCGCGGGCGACACCATCTCCATCGCGTCGTCCGACCCGCGAACCCACGGCGACCAGCGTCAAGTTCTTCAGGAGCGAGCTCATGAAGACGATCGAACCACCATCGAGCGCCGGCGCGGAGCGCGCCACCAGTCGGACAGGCAAGCAGGGCCTGCTGCAGACCGCCCAGCACCAGAGAGCCCTGGAGGTCTACCTTATGAGGTAGGCTGTCCAGCTTTCACCCGTGAGCTGTGGCAGTTCCAGTGGCCCTCTCACCGCACCTTCAAGCCCGACGTTGGCGAGAAGTACAACGGCAAGACCCACCCGTCGGAGTTCCTCAGCATCTACACCATCACGATGCAAGTTGTCGGGGCCCGCGACGAGAAGGTGCTTGCGAATTACTTTTCGTTGGCTCTTAAGCCTAACGCCATGTCATGGTTGATGTACTTGCCAGTAGACTCTATTTCCTCCTGGTCCGACTTGTGCCATGAGTTTGTTGGCGCCTTTACCGGAGGCCACCAAGCCCATGGCCAAGCAAGTGACCTGCATGTCATACCCCAGAAGGAAGGCGAGAGTCTGCGTAAGTACATACAGAGATTCAGCCAGGTATAGTACAATATCCCCGATGTTCACCCTGCCACCATCATCTGCGCGTTCCACCAGAACATGCGCAACCGCAAGATGCGCGAAGAACTGGTGATGACCAAGGTAAAGGATGTGGCGGAACTCTATGTTATTGCTGACAGATGCGCCCGGGCTGAAGAGGGAAGGAAGTACCCCGGTGAAGGCGCCGGTGCGGAAACCGACTCTTCAGACGAGGTACTGCCGCCCCGGCGAAGAAAGGCCGGCACTGCAACAGGAAGCGCAAGGGAAAAGCCGTCCTTGCCATCGAGGGATCCGATGACACCGGCTCCGCCAAGAAAACCAGGGCGGGTGACCCCGGCAAGGAAATTGCCGGGTGTGTCTCCTGCCGGGCCTTGGCAGCTGCCGAGAAGCCAGGGAACTCCGGCAAGCGATACTGCAAGATCCATCGCACCAAAGGCCATGATCTCCAGGACTGCCACCAGGTTGAGCTCCTTGCTGAGAATCAAAGGGCTGAATACGAGAGGACTGACAAGGAGAAGGGCCAGGACGACGCTGAGGGGTCCGGCAAGAAGCGAGACGGCCAAGCAGGCCGTCGCGGCAAGGAGAAACAGCAGGAAAGGCCCGCCCGGGGCCGCGACAGAAGGCCTGAAGACGACGATCACGAAGAGGACGACGAGTCCGGCGACCAAGAATTTCAGAAGGCTACAGACGCCATGTGCGTTGACGGCGGTGCCTCACTGCATACTTCTCACCTCCAACTTAAACAGTGGGCGCGTGAGATTACAGCGGCGGAGCCATCGTCCAGTGCCCAAAAGCCGCTGAAATGGTCCAGCACACCTATCATCTTTGACGCTGAGGATCACCCTGATCGCACTACTGCAGTCGGGTGCTTGCCATTGTTGGTTTCACCAACAATACGCAACCTCAAGGTGACGAAGATGCAAGTCTATGGCGGGGCCGGTTTGAACCTACTCTCGCCCATTGTGATCGAAAAGCTGCAAGTTCCTGATGGAGAGCTCGAAGAGATGGGCACGTTTCAGGGGGTCAACCCAGGGAGAAGCCAACCAAAGGGGAAAGTCACGCTGCCCGTGACTTTTGGAAGTGATCTGAACTATAGGACGGAGCGGATTGTGTTCGATGTTGCCAAGATCCCCTTGCCCTACAACGGGATCCTTGGCCGCCCAGCACTGGCCAAGTTCATGGCAGCGTCACACTACGCCTACAACACCGTGAAGATGCCAGGGCCTATGACAATCATCGCCATCCCCTCTAATAAGAAGGATGCGATGATTTGCGCTGACCAACTGTACCAGCAAGCGGTTGCAGCAACTGCCGCTACGAGGGCACTTGCTCCTGCCACTGGAACCCCGGGAGGGAAGAAGAAGACCGGTGAGACCTCAGACACCCACTCCGGCAAGCGCACCTCTTCGGAGTGTTGTGCTCCCGTCGAGGACGTTCCAGAGAGATCCACCAGAAAGAAGAAGACCGGTGAGACCTCGGACACTCACTTCGGCAAGCGAACCTCTTCGAAGTGTCGCGCTCCCGTCGAGGACGTGCCAGAGAGCTCCACCGGCAGAAACAAGAGATCCAGGGCCACACCGCCGGGAACCAAGAAGGTTTCTATCAAGGAGGACGGCACGGGAGGGGCTTTCACCATAAGCTCCGCCCTTGACAACAAATAGGAAGACGCGCTCGTCACCTTCCTGCAGGCGAATGTCGACGTGTTTGCCTGGCAAGCATCCAACATCCCCGGCGTTCCCAGGGAGGTGATTGAGCACCACCTTGCTGTATGTCCTCATGCGCGGCCCGTCAAGCAGAAGGTCAGAAAGCAAGCTTTGGAATGGCAAGAGTTCATCACCGAGGAGATCCGGAAACTGGAAGCTGTGGGTTTGGTAAGGGGGGTGCTCCATCCAACGTGGTTGGCCAATCCAGTGGTAGTGCGCAAGGCGAATGGGAAGTGGAGGCTGTGTATTGATTACACAGATATCAATAAAGCTTGTCCCAAGGACCCCTTCCCGTTGCCGCGCATAGACCAGATTGTTGACTCCACGGCATGGTGTGACCTGCTGTCATTCCTCGATGCCTGCTCCGGCTACCACCAGATCTTCATGGCAAGAGAAGACGAAGAGAAGACAGCATTCATCACCCCATGTGGTACGTACTATTTCGTACGAATGCCTTTTGGGTTGAAGAGTCCTGGCTTGAAGTTTGCAAGGGCAGTCCAGCTTGGTTTTGAACCCCATCTCCATAGAAATATGGAGGCTTATATAGATGATATAGTGGTTAAAACCAAGAACAGGGAAACCCTCGTACCAGATTTACAAGAAACATTTATAAACCTACGCATGATCAACCTCAAGCTGAACCCTGAGAAGTGCGTCTTCGGTGTCCCCTCCGGCAAGCTTCTCGGGTTCTTTGTGTCGCAGCATGGGATAGAAGCCAATCCGGACAAGATCAAAGCTATAGAGCAGATTGAAGCACCCGAACGGGTCAAGGATGTACGTCGGCTTGCTGGCTGCGTTGCCGCCATGAGAAGATTCATTTCCAAGTCTGCCGAGCGCGCCCTTCCCTTTTTCAAGATTTTGAAAAAGGCGGGCCCAATGGAGTGGACGCCGGAAGCTGAAGCAGCATTACAAGATCTGAAGATGTATCTTTCCTCCACGCCAATACTAGTCGCGCCTAGACCACAAGAATCATTGCTGCTATACTTAGCAGCAACAAACCAGGTGGTCAGCGCCGTGCTAGTGGCGCAGAGAGAAATTGATGATGAGGTGATAGCAGCAACGGAGCCTGATGCCACTGGCGCAGAGACGACACGGCTGGTTGGAGTGCAGCCAAAGAAGAAAATGATGCAGCACACAGTCTACTTTGTTAGCTCCCTCTTGCAGGAGGCTAGATCAAGGTACTCCGGTGTGCAGAAATTGCTCTTCGGCCTTCTTATGGCCTCGACGAAGCTGCGTCACTAATTCCAGGTGCACGAGATCACCGTTCACTCGCCTCCCTCTACAATGGATATTGCACAATCCTGATGTGACGAGAAGGATAGTAGAGTGGGCACTGGAGCTGTCCAGCTTTGGCCTCAAGTTTGAAAGTACCTCGACAACTCAGAGCCGAGTCCTAGTGGAGTTTGTCGCAGAATGGACCGCAACGCCTGATGAAGAAGTCCAGGAAACTGCTCTCCCCGGCAAAGAGGCGAGTTGCAACTGGATCATGTACTTTGATGGAGCTTTCTCCTTGTAGGGCGTCGGGGCTGGCGTACTGCTGGTCGCGCCCACTAGAGAGCACCTCAAGTACGTGGTCCAGATGCACTTCCCCAGGGAGGTATCGACGAACAACACTGCTGAGTATGAGGGGCTTCTTGCCGGTCTTAGGATCACGGCAGACCTCGGAATCAAGAAGCTCATTGTCAGGGGCGACTCGCAGCTTGTCGTCAAGCAAGTCAATAAGGATTACCAGACCCCGTTGATGAAGGCCTACATCGATGAAGTGAGAAAGTTGGAAGAGCGCTTTGATGGTATACAGATGGAGCACGTTCCCCGAGCGGAGAACGACATCGTCGATTACCTATCAAAGCGCGCTGCCCTCAAGCTACCTGTGGAACCAGGTACCTTTGTGCTTCAGCTTTCTCAGCCATCCGTTGATCCATCAACGGAGCAGAACAAGAGGAGGAAATCAGCGCCCGGCACGTAATTTCCCGCCGAGCTCCCCGGAGCCGCCGGCAAGGATGTTGCCGGGGACACTGAGCCCGCCACAGGAAGGCTAACTCCGGCGGAGCGTCAAGCTTTTGCCGTCGAGACGGCCACTCCCTTGGCGGAGGAAACGCCTTTGGTCCTCGTCGTCGAGCCCCAGGCTCCAGCGTGGGCGCAGCATACCGTCCGATTCCTCCAGACTGGGGAACTTCCTGAGGAACAGGAAGAAGCGGAGAAAGTAGCCCGTCGGTCTGCTATGTACCAGTTCGTCGATGACGTCCTGTACAGAAGGAGACCGAACGGTGTGAAATTGAAGTGCATCCCTCGAGAGGAAGGACTGGAACCGTTGGCAGAGATACATGGAGGCATATGTGGATCCCACATAGGGTCGAGAGCCCTTCCCGGCAAGGCTTCTTCTGGCCCACTGCCCTCCAGGATGCGACGGCACTGGTCACCAGGTGTGAAGCGTGCCAGTTCCAATCAAAGAAACTTCATCAACCAGCTCAAGACCTTCAAACCATTCCTCTCTCCTGGCCCTCTTCTCTGTCTGGGGGCTCGACATACTGGGCCCTTTCCCCCGCGCCGTCGGGGGCTTTCAATACTTGTACGTTGCAATCGACAAGTTCACAAAGTGGCCAGAAGTGGAGGCAGTAAGGAAGGTCACAGCTCAGTCAGCCGTCAAGTTCTTCAAGGGACTAGTGTACCGTTTTGGTGTACCCAACAGGATCATCACCGAGAACGGCACACAGTTTACAAGCCGCACCTTCATGCAATATACCCAAGACCTCGGCAGCAAAGTCTGTTTCGCTTCCGTTGCTCACCCCCGAAGCAATGGTCAAGCTGAGAGGGAAAATGCTGAAGTGCTGCGAGGATTAAGGACAAAGACCTTTGACAGGATGCACAAGAGCGGGAGGCGCTGGATGGATGAATTGCCGGCGGTTCTTTGGTAGATCAGAACGACGCCAAATCGAGCCACCGGCCAGACGCCCTTTGCCCTGATATACGGGGCAGAAGCAGTTCTCCCCACTGAACTCATATACGGGTCGCCTCGAGTGCTCGCTTATGACGAGCTTGAGCAAGAGCAACTGCGTCGAGATGACGCAATGCTCCTTGAGGAAGATCATCTTCGGGCAGCTGTGAGAGCAGCACACTACCAGCAAGCCTTGTGCCGCTACCATAGCCGCAAGGTCCGTGCCCGAAGCTTTGAGGAAGGTGACCTTGTTCTCCGGCGCGTTCAATTGGCCAGGAATATGAACAAGTTGATGCCGAAGTGGGAAGGCCCTTATCGGGTAATACGAGTCACCAGGCCTGGCGCAGTCCGCCTGGAGACCAAGGATGCCGTTCCGGTGAGCAATTCCTGGAACATTGAGCATCTTCGCAAGTTTTACCCATAAGGCGCGGCTTGCGGGGCCCCCCGGCAAGCCACCCTTTTGTACAAGCCTTGCCGGCAAGGCATGTAACCCTTTGTACAAAGCCAGGCGCAGACCCTGAGCATAAATAAATGAAGCGTTGGCGCCCTAAGTTATAGCATGCATGCTGAGTCGAGTCTCGTCCTTGGTTAGGGTTGATAGTGCTTAGCGGCGGCTAACCCCTAGCTTAGAGGTCGAGTCTTTGTCTTTCCTCTGTCCTCTTTGGTTCACAGGACACGCAGACATCCGTGCCGAAGCCACTTGGGGAAAGGAAACAAGAACAGACCAGCACCTAGGCCCCGGCGGGCCAGTGTTGCCGGGAGCTACAAGGGCGAAGACTTGCCCACGGCAGACCAAGGTCGCCGGGGGCTGCAGCTTCAGATAAGTTCTTTATCCCTTATCATGCATTCCATTATGGACTGGGGTATGCGAAACCTCGTTCTTTTCCTTGAGCTACCGTGCTCCCATAACTCTAGGCCCTAGGGCTCGTTCCTGGGACTAAGTTTGGTCGTAGTCGCGGCAGCAGAAGGATGGAACGAGGAGCCTGAGCCCACTTTATCCCTGCCTCCGCCAAAGGCGTGAGAAAGGTCGAGCGAAGTAGGGAATCGGCAGGGCCTGTTGCCGGGCAAGAAAATGTTTATCTTGGAGATATCAGGGATTTATTCCCTGTTGTGGGTTTTACCTGCGAACAAATGACCCGGCAAACATTCATTTTTCATTAAAAACATTTCGTTCAGATACAGTCCATAGGGAATGAAAAACATGAACAAGGAGATTACAAGTTTTAAAGTTAACAGATGTCCGAAGGCTTACAAACTAAAAAGAGATAAGATGCCCGTAATGCCTTTCTTGTCCCTCTCCTCAGGAGGTAGGTCATGGAGGCGAGAAGGGCAAAAGGGGCGCCTAGGCGAGCTACGGGTGGCAGAAGGCACCAAGAGGACATCTCGGCGGCCGCCCAAGGGCTAGACGGCGATGACGGCGCCGAAGGCAGAGATCGAAGACGAGGCAGCAGGACGTCGGTACGCGTTGAAGGCATCGGTGCCCGCGTACTCCGACATGACAACCTTGCCACCCACCTTCTTCCTCTGCCTCTTCTGCAGCCTCCCTACGCCAGCCGCCAAGGAGACAGCCCCGAGAAGATCAAGGAGCCGGCGATGCGGATGATGGGGTCGACAGTGCCACTAGGAGCGGTGCCCGACACCTAGTCGGACCCGTCATCCTGCCGTCCACCGCCCTCGTCGTCGCCGCCGCTGTCCTCCTCGTCACCCTCGTTCGAGGAGGAGTCTTCGTCATCGGAGGAGCTCTCCACGCAGCACCTCGCACGAGTCCCGAGGTGCCCGAAGACCTTGACGGAGAGATGGCCATCCTCCATCAACTTGAAGTGGAGGGTGAGCCCATCCGTCAGGCTGTGGATGTGAGCAAACGTCTTCCATCCTTGACGAAGATACATCACATGAGGGGCGGGGAAGTCGACGCGGACCCGCGTGCCGCTGATCCCGCAGCCCCTCATGTGCAGCCGCAGCGACTCCGGCGGATCCACCTCCATCTCCCGTGCAAATGGAGTCGGGAGACGAAGACGACGGCACGGCTCCCCCTGCATCCTAACGAAGAACTCACAAGGGTCTTCCCCAATATGACCTTCCATTGGAGGAGGAGCTACTGGCGAGGGCGAGGCCGGCGGGCCGCCCCGTCCTCCTCTTCCCCGAGCGCCCCGGCCTTGCCCACGGCCTCGCCCCCTCCCTCTTCCCCTCGTGGCTGGTTCGACCACTGCAGGTGCAGGAGAGGGAGCGACGCGTTGTCGAGCAGCGACCCTCGCCGCCACCGTTGAAGAGCCAGGATTTCCTCTCTTCATGGCGAACAGAAGAGAGGAGCAGAAGTAGAAGGAGAAAGAAGATGGAGGAGTGCGGGGTGCCGTCCCTTCCCTCCCGCCCTTTATAAAGGGGCGGGGCTGGGGCTCGACCGCCCCGCTCAGCCAATCAAGACGCAGAAGGCGAGGGAGCCGGGACCGACGCGCCGCCCCAACCAGCGACGGCTCGGTTTTCCGCCTCCACCGCTCGCCACCTCGAACGCATGGAAGGCATGTGGCGAACGTGCAGAGCCGAGGGGACGGGTGAGGCGACCTCTCCCCACCCCGTGATCGTGGGGAGTGGACGCCTAGACGACCGTGCCTCGGCCCCATTCAGTAAATGGGTCGTGCCTCCACGCCTCCCCCGTTTACGGGGAAGGCGCGAAGCCGCCTCCTGTCGCATTTACTGCGACATGACCCATGCCTGCGGAAACCGCCCCATGCATGCCGCCCACGTCACGCACGCCCCTCCACCCCACGCCGCGCGCACGGGTCCTGCGGGGCGCAGCGCGCGGAAAATTTTACCACGGTGAAAACCAACCCGCCTGCCAGCGCACCGTTCTGGGCCTGGCCCAACAACGCGTCGCGCTCATGTGTGGCCCAGGCCCGGGGGCTCCTGTTGGTGTACAAAAAGAGGGGCACACTTTTTGTACCCCTATGACTGTGCACGAGCAGTCTGAGCCACGGGCACCACCACACCAAGCATGGCCAGGGAGATGAGCCAAGGTAAGACTGAGGCTCGATGGAATTGGAGCAACGCCGAGAACAAGACCACAAGGAGAAAAGGGACGAAGCGGCTTTCCCCGGCAAGGATAGTTTCAGCAGCCCTGGCAAGACTCTTGCCGGGGCCAGCTCTGGCAGCCCCGGCAAGACCCTTGCCGCGGCAGCTCGCCCCACGCCTACGGAGTAGATAACCCTTGAGTCCACCACCCCCATGGGGCGAGGATTCGGGAGATATCCCCGTGGTGCCATGCAGATCTTTGTGAAGATATCCAAGCCCAGATACATGTTAAGAAGACGACGACCCTTGGCGGGATCCCAGCCAAGGAGAACCACAAGGCCTCCGGCAAGCACCTTGCCGGGGATGACAGTAGGCACCGCGGCAAGACCCTTGCCGGGGCCCCGGCAAGGCCCTTGCCGAGGACACCCGCGGGGCCACCGTCAGGCCCGCACCAACTGGGTTTCCACCGACCCACGCAGCTGCCGACCCGACCAACTGGGCAGGCTCCTGCGTGGGACCCCGCAGATCTTCATGGAGACCCGCCGTTGCGCCACCTCAGCTGCCTGTCTGCCTACATGGCACCTCAGGCACCGCTGGCCAGGGCGCGTGTCAACACGAAGAGGGGCGGCGACGGACAAGACGGACGTCTCCCCTCGTCCCCGATAAAGCAAGGACACCTAAGCTAAGCGCATTAAATGCGCCTTGTCCTGTAATGCGAGGGATAACCTCGCATCACTGTACCCTTTCCACCTCCTGTGTGCCACTATGGCAACCCCTATTTCCTATAAAAGGAGGCCCGAGGCGACCAGGAGAGGGATTTGGCTTTTTAGAACTCCTCACGACTCTTTTGGAGCTCCTCACTAACTGAAGAATACAAACATATAATCCACCAAAGCAGGAGTAGGGTTTTACGCATCTTTGCGGCCCGAACCTGGGTAAAGGAACCGTGTCCTGACTGTTAGATCCGCTCTTCTCTCAACCCCGCGCCCCGCAACCGTAGAAGGGATTCTTGTGATCCCATAGGTGTCGATCCAAATACACCAACAGGCACATACAAATTTACTTGGAACGGCAGGTAAATAACGCATAAAGGAAGGTATGGTGGACTCATATGGAACAACTTTGGGGTTTGTGGAAGTGGATGCACAAGCAGTATTCCTGCTTAGTACAGGTGAAGACTAGAATAAGACTGGGAAGCGACCAGCTAGAGAGCAACAATGGTCATGAACATGCATTAAAATTATTCAACAATGAGTTCAAGCATGAGTAGGCTATAAATCACCATGAACATAAATATCGTGAAGGCTATGTTGATTTGTTTCAACAACATGCGTGAACATGTGCCAAGTCAAGTCACTTAAATCGTTTAGAGGAGGATACCACCCATCATACCACATCACAACCATTTTAATATCATGTTGGCACGCAAGATAGACCATTATAAACTCTCAGCTAATTAAGCATGGTATAAGCAGCTATGATCTCTAATTGTCATTGCAAACATGTTTCATTCATAACAAGCTGAATCAAGAATGACGAGCAATCATATTTGCAAAAACAAAAGAGGTCGAGTTCATACCATCTTTTCTCATCTCAATTAGTTCATCATATATCATCCTTAATGCATTTCACTCGCACGACAGAACGGTGTGGAAAATAATAATACTGCACGTGCATTGGACTAGGCTGGAATCTGCAGGCATTTAATACAAGAGAGAAGACAAGGTAATATGGCTCAAGGTTAAATCAACAACAAAGCATATGAGAGCCACTAAGCATTTCTAATCATGGTCTTCTACTCTTAACCCCTAAAGAAAAGAAAATAAACTATTTACACGCGAAAGCTCCCAACAAACAGAAGAAGAAAGGGAAATCTTTTTGGGTTTTCATTATTAGTTACTACTACAAGCAAGGAAAGTAAACGAGCTAGAAGCTACAACTAATATTTTTTGTTTTTTGGGTTTTTCTAGCACACAAGAAAAAGACTAAGAAAAAGAAATTTAAACTAAGCATGGATGGTACAGTGAAAGAGTGTGAGCACCGACAACTAGAATAAGTGTGAACATGAAAGTAAGTCGGTGAGAAACACGTACTCCCCCAAGCTTAGGCTTTTGGCCTAAGTTGGTCTATGGCCAAGGATCGAAGCCACTCCCTCTAGTGTACTGAGATGTGTCCTCTGGATGCCACTGGTTGGCGAGCTCGTCCAAATCCCACCCATAAACAGATTGACGGGAAGGATCAAGTGGTGGTTCTGGCTCAGGCTCTGAAGCTTGTGGCTGGCCTTGGTATTGGTAGAAGACATCTGAGGTGATGAGGAATACGCCTGTAGACAGATCAAACAAAGAAGGTGCAGGCAAGGTAACAATTTCACAGTATATTTTATCAAACCTCAATTTATAATGGAGCTGCATATTTTTGTCTTTAACAATACAGGCATGAGCTACCATGCTCTTGTAGTCTAGATAAACAGGGGCAAGCAATTTTTCTTCCTTCTCATGATGCCTAATGGGTATATTAAAATGTTCAGCAAGGCGAGAATCAAAGATGCCTCCAAAGACAGGCCCCCTTGAGCGGTTAAGACTCAATCATTTGGCAACGACGGCACCCAAGCTAAAAGTTGTGTCGCGAAACAAAGCATGGCGTAAAATGATAATATCATGGGCACTAAGATTTCCACTGTTCCCGCGACCAATTAAACACCTACTAGCAAATAAAGCAAAGTAGCGCAACAGGGAAGTGTATACTAGTGATTCTTGCCCCTGCAACTTGTCTAGTTTCACCTTTGGCTATCATATCAATAAACCCTTCGACGTCTTCATGACGTGGTTCATCAAGTCTACCTTCAAAGGGTACTTTGCATATTTCACAAAAGTCTAACAGTGATATCTCCTTAACCACATCATATAAGCGAAACTCCATCATAGGTGGTGTTTTCCTAGAATGAAAATGAAAGCTATGCGTAAAAATATTGGTGAGTAAGAGGTACTGTTCTTTTTGGTCGTTGATGAAGTCGGTGAGGCCTACATTATTCGCCATCTAGTAAAAGTCTTCGTAAATATCGGCGGACATCATGAAGCTATTACAAGGCCATTCGCACGGTCGAACTTCCGCCA
The DNA here is from genome assembly GCA_902687465.1 of Secale cereale. Taxonomy (NCBI): domain Eukaryota; kingdom Viridiplantae; phylum Streptophyta; class Magnoliopsida; order Poales; family Poaceae; genus Secale; species Secale cereale. The sequence continues at coordinate 474,119,858 of LR738713.1, read as the reverse complement.
TGCGAGGAAGATGATACTTGGGCTTCTTATTTTCTTCTTTCTTCTTCTCCTCTGAGCTCTTGCTGGAAGAGCCCCTCAATAATCTTTTTAACATTTCCCTTTTCTGAAAATTTCTGAAATTTTTAGTAACTCACAAATAAAAGTTAACCAAACTCAACAAGATTGATAGCGACAACTCCTATAAGTGCCTAGAGATTATATCATGCATTAGAACTACTTGGGACCAAGAAAATTTGACATGCAAGCTCAAGAACAAGGTCACCATAGCAGCAATTTGCAATAAATAAAGCACTAGAACAAAAACTAATTGGACCAATGGAGGAGTCACATGCCAAGGAACAATCTCCCCAACAATTTGGTGAATGGTGCTTTGAGCAAGGAGATCGAAAATGGCAGCAAAATGAGCTAGAACTCGGGTTTGAGCTGGTTGGGGATTTTTTTTGGGAGGAAGAAGAAGAGCATGGGTGAAAGGATAAGTGGAGGGGGCCACGTGGGGCCCTCGAGGCAGGGGGGCGCCCTGTGAAGGGGGGCGCGCCCTGTGCCCTCGAGGCCACGTGCTGGCTCCCCTCACTGTGTGTTCAGTGCCATATTTTCTTAAATATTCTAGAAAAAAATCATATTTCATTTTCATGGCATTTGGAGAACTTTTATTTTCGGGATATTTTTTATTGCATGGATAAGTCTGGAAACAGACACATAATGCTATTTTTCTTTTATTTAACCTAATTAACAGAAACTAAAAGGAGGGTACGGAAGGTTTGTGCTATCTAGATTCACCTATCCCATATTCATCAAAAAGGAATCCATTAACAAGGTTGATCAGGTCTTGTTAATAAACTCTTTTCGAGTAACATGAAACTGGAGAATTATCGAATAACACTATGTTACCTCAATGGGGATATGTATGTCCCCAACAATAAGTATGCCATATGCCTTCTTGATAGTAGGAATAGGAAACTCAAAACCTCCAATAGTGATAGTTGAAGTTTTTCCAATATAATTGATACTATGGACCTGAGGTTGTTTCCTTGGGAAGTGTACCGTATGCTCATTACCATTGACATGAAAAGTGACATTGCCTTTGTTGCAATCAATAACAGCCCCTGCAGTATTTAAAAAAGATCTTCCAAGAATAATAGACATAATATCATCCTCGGGAATATCAAGTATAACAAAGTCTGTTAGAATAGTAACATTTGCAACTACAACAGGCACATCCTGACAAATACCGACAGGTATAGCAGTTGATTTATCAGCCATTTGCAAGGATATTTCAGTAGGTGTCAACTTAATCAAGTCAAGTCTACGATATAAAGAGAGAGGCATAACACTAACACCTGCTCCAAGATCACACAAAGCAGTTTTAACATAGTTTCTCCTAATGGAGCAAGTTATAGTAGGTACTCCTGGATCTCCTAATTTCTTAGGCATTCCACCCTCAAAAGTGTAATTGGCAAGCATGGTGGAGATTTCTACATCAGGTATCTTTCTTTTGTTGGTAATAATATCTTTCATGTACTTGGCATAAGGATTTGTTTTAAGCACATCAGTCAAACGAATACGCAAAAAGATAGGTCTAATCATTTCAGCGAAGCGCTCAAAATCTTCATCATCCTTTTTCTTGGATGGTTTCGGAGGAAAAGGCATGGGTTTCTGAACCCATGGTTCTCGTTCCCTACCGTGCTTCCTAGCAACAAAGTCTCTCTTATCATAACATTGATTCTTTGATTGTGGGTTATCAAGCTCAACAGCAGGATCAATCTCTACATCATTATCATTGCTAGGTTGAGCATCATTATGAACATCATTATTAATATTATCACTAGGTTCATGCTCATTACCAGATTGTGTCTCAGCATCAGAAACAGATATATCATTGGGATTCTCAGGTGGGTGAGCTACAGGTTCACTAGAAGCATGCAAATTTCTATCATTTTTCTTTTTTTTCTTCTTCTTCTTAGAAGAACTAGGTGCATCTAAATTAGCTCTCTGAGAATCTTGCTCAATTCTCTTAGGGTGGCCTTCAGGATACAGAGGTTCCTGAGTCATTCTACCACCTCTAGTTAACACTCTAATATCATTATCCTTATTCTTACTATTTAATTCATTGAGCAAATCATTCTGAGCCTTAAGTACTTATTCTACTTGAGTGGTGACCATAGAAGCATGTATACTAATGAGTTTCAGTTCATCTTTAGCAATAGACAGATAATCACTCAAGCGTTCAATCATATGAGCATTCTGTTGTAATTGTCTACCAGCATAAGCATTGAAGTTTTCTTGTTTCACAATAAAATTTTCGAACTCATCTAAGCACTGGCTAGCAGAATTATAACGAGGAATATCACCTTCATCAAATCTATAAAGAGAATTTACCTTTACTACCTGTGTCGGGTTATCAAGACCATGTATTTCTTCAATAGGCGGTAAATTCTTAACATCTTCTACTTTAATACCTTTTTCTTTCATAGATTTCTTTGCCTCTTGCATATCTTCCGGACTGAGAAATAGAACACCTCTCTTATTCGGAGTTGGCTTAGGGGCTGGTTCAGGAAGTGTCCAATTATATTCATTGGCCAGCATATTATTCAATAGTAATTCAGCTTGTTCAACTGTTCATTCCCTGAAAACACAACCAGCACAACTATCCAGGTGGTCTCTGGAAGTATCGGTTAGTCCATTATAAAAGACATCAAGTATATCATGCATCTCAAGAGGATGATCAGGCAAAGCATTATGTAGCTGGAGAAGCCTCCCCCAAGCTTGTGGGAGACTCTCTTCTTCAGTTTGCACGAAGTTATATATTTCCCGTAAGGCAGCTTGTTTCTTATGAGCGGGAAAATATTTAGCAGAGAAGTAATACATCATATCTTGGGGACTACGCACACAACCAGGATCAAGAGAATTAAACCAAGTCTTAGCATCACCCTTTAAAGAGAACGGAAACAACTTAATGATATAGTAGTAGAGAATCTTATCATCATTGGTAAACAGGGTGGCTATATCATTCAACTTGGTAAGATGTGACACAAGAGTTTCAGACTCATAGCCATGGAAAGGATTAGATTCAACCAAAGTAATTAACTCAGGATCAACAGAGAATTCATAATCCTTATCAGTGACACATATAGGTGAAGAGGCAAAAGCAGGGTCATGTTTCATTCTAGCATTCAAGGACATTTCTTTCAACTTGGCTAATAATTTCTTAAGATCATATCTATCATTGCAAGCAAGAAAGTCTCTAGCTGTTTCTTCATCCATAACATAACCCTCAGGCACGACAGGTAATTCATATCTATTGAGAGTAGTTTCATCATCACTTTCATAAATATCATCAACATTTGCACTCTCCCTAACCTTAGCAATTTATTCATCTAGAAAATCACCTAGTGGCACATTATTAGGCATAGAGGTAGTTTCATCATACATAGCAGAAGTAGCATCATCAAGAACATACGACATATCAGATTCAATAGCAGGAGTAGGTGTCGCAAGTTTACTCACAACAGAAGGAGAATCTAGTGCAGAGCTAGATGGTAGTTCCTTACCTCCCCTCGTAGTTGTGGGTAAGATCTTGGTTTTTGAGTCCTTCATATTCTTCATAGTGATAAGCAGATATAAATCCCAAGTGACTTAAAGAATAGAGCTATGCTCCCCGGCAACGGCGCCAGAAAATAGTCTTGATAACCCACAAGTGTAGGGGGTCGCAACAGTTTTCGTGGGTAAAGTATTAAACCCAAATTTGTTGATTCAACACAAGGTGTCGTGGATTTAGCACGACAGATGTCCTGGTTAAAGGACTTAGGTGTGAGGCCATCGCTCGGGTTAGCTTAAAGGGGTTAAAGCGGACGAAGGACACGGGGAGTTTTATACTAGTTCGGCCCCTTCGATGAAGGTAAAAGCCTACGTCTAGTTTGGTGTGGTATTGCTTGGGCTTCGATGACCAGGGAGCGAATCCGCTTGCTTGTGTCTCGAGCTGTTGTTTCTTGTCCTTGAACCGTTGCTGGGTCGTCCCTTTATATAGGAGGCGACGCCCGGTCCGGTTTATAGAGTCCCGAGGCCGGCTCATAAATGTGTCTGCCTCGGTCTCTGCTCTTTCTATCTTACATCCCAAGTTACATGATACGACGGTTTACAGATCATGGGCCTTATACATGGGCCTTTGTGGGCTATAAGCTCCTGTTATACACTCTACCGGGCTGCTGATAATAAAACCTTACCAGCGTAATCCGGACCCTCCTGGCCGGTTCATACCCAATAGTCATATCCCTGACATTAGGCCCCAGATTGATTTGAACTTGTTCATGTCAGTCTTCAAAGTTTTGTACGAATTTCCCTTTCTGCAATTCTTGTATGCTTCATAAACCGGCCATGACGTCATCTCCTGGAATCGCTTCAATCCGCCGTGACATCATTTGCGCATTTAACGCCCGCATCTGTTTGTTACCTTTATTTAGTGCCGCTCCGAAGATCGAGGCGACAGCTCAATCTATATCCGATTTTCGGCCTCCTCAATTCCCGCGCTTGCTGTTTTATCTCTTTGGCCTATAAATACAGCCGAGGCCCATCTCTTTTCCCCTTCTGCTTTGTCTGCAGCGCTCCAGCCTCCGCCGCCATTCTTCGAGCTCACCATCGTCAGCAGGCCCGGCCGCTGCATCGACCTAAACGCGTCCAGAAAACTCACCGCTGTCCTTTGCTTCCTCGGGTACGATGTCTTCTTCCCCATAGATCTCAGTTCTAGGGTTTCTTCCGTAGCTCGTCGCGAACCCTCGTTTCTTTGTAGTTCATCGCCGTAGGTTAGTTTTAGCTGTAGATATAAAACTTGTCAGGTTCGACCCTCATTCGTGCGCTTCCGCTCCATCGTCGTAACTTTAGCTTCTCCAGCATTGCTAGTTTAGATTGAATCTGTAGATAAACTTCTGCTGCTTTCACTGAATATGACTTGAATTGTTCTGTCTTTTTCCTGCGTTGTAGATCCATATTTTACCTCTGCTTCATGTGAAAGTTGTTTCCCACACTTTAGATCTGCAGCTTGTCCGCTTATATCGCCGGTTTAGTCATAGCTTGCGCTTCATATGCTTGCCCTGGTGGTTTAGATTTAAATCTACTTCCATAATTGACGGTTTAACTTTCTCCTTCTATTGCCATAAACCGGTAGCTGTTGTTGGGGAACGTAGTATTTTAAAATTTTCCTACGATCACGCAAGATCTATCTACCAGATGCATAGCAATGAGAGGGAAGAGTGTGTCTACGTACCCTCGTAGATCGGAAGCGGAAGCGTCAAGTGACGCGGTTGATGTAGTCGAACTTCTTCATGATTCAACCGATCAAGCACCGAACGTACGGCACCTCCGCGTTCAGCACACATTCAGCTTGATGACGTCCCATGAGCTCTTGATCCAGTTGAGCTTCAAGGGAGAGTTTCCTTAGCACGACGGCGTGGTGACGGATATGATGTATCTACCGGCACAGGGCTTCGCCTAAGCACTGCGACGGTATGACCGAGGTGTGTTTCTGTGGAGGGGGGCACCGCACACGGCTAGAACAATTCAACTTGTGTGTCTTTGGGTGCCCCCCCACCCCCGTATATAAAGGAGCAAGGGGGGGAGGCCGGCCGGCCCTCTATGGTGCGGCTAGGGCTGCAATCCTATTCCTAGTAGGAATCTACCAAAGAAGGAAAAGGGGGGAAGGAAAGAGAGGGAGAGGGAGAGGGAAAGAGGGGCCGCGCCCCCCTCCCCAAGTACTATTCGGACTCCTCCTAGGGAGGGGGCGCGCCACCTCCTGGCTGCTGCCCTCTCTCTCCCCTATGGCCCACCAGGGCCCATCATTCCCTCGGGGGGTTCCGGTAACCCCCCCGGCACTCCGGTAAATTCCGAAACTTTCCAGAACACTTCCGGTGTCCGAATATAGTCGTCCAATATATCAATCTTTACGTCTCGGACATTTCGAGAATCCTCGTCATGTCCGTGATCTCATCCGGGACTCCGAACTACCTTTGGTACATCAAAACTCATAAACTCATAATACCGATCGTCATCAAACGTTAAGCGTGCGGACCCTACGGGTTCGAGAACTATGTAGACATGACCGAGAGTCATCTCCGGTCAATAACCAATAGCGGAACCTGGATGCTCATATTGGCTCCTACATATTCTACGAAGATCTTTATCGGTCAAACCGCATAACAACATACGTTGTTCCTTTTGTCATCGGTATGTTACTTGCCCGAGATTTGATCGTCGGTATCTCTATACCTAGTTCAATCTCGTTACCGGCAGGTCTCTTTACTCGTTCCGTAATACATCATCTCGTGACTAACTCATTAGTCATTTGCTTGCAAGGCTTATTATGATGTGCATTACCGAGAGGGCCCAGAGATACCTCTCCGACACTCGGAGTGACAAATCCTAGTCTTGATGTATACCAACACCACGAATACTTTCAGAGACACCTGTAGAGCATCTTTATGATCACCCAGTTACGTTGTGACGTTTGATAGAACACAAGGTGTTCCTACGGTATTCGGGAGTTGCATAATCTCATAGTCATAGGAACATGTATAAGTCATGGAGAAAGCAATAGCAGTAAAACTAAACGATCATAGTGCTATGCTAACGGATAGGTCTAGTCCATCACATCATTCTCCTAATGATGTGATCCCGTTGATCAAATGACAACTCATGTCTATGGCTAGGAAACATAGCCATCTTTAATCAATGAGCTAGTCTAGTAGAGGCATACTAGGGACATACTATTTTGTCTATGTATTCACACATGTATCAAGTTTCTGGTTAATACAATTCTAGCATGAATAAAAGACATTTATCATGATATAAGGAAATACAAATAACATCTTTATTATTGCCTCTAGGGCATATTTCCTTCAGTCTCCCACTTGAACTAGAGTCAATAATCTAGATTACAAAGTGATGATCCTCACACCCATGGAGTCCTGGTGTTGATCATGTTTTGCCCATGGAAGAGGCTTAGTCAACGGGTCTGCAACATTCAGATCCGTATGTATTTTGCAAATCTCTATGTCTCCCTCCTTGACTAGATCGCGGATGGAATTGAAGCATCTTTTGATGTGCTTTGTTCTCTTGTGAAACCTGGATTCCTTCGCCAAGGCTATTGCTCCAGTGTTGTCACAAAAGATTTTCATTGGACCCGATGCACTAGGTATTACACCTAGATCGGATATGAACTCCTTCATCCAGACTCCTTCATTTGCTGCTTCCGAAGCAGCTATGTATTCCGCTTCACACGTAGATCCCGCCACGACGCTCTGCTTGGAACTGCACCAACTAACAGCTCCACCGTTCAATAAAAATACATATCCGGTTTGTGACTTAGAGTCATCCGGATCAGTGTCAAAGCTAGAATCAACGTAACCGTTTACGACGAGCTCTTTGTCACCTCCATATACGAGAAACATATCCTTTGTCCTTTTCAGGTATTTCAGGATGTTCTTGACCGCTGTCCAGTGATCCACTCCTAGATTACTTTGGTACCTCCCTGCTAGACTTATAGCAAGGCACACATCAGGTCTGGTACACAGCATTTCATACATGATAGATCCTATGGCTGAGGCATAGGGAATGACTTTCATTTTCTCTCTATCTTCTGCAGTGGTCGGGCATTGAGTCTTACTCAACTTCATACCTTGTAACACAGGCAATAACCCTTTCTTCGACTGATCCATTTTGAACTTCTTCAAAACTTTATCAAGGTATGTGCTTTGTCAAAGTCCAATTAAGCATCTTGATCTATCTCTATAAATCTTGATGCCTAATATATAAGCAGCTTCACCGAGGTCTTTCATTGAAAAACTCTTATTCAAGTATCCTTTTATGCTATCCAGAAATTCTATATCATTTCCAATCAACAATATGTCATCCACATATAATATTAGAAATGCTATAGAGCTCCCACTCACTTTCTTGTAAATGCAGGCTTCTCCAAAAGTCTGTATAAAACCATATGCTTTGATCACCTCATCAAAGCGTATATTCGAACTCCGAGATGCTTGCACCTGTCCATAGATGGATCACTGGAGCTTGCATACTTTGTTAGCACCTTTTGGATCGACAAAACCTTCTGGTTGCATCATATACAACTCTTCTTTGAGATATCCATTCAGGAATGCAGTTTTGACATCCATTTGCCAGATTTCATAATCATAAAATGCGGCAATTGCTAACATGATTCGGACAGACTTAAGCATCGCTACAGGTCAGAAAGTCTCATCGTAGTCAAATCCTTGAACTTGTCGAAACCCTTTCGCAACAAGTCGAGCTTTGTAAACAGTAACATTACCGTCTGCGTCGGTCTTCCTCTTGAAGATCCATTTATTTTTGATGGCTTCCCGATCATCAGGCAAGTCAACCAAAGTCCATACTTTGTTCTCATACATGGATCCCATCTCAGATTTCATGGCCTCAAGCCATTTTGCGGAATCTGGGCTCATCATCGCTTCCTCATAGTTCGTAGGTTCATCATGGTCTAGTAACATGACTTCCAGAACTGGGTTGCCATACCACTCTGGTGCGGAACGTACTCTGGTTGATCTACGACGTTCAGCAGAAACTTGATCCGAAGTTTCATGATCATCATCATTAGTTTCCTCACTAATTGGTGTAGGAATCACTGGAACAATTTTCTGTGATGTACTACTTTCCAATTCAGGAGAAGGTACAATTACCTCATCAAGTTCTACTTTCCTCCCACTCACTTCTTTCGAGAGAAACTCCTTCTCTAGAAAGGATCCATTCTTAGCAACGAATATCTTGCCTTCGGATCTGTGATAGAAGGTGTAACCAACAGTCTCTTTTGGGTATCCTATGAAGACACATTTCTCCGACTTGGGTTCGAGCTTATCAGGTTGAAGCTTTTTCACATAAGCATCGCAGCCCCAAACTTTAAGAAACGACAACTTTGGTTTCTTGCCAAACCATAGTTCATAAGGTGTCGTATCAACGGATTTAGATGGAGCCCTATTTAACGTGAATGAAGCTGTCTCTAAAGCATAACCCCAAAACGATAGTGGTAAATCGGTAAGAGACATCATAGATCGCACCATATCCAATAAAGTACGATTACGACGTTCGGACACACCATTACACTGTGGTGTTCCGGGTGGCGTGAGTTGTGAAACTATTCCACATTGTTTCAAATGAAGACCAATCTCGTAACTCAAATATTCTCCTCCACGATCAGATCGTAGAAACTTTATTTTCTTGTTACGATGATTCTCTACTTCACTCTGAAATTCTTTGAACTTTTCAAATGTTTCAGACTTGTGCTTCATTAAGTAGATATACCCATATCTGCTTAAATCATCAGTGAAGGTCAGAAAATAACGATACCCGCCGCGAGCTTCAACACTCATTGGCCCACATACATCAGTATGTATGATTTCCAACAAATCTGTTGCTCGCTCCATAGTTCCGGAGAACGGAGTTTTAGTCATCTTACCCATGAGGCATGGTTCGCAAGCACCAAGTGATTCATAATCAAGTGATTCCAAAAGTCCATCACTATGGAGTTTCTTCATGCGCTTTACACCAATATGACCCAAACGGCAGTGCCACAAATAAGTTGCACTATCATTATTAACCTTGCATCTTTTGGTTTCAATATTATGAATATGTGTATTACTACAATCGAGATCCAATAAGAATAGACCACTCTTCAAGGGTGCATGACCATAAAAGATATTATTCATAAAATAGAACAACCATTATTCTCTGATCTAAATGAATAACCGTCTCGCAACAAACAAGATCCAGATATAATGTTCATGCTCAACGCTGGCACCAAATAACAATTATTTAGGTCTAAAACTAATCCCGAAGGTAGATGTAGAGGTAGCGCGCCGACGACGATCACATCGACTTTGGAACCATTTCCCACGCGCATCGTCACCTCGTCCTTAGCCAATCTTCATTTAATCCATAGTCCCTGTTTCGAGTTACATATATTAGCAACCGAACCGGTATCAAATACCCAGGTACTACTACGAGCATTAGTAAGGTACACATCAATAACATGTATATCACATATACCTTCGTTCACCTTGCCATCCTTCTTATCCGCCAAATACTTGGGGCAGTTCTGCTTCCAGTGTCCAGTCCCCTTGCAGTAGAAGCACTCAGTTTCAGGCTTGGCTCCAGACTTGGGTTTCTTCGTGAGAGTAGCAACTGTCTTGCTATTCTTCTTGAAGTTCCCCTTCTTTCCTTTGCCTTTTTTCTTGAAACTAGTGGTTTTGTTAACCATCAACACTTGATGCTCCTTTTTGATTTCTACCTCCGCAGCCTTGAGCATAGCGAAGAGCTCGGGAATTGTCTTTTGCATCCCTTGCATATTATAGTTCATCACGAAGCCTTTATAGCTTGGTGGCAGTGATTGAAGAACTCTATCAATAACACTATCTTCATCAACTTTGCAACCAAGTTGAGTCATATGATTGTAGTACCCAGACATTCTGAGCAAGTGTTCACTGATAGAACTATTCTCCTCCATCTTGCAGCTATAGAACTTATTGGAAATCTCATATTTCTCAATCCGGGCATTTGCTTGAAATATTAACTTCAACTCCTGGAACATCTCATATGGTCCTTGACGTTCAAAACGTCGTTGAAGTCCCGGTTCTAAGCCGTAAAGCATGGCACACTGAACTATCGTGTAGTCATCAGACCGCGACTGCCAGACGTTCAAAGCGTCTACATTAGCGGGAGGGGGCTTGTCACCTAGCGATGCTTCAAGGACATAATTCTTATATGCAGCAATGAGGATAATCCTCAAGTTACGGACCCAGTCCGTGTAATTGCTACCATCATCTTTCAACTTAGCTTTCTCTAGGAATGCATTAAAATTCAAAGGAACGGTAGCATGGGCCATTGATCTACAACAACATAGATATGCAAAAACTATCAGGACTAAGTTCATGATAAATTAAAGTTCAATTTAATCATATTATTTAAAGAACTCCCACTTAGATAGACATCCCTCCGGTCATCTAAATGATCACGTGATCCAAATCAACTAAACCATGTCCGATCATCACGTGAGATGGAGTAGTTTCAATGGTGAACATCTTATGTTGATCATATCTACTATATGATTCACGCTCTACCTTTCGGTCTCCAGTGGTCCGAGGCCATATCTGCATATGCTAGGCTTGTCAAGTTTAACCCGAGTATTCTGCGTGTGCAAAACTAGCTTACACCCGTTGTATTTGAACGTAGAGCTTATCACACCCGATCATCACGTGGTGTCTCGGCACGACGACATTTCGCAATGGTGCATACTCAGGGAGAACACTTATACCTTGAAATTTAGTAAGGGATCATCTTATAATGCTACTGTCGTTCTAAGCAAAATAAGAAGCATAATAAGATAAACATCACATGCAATCAAAATATGTGACATGATATGGCCATCATCATCTTGTGCTTTTGATCGCCATCTCCAAAGCACCGTCATGATCACCTTCGTCACCGGCGCGACACCTTGATCTCCATCGTAGCATCGTTGTCGTCTCGCCAACTATTGCTTCTACGACTATCGCTACCGCTTAGTGATAAAGTAAAGCAATTACATGGCGATTGCATTTCATACAATAAAGCGACAACCATATGGCTCCTGCCAGTTGCCGATAACATTACAAAGCATGATCATCTCATACAAAACCGTATAACTCATCATGTCTTGACCATATCACATCACAACATGCCCTGCAAAAACAAGTTAGACGTCCTCTACTTTGTTGTTGCAAGTTTTACGTGGCTGCAACGGGCTTAGCAAGAACCGTTCTTACCTACGCATAGAAAAACCACAACGATGTTTCGTCAAGTATGTGCTGTTTTAACCTTCACAAGGACCGGGCGTAGCCACACTTTGATTCAGCTAAAGTGAGAGAGACGGACACCTGCCAGTCACCTTTAAGCAACGAGTGCTCGTAACGGTGAAACCAGTCTCGCGTAAGCGTACGCGTAATGTCGGTCCGGGCCGCTTCATCTCACAATACCGCCGAAGAAAAATATGACATGCTGGTAAGCAGTATGACTAGTATCGCCCACAACTCATTGTGTTCTACTCGTGCATATCATCTACGCATAGACCTGGCTCATGATGCCACTGTTGGGAAACGTAGTATTTTAAAATTTTCCTACGATCACGCAAGATCTATCTACCAGATGCATAGCAACGAGAGGGAAGAGTGTGTCTACGTACCCTCGTAGATCGGAAGCGGAAGCGTCAAGTGACGCGGTTGATGTAGTCAAACTTCTTCACGATTCAACCGATCAAGCACCAAACGTACGGCACCTCCGCGTTCAGCACACGTTCAGCTTGATGACGTCCCACGAGCTCTTGATCCAGTTGAGCTTCACGGGAGAGTTTCGTCAGCACGACGGCGTGGTGACGGATATGATGTATCTACCGGCACAGAGCTTCGCCTAAGCACTGCGACGGTATGACCGAGGTGTGTTTCTGTGGAGGGGGGCACCGCACACGGCTAGAACAAGGGGGGAAGGAAAAGGGGGGAAGGAAAGAGAGGGAGAGGGAGAGGGAAAGAGGGGTCGCGCCCCCCTCCCCTAGTCCTATTCGGACTCCTCCTAGGGAGGGGGCGCGCCACCTCCTGGCTGCTGCCCTCTCTCTCCCCTATGTCCCACCAGGGCCCATCATTCCCCCGGGGGGTTCCGGTAACCCCCCCCCCCCCCCCCCCCCC
>LR738713.1:473978706-474106978 GCA_902687465.1 Secale cereale | reverse complement strand
ACCCCCCCCCCCCCCCCGGCACTCCGGTAAATTCCGAAACTTTCCAGAACACTTCTGGTGTCCGAATATAGTCGTCCAATATATCAATCTTTACGTCTCGGACATTCCGAGACTCCTCGTCATGTCCGTGATCTCATCCGGGACTCCGAACTACCTTCAGTACATCAAAACTCATAAACTCATAATACCGATCGTCATCAAATGTTAAGCGTGCGGACCCTATGGGTTCGAGAACTATGTAGACATGACCGAGACTCATCTCCGGTCAATAACCAATAGCGGAACCTGGATGCTCATATTGGCTCCTACATATTCTACGCAGATCTTTATCGGTCAAACCGCATAACAACATACGTTGTTCCGTTTGTCATCGGTATGTTACTTGCCCGAGATTTGATCGTCGGTATCTCTATACCTAGTTCAATCTCGTTACCGGCAAGTCACTTTACTCATTCCGTAATACATCATCTCGTGACTAACTCATTAGTCATTTGCTTGCAAGGCTTATTATGATGTGCATTACCGTGAGGGCCCAGATTTACCTCTCCGACACTCGGAGTGACAAATCATAGTCTTGATCTATGCCAACGCCACGAATACTTTCGGAGACACCTGTAGAGCATATTTATGATCACCCAGTTACGTTGTGACGTTTGATAGCACACAAGGTGTTCCTACGGTATTCGGGAGTTGCATAATCTCATAGTCATAGGAACATGTATAAGTCATGGAGAAAGCAATAGCAGTAAAACTAAACGATCATAGTGCTATGCTAACGGATGGGTCTAGTCCATCACATCATTCTCCTAATGATGTGATCCCGTTGATCAAATGACAACTCATGTCTATGGCTAGGAAACATAGCCATCTTTAATCAATGAGCTAGTCTAGTAGAGGCATACTAGGGACATACTATTTTGTCTATGTATTCACACATGTATCAAGTTTCCGGTTAATACAATTCTAGCATGAATAAAAGACATTTATCATGATATAAGGAAATACAAATAACATCTTTATTATTGCCTCTAGGGAATATTTCCTTCAGCTGTCTCGTTCATACCTGCTTCCAGATTAGTAGATACCATTAGTCCCTTGTTTAAACCGACAATTGAGAACATATCTTCATAGAATGCGCCGGTTTATTTCTAGCAGTTGGTAAACCGGGTCTTGTGTTATATTTTCCTGTGTTCCTTTGGAGAAAATGGCTTCCACAGCGAAACAACTTGTTGCCTGCAACTGGGTTCCATCCCGGATTACGGCAGACGATTTAGTAGAGGCGGCTTCAATTGGTATCCTGGGCTCTAAAGAGGTTCTGCACTGGCAGGCCCCTGAAAATGAATGTCCTCCTGAGCCTAAGGAGGGAGAAATCATAGTCTTCTATGATCATCTGGCCCGGGGTTTTAGCCCTCCCGGTTCAAAGTTCTTCCATGATGTGTTAGCCGCTTTTCAACTCCACCCACAAGATATAGGCCCGAATTCTGTATCGAACATCTGCAACTTCCAAGTCTTCTCGGAGGCATACCTTCAAGAGGAGCCATCAGTGGAGCTATTCTGGGATTTCTTCCATCTAAACCGCCGGACTAAATTTTCTGATGGGCCTCATATTGAGCTTGGTGGTGTGAGCATCCAGACAAGAAAGGACGTCAGTTTTCCTCACGCCACTGTTCACAGCCACCCTAAGGATAGGAACCACACATGGTTCTACTGCAAAGACACTTCGCCAGAGGGAGAAAACCCACTGCCGGGTTACCGCGCTTACCGTCTGGCGTCAAGTCATCCTTTGCCGCAGCGTCTAAGTGCCCGAGACCGGGCTCGATATGCCCCTCAACATTCCACGCTCAGGGCCTTCGTGGCTAACGGTTTAACTGGGGTTGATTTTGTCCGATGCTGGCTCTCTTGGAGCATTCTTCCATTAAGCCGACGCTCAAGCTTAATGTGTGAATATACTGGTAAACCAGAAGACCCTCAGCGTCACACAAAAATAGTACTTCCTGACAACGAAGTTACTGAATACGCAAAGAAGATGATGAATATCCCTCTGGAAGACTGCAGCCGGACCGGTTTAGCTCCCTTCTATGCCGACAACCAACCACAGCCGGTAAGACTCTTCTGTCTATTTCTTTCCACTATAATCCGTTCACATCAGCTGTCTTCAACATGTTACGATTCCTTTATGCAGGCCAACAATCCTTTCTGGAAGAAGAAAGCATAAGATAAACCAGCGAAGCCAACACACAAGAAGACCTTTGCCGTAAAGAAGAACAAAGCTGTTGTCGCTTCTGGTTCAAACCCTGAAGAAGATGATCCGGCTTCTGAGGTACTGCTTGACTCTTATGTCCTTTGATCTTCCTTTGTCTGAATTTATGTTAATAATGCCTTTCCTCAGGACCTGGCGGAGGGAAGTAAAGCGGAGGGAGTTGAGGTAATTTCTCTCTCATCTGATTCAGAACCGTTGCCACCCAAGATCCGCCGGGTATCCCGGAAATATCCATTTTCTCACCCTTATGCTCAATTGGATCCCAACTTTCTTTTGAAGAAACAGCAGCATGAAGCTCGCCGGACCACGCGCCATAGCGGCCACGTGGTTGAATCGTCAGGGATACCCCTCACGCCAGCTCGCAGACGCCGCTCAGAGGTTTTGCTCACTCCAACCCTTCTTCATCCAAAAGCAGGCCTTATTCGCAAACCTCTTAAACCGTCTGATCCCAACTACCAGGAAGCTCCTCTATCTTCTTCCGGCGAGTCGACTGCTACTCAAGTCCTAGTGCTCAAGACCGGTCCTGGGTAAGGCATCTTTCCAAATGTCCAGTTTATCTTTCCATTTTAACTTTTGTGATTCGCATTGCTCCTTTAACCTTTATCAGCTTGCCCAAGCCTAGCAAAAAGGCAAAATTAAATAAACCGGCTGCTGAACCGGCCGAGGATCCTGAAGCGGCCAACCCTCCAGGGGACAACATTGAAGTTCAGCTCGATGATCCCGCCCCTATGGATCATGAAGATCTTGCTGCTCCGGGTGGTGATGATATGGAGAATACGGCTGAACCGGCAAGCCCTGTCCGGGTTAGTCCTCCTCAGGCTAGCCCGGCTCCTGTCAGTCCGGTGCGCACTGCTGATCCCCTTCAGCCAACGGCCACCTCAATGGAAGATGTTGAAATAACCCGGATAGGATTTTCTGCTCCCATAGAGCCTGTTGCCTTGGCTAGGCATACTGCTAAGGAAGAAAAACTTCAACAAGATAAAGACAAGTGGAGCACAGACTTGTCAAGTTATGCTCAGCTGAGTGCCCAGGAACTCCATTCTGGGTATCTGAACCGGCTCTTCACCAGCCGTGACTATGAAGCCGGCTTAGTCAACATGATGAAGGATAAATATGAGGTAACCTTCTTTCCTTTTGCCTTTCGTTTCTGCCTTGTATTCTGCAATCATACCTTTAGGCCATAGTAGCCCCAAGTGCTGGTTTACTTCATTGTAGGTGAACCGAGACTTCTCTTATGTCTGAGAATGAACTTACATTAGCCCCCAAGTGCCAAGGGCATAACTTGTTTATGCGCTTGGGACTTGTCTGAAAAGTTCCTTTTTTACTTCAATTGTACATTAGCCCCCAAGTGTCGAGTGCATAACTTGTTATGTGCTTGAGACTTTGCTTGAACTGTCCTTCTAATACGATTGCATTTCTTGTAGGCTGACTTGAACCAGAGAGCTTCGGAGGCAACTAAACTCCGGAATAGCTTGGCCTTCCATGAGACTGCTTCAACCAAAGCTAAGGAAGAACTTGTCCTTGCTTTAACTAACATGGAAAAACTGAAGAAAGATTTTGAAGCGGAGCGGTCCACATGGGAGGTGCAGAGGGACGCTCTAGAAAAAAGAGCGAAGGATGCTGAAGCTGCTCTCAATCCGGTTACGCAGGAGCTATCCGGGTTGAAACAGCAAATAGAGAACATGACATCTGCTATCTTCGGTGAGTACCTGTCTTCGTATGTTTGCATCCTTGCAATCTTTTATTCTGCTCCGGTTTAACTCTCCAATTGTATATAGGGAGGTGCATAACTCATCTTGGAGATGATGTTCAGAAGAAACTCAAGGCTTCTTATACCCTGGTGGAGCAGCTCTACTCTTGTGCTCAAAAGGGCTATCAGCACCATGTCTCACAATAAACCGGCGCCAACCACCATCCAAGCCACTCT
Organism: Secale cereale; assembly: GCA_902687465.1. Lineage (NCBI taxonomy): Eukaryota > Viridiplantae > Streptophyta > Magnoliopsida > Poales > Poaceae > Secale > Secale cereale. The sequence goes on along the minus strand of LR738713.1, from coordinate 474,102,791 downwards.
GGAAAAGCTATCTGTCTTGCCTGCTCGACTCGTTGAGGTAAAGAAATCTGCTGCACGAGCTGGTTCTCTTAACCGCTGTTGCTGCATCACACTTACTGACAGGCTCTGCTTCAACCCAGTTTGTAAATTTGTCCACTGCTACTAACAGGTGGGTTTTCTGATCTTGGGATCTTTTAAAGGGTCCAACCATATCAAGCCCCCAAGTCGCAAACGGCCAAGTAATTGGAATCATCCGCAGCTCCTACGCCGGTACATGAGCACGCCGTGAAAACTTCTGACAAGCATCACATTTTCTGACCAAATCCTCTGCGTCGGCGTGAGCCGTCAGCTAGTAGAACCCATGACGAAAGGCTTTAGCTACCAAGGACTTTGAACCGGCGTGATGACCACAATCCCCTTCATGAATCTCTCAAAGAAACGCTGCAGTGATGAAGTTCTCCATTGATGATAGTCATAGACTTAGACCGCCAGATTATCTGCCGGGCCTCAACTTCATCCTCTGGCAACTCACCTCGGCTCATATATGCCAAGTAAGGGAGTGTCCAATCCGGGATGACATGAAGTGCTGCGACCAACTGTGCCTCCGGATCAGGAACAGCCAAGTCCTCCTCTGAAGGTATCTGTACTGATGGATTATGCAATTCATCTAAAAAAGTGTTAGGTGGAACCGGTTTACGCTGAGAGCCCAACCGGCTCAACGCATCGGCTGCTTCGTTTTTTCGCCGGTCTATGTGGTCCACCTGATATCCCTTGAAGTATCCTGCAACTGCATCCACTTCTCGTCGATAGGCTGCCATGAGCGGATCCTTAGAGTCCCACTTACCAGATACTTGTTGTGCCACCAGATCTGAGTCACCAAAGCACTTAACCCGGCTCAAGTTCATCTCCTTGGCCATCCGCAAACCGTGGAGGAGAGCTTCATACTCAGCAGCATTGTTAGTACAAGGGAACATTAAACGGAGGACGTAACAGAACTTATCACCTCGTGGGGAAGTTAACACGACTCCAGCCCTCGAGCCCTGCAATTGCCTTGAACCGTCAAAGTGAATAGTCCAGTATGTATGATCCGGCTTCTCCTCAGGCGCTTGCAGTTCTGTCCAATCATAGATGAAATCCACCAGTGCTTGGGACTTTATAGCAGTACGGGGCACATATTTTAATCCGTGTGGGCTAAGCTCAATGGCCCACTTTGCCACTCTGCTAGTGGCTTCTCTGTTCTGGATTATCTCCCCTAACGGAGCTGAACTGACAACTGTGATTGGGTGGCCCTGAAAGTAATGCTTCAACTTCCGGTTTGCCATGAACACTCCATATACCAACTTCTGCCAGTGTGGATATCTCTGTTTTGACTCGATGAGTACCTCACTGACATAGTAAACCGACCGTTGAACCGGATATTCTTTGCCTGACTCTTTGCGCTCCACCACAATGGCCACGCTGACTGCACGGGCATTGGCGGCCACGTATAACAGCAACGGCTCCTTGTCAACCGGGGCACCAAGGACTGGTGGTTCTGCCAATTGCTTCTTCAGATCCTCGAACGCAGCGTTTGCAGCATCACTCCAGACAAACCGGTCCGTCTTTTTCATCATCTGATAGAGCGGGATTTCCTTTTCTCCTAAACTGTTGATGAAACGACCCAGCGCTGCAATACGGCCCGCCACGCGCTGAACATCATTGATACACACCGGTTTAGCCAACGATGTGATCGCTTTGATCTTTTTCGGATTAGCTTCAATCCCTCTGTTTGACACCAAGAATCCAAGGAGCTTGCCCGCTGAAACACCAAAAACACACTTCTCTGGATTGAGCATCATCTTATAAACTCGGAGGTTGTCAAAGGTTTCCTTTAAATCATCTATCAGCGTCTCCTCCTTCCTGGATTTCACCACAATGTCATCCACATAAGCATGGACATTTCTTCCAATCTGCCCTTGTAGGCAGTTCTGCACACAAAGCTGATAAGTTGCTTGGGCACTCTTGAGCCCAAAAGGCATGGATACATAGCAGAAGGCTCCAAAGGGGGTTATGAAAGTTGTCATCTCCTGGTCCTTAACTGCCATCTTAATCTGATGATATCCTGAATATGCATCCAGAAAGCTTAGCCGCTCACATCCTGCCATAGCATCAATAATTTGATCAATACTGGGGAGAGCAAAAGGATCAGTTGGGCAAGCTTTGTTCAAGTCTGTGTAATTAACACACATCCTCCAAGTACCGTTTTTCTTAAGTGCCAGTACCGGATTAGCCAACCACTCTGGATGAAACACCTCAACTATGAAACCTGCGGCCAAGAGCCTAGCCACTTCTTCACCTATAGCCTTGCGCCTCTCCTCATTGAAGCGGCGCAAATACTGCTTGACCGGTTTAAACCTCAGATCAATATTAAGACTGTGCTCAGCGAGTTCCCTCGGTATACCTGGCATGTCAGAAGGCTTCCATGTAAAGATATCCCAGTTCTCATGGATGAACTCGATGAGCACGCTTTCCTATTTGGGATCTAGGTTAGCGCTGATAGTGAACTGCTTGGATGAATCGCCCGGAACAAAGTCAACCTGCTTGGTTCCCTCTGCTGATTTAAACTTCAACGCCAGATCATGCTCTGTAGTTGGCTTCTTCAACGGGGGCATATCTGCCGGATCAACATTGTCCTTAGAAAACTTCAGCTCCTCCGTAGCACAAACTGCCTCAGCATATGCCGCGTCTCCTTCCTCACATTCCAACGCGATCTTACTGCTCCCGTGAACCATGATGGTTCCCTTGTGACCCGGCATCTTGAGTTGTAGATAAACATAACACGGTCTAGCCATGAACTTGGCGTAAACCGGTTTCCCAAACAGAGCATGATATGGGCTCCTGATCTTTACAACCTCAAAGGTCACCATCTCCGATCTAGAGTCTTTCTCATCCCCAAAGGTAACTTCCAGATCGATTTTTCCAACTGGGTAAGCCGATTTACTGGGCACCACCCCATGGAACACTCTGTTGGACTGTCGGAGCTTCTTATCTGTCAACCCCATACGTCGAAAAGTCTTATAGTACAGGATATTGATGCTTATGCCTCCATCCATAAGCATCTTTGTGAACTTATAACCACCCACCTGTGGTGCCACCACCAAGGCCAGCTGACCCGGATTATCAACCCGCGGCGGGTGATCCTCTCTGCTTCATACAATGGGTTGCTCAGACCAACGTAAAAAATGTGGTATCGCCGGTTCAATACAGTTTACTGCTCTCTTCAGAACCTTTTGATCCCATTTGCACAAACTTGTGGTCAAAACATGATATTGCCCACTGCTTAGCTCCTTCGAATTATTCTGACATTCGGATTGCTGCTGCTGCTGACGTTGTTGATTGCCTTGGTTATTGTATCCACCCTGACCTTGTTGCTGGTTATGCTGATGCCGATTGTTGCCATTGTTGTTATTGTTACCGCCGTGGTATCCTGAACCGGATCCACCACCCTAATAAGTCGGACCTTGAAAACCGGGACCTGGCCCGCCGGGGGGCCCGTGGTTATACTTCGCCTGCTTCATAAATTCTTGCATAATAAAGCAGTCCTTCCAGAGATGCGTAGCCGGGTTTTCCTCTGTACCATGCTTTGGGCAAGGCACGTTCAACTGGCGATCTAGATTAATGGGTGGCCTGCCGTTGCGTGCGGGTGGTCTACCTTTGCGGCGCTGCCCGTTGTCTTGAACGTTGGTATTGGCCACAAAATCTGAGCTGCCCTCTGCTTCACGCTTGCCATTGTAACCTGTGCCCGCCGGATTAGCCTGCGCCGGTTTACCGTTTTTGCTTGCCTTCCCGGACTTGTCTCCGTCTGCATCTGGATACTTGGTGTTATCAGAATCTCCATACTTTACCAAAGCGCCCATGAGCGTTCCCATGTCGTTGCAATCACGTTTGAGCCGTCCCAGCTTCAACCTCAAAGGCTCAAACCGGCAGTTGCCTTCCAAGGTTACTATCGCCGTACTTGGATTGATGCTATTGGCGGAGTGCAGGATTTCAGATACTCGCCGCACCCAACTGCTTGTGGTCTCTTGCTCTCCTTGAACACATGCTGCTAAGTCAACCACGGACATCAGCTGTTTGCACGTGTCTTTGAAATTATTGATAAACCGGCGACGCAACTCACCCCATGATCCGATGGAGTTAGGTGGTAAACCCTTTAGCCATGTTCGAGTCGTGCCCTCAAGCATCATTGTGAAGTATTTGGCGCATGCAGCTTCGTCCACATCAAGCATCTCCATAGCCATCTCGTAACTTTCCACCCATGCCTCCGGAGCCAGATCCGCCGTGTAGTTGGGTACCTTGCGCGGGCCTTTGAAGCCTTTGGGTAATTTCACGTTCCGTAAAGTGGGGATGAGACACTGCACCCCCAAGGAACTGGACATGATTCCTGTTTCTGTGGTGGTGGGGTGAACCGGTGTCGCTTGACGGGTGTCGTCGCGGGCAGTATGTCTAGCCTGGTCCACCACCTCTTGGGCATGTGCTCCCGCTCCTGCCGGATTATCCTGCCTTTGTTGGTGCCGTCTCCGCGCGCTGCTAGATACAGCCGGTTCATCCAGGTGCCTCGTGTAACTTAGGCTCGGGCGGGGGTTGAATGAATCCTCTCCCGGCTATAGGAATAAGCTTGCTGCTGTGTTAACGTTGTGTCCAGCTGTTGGGGAACGTAGCATAATTCAAAAAAATTCTACGCTTTCACCAAGATCCAACTATGGAGACATCTAGCAACGAGCAAGTGAGAGTGCATCTACATACCGTTATGTAGATCGCGAGCGGAAGCTTTCGAAGAAGCGTGGATGAAGTAGTCGTACTCTTCGCGTTCTTCGTCACCGATGATCTAGCGCCGAACGGACGGCACCTCTGCGTTCAACACACGTTCGGTGCAACAACGTCACCTCCTTCTTGATCCAGCAAGGGGGGAGGAGAAGTCGTCAGAGATCCGGCAGCACGACGGCGTGATGACGGATGCAGTGGATATCGCAGCAGGGCTTCGCCGGGCGCCCTGCGTTGGGAGTATGGAGGTGTGACGGGAGGGGGAGAGGCGCCAGGGCAAGGGCAAGGGTGCGGCTTCCCTCTCCCTCCCCACATATATAGGTTGCCAGGGGGTGTGCCAGGGCCCCTGCAGATCCAATCTGCAGGGGGGCGGCGGCCAGGGGGGGGGGGGGGTTCCTTGCCCCCCAAGGCTAGTGGGGCGCCCCCTCCCCCCTAGGGTTTCAACCCTAGGCGCATGGCGAGGTGGGCCCCTAGTGGTGCGCCAGCCCATTAGGGCTGGACACTTCCCCTCGCGGCCTAGGGGCCCCACCGGGATGGGTGGCCCCACCCGGTGGACCCCCGGGGCCCCTTCGGTGGTCCCGGGACGCTCCCGGTGACCCCCGGAGAACACCCGATGGCCGAAACTGGACTTCCTATATATCAATCTTTACCTCCGGACCATTCCGGAACTCCTCGTGACGTCTGGGATCTCATCCGGGACTCCGAACAACTTTCGGGTTTCCACGTGCATTTATCTCTACGACCCTAGCGTTACCGAACCTTAAGTGTGTAGACCCTACGGGTTCGGGAGACACGTAGACATGACCGAGACCACTCTCCGGTCAATAACCAACAGCGGGATCTGAATACCCATGTTGGTTCCCACGTGTTCCTCGATGATCTTCATCGGATGAACCACCGTGTCAAGGATTCACTTAATCCCGTATGTTATTCCCTTTGTCCATCGGTACAGTACTTGCCCGAGATTCGATCGTCGGTATTCCCGATACCTTGTTCAATCTCGTCATGGCAAGTCTCTTTACTCGATCCGTAATCCATCATCCCGTGACTAACTACTTAGTCACATTGAGCTCATTATGATGATGTCTTATCGAGTGGGCCCAGAGGTACCTCTCCATCATACGGAGTGACAACATCCCAGTCTCGGTTCGTACCAACTCAACAGACACTTTCGGAGATACCCGATGCGTACCTTTATAGCCACCCAGTTATGTTGTGACGTTTGGCACACCCAAAGTATCCCTACGGTATCTAGGAGTTGTACAACCTCATGGTCTAAGGAATAAATACTTGACACCGAAAAGCTTATGCATTATGAACTATACGATCTCGTGCTATGCTCAGGATTGGGTCTTGTCCATCACATCATTCTCCTAATGATGTGATCACGTTATCACCTACATCCCATGTCCATGGTCAGGAAACCGTGACCATCTGTTGATCAACAAGCTGGTAACTAGAGGCCTACCAGGGACTTATTGTGGTCTATGCATTCACACATGTATCGCTGTTTCTGTACAATACAATTCAAGCATGAATAACAGACAATTATCATGAACAAGGAGATATAATAATAATGCTTTTATTATTGCCTCTAGGGCATATCTCCAACAGTCTCCCACTTGCACTAGAGTCAATAATCTAGTTACATTGTGATGAATCGAACACCCATAGAGTTCTGGTGTTGATCATGTTTTGCTCGTGAAAGAGGTTTAGTCAACGGGTCTGCGACATTCAGATCCGTATGCACTTTACAAATATCTATGTCTCCATCCTAAACATAATTCTGGATGGAGTTGAAACGGCGCTTGATGTGCTTGGTCTTCTTGTGAAACCTGGGCTCCTTGGTAATGGCAATAGCACCAGTGTTGTCACAGAAGAGAGTCATCGGGCTTGACGCGCTTGGAATGACTCCTAGGTCGGTGATGAACTCCTTCATCCAGACTCCTTCCTGTGCTGCTTCGGAAGCAGCTATGTACTCCGCTTCACATGTAGATGCTGCCACGACGCTTTGCTTGCAACTGCACCAGCTCACTGCCCCTCCGTTCAAAATATACACGTATCCGGTTTGAGACTTAGAGTCATCCAGATCTGTGTCGAAGCTAGCATCGACGTAACCCTTTACGACGAGCTCTTCGTCACCTCCATAAACGAGAAACATATCCTTAGTCCTTTTCAGGTACTTCAGGATGTTCTTGACCGCTGTCCAGTGTTCCATACCGGGATCACTTTGGTACCTCCCTACCAAACTTATGGCAAGGTTCACATCAGGTCTGGTACACAGCATGGCATACATGATAGAACCTATGGCCGAGGCATAGGGAATGACACTCATCTTTTCTCTATCTTCTGCCATGGTCGGCGACTGAGCTTTGCTCAATCTCATACCTTGTAAAACAGGCAAGAATCCCTTCTTGGACTGATCCATATTGAACTTTTTCAATATCTTGTTAAGGTATGTACTTTGTGAAAGACTAATGAGGCGTCTCGATCTATCTCTATAGATTTTGATGCCTAATATGTAAGCAGCTTCTCCAAGGTCCTTCATTGAAAAACTTTTATTCAAGTAGGCCTTTACATTTTCCAAGAATTCTATATCATTTCCCATCAGCAATATGTCATCCACATATAATATGAGAAATGCCACGGAGCTCCCACTCACTTTCTTGTAAATACAGGCTTCGCCATAAGTCTGTATAAATCCAAACGCTTTGATCACCTCATCAAAGCCAATATTCCAACTCCGAGATGCTTGCACCAGCCCGTAAATCGAGCGCTGGAGCTTGCATACCATGTTAGCATTCTCTGGATCGACAAAACCTTCCGGTTGCATCATATACAACTCTTCCTTGAGGAAGCCGTTAAGGAATGCTGTTTTGACGTCCATTTGCCATATCTCATAATCATAGAATGCGGCAATAGCTAACATGATTCTGACTGACTTCAGCACCGCTACGGGAGAGAAATTCTCGTCGTAGTCAATCCCTTGAACTTGTCAATAACCCTTAGCGACAAGCCGAGCCTTATAGATGGTCACATTACCATCCGCGTCTGTCTTCTTCTTAAATATCCATTTGTTTTCTATGGCGTGCCTATCATCAGGCAAGTCCACCAAAGTCCATACTTTGTTTTCATACATGGATTCTATCTCGGATTTCATGGCTCCAAGCCATTTATTGGAATCCGGGCCCGCCATCGCTTCTTCATAGTTTGAAGGTTCACCGTTGTCTAACAACATGATTTCCAGTACAGGGTTGCCGTACCACTCTGGTGCGGAACGTGCCCTTGTGGACCTTCGAAGTTCAGTAGCAACTTGATCTGTTTCTTCATGATCATTATCATCAACTTCCTCCCTTGTCGGTGCAGGCACCTCAGGAACAGTTTCCTGCGCTGTGCTACTTTCCGGTACAGGAGGGGTGACTGTCACCTCATCAAGTTCTACTTTCCTCCCACTCACTTCTTTCGAGAGAAACTCTTTCTCCAGAAAGCATCCATTCTTGGCAACAAAGACTTTGCCTTCGGATCTATGGTAGAAGGTGTACCCAATTGTTTCCTTTGGGTATCCTATGAAGACGCATTTCTCCGATTTGGGTTCAAGCTTTTCAGGTTGAAGTTTCTTGACATAAGCATCGCAACCCCAAACTTTTAGAAACGACAGCTTCGGTTTCTTGCCAAACCAAAGTTCATACGGAGTCGTCTCAATGGATTTCGACGGAGCCCTACTTAAAGTGAATGCGGCAGTCTCTAAAGCATAACCCCAAAAAGATAGCGATAAATCGGTGAGGGACATCATAGATCGCACCATGTCCAACAGAGTACGATTTCGACGTTCGGACACACCGTTACGTTGAGGTGTTCCGGGCGGTGTCAATTGTGAAACAATTCCACATTTCCTAAGGTGTGTGCCAAATTCATGACTTAAATATTCACCCCCACGATCTGATCGTAAGAACTTTATTTTTCTGTCACATTGATTCTCAACCTCATTCTGAAATTCCTTGAACTTTTCAAAGGTCTCAGACTTGTGTTTCATCAAATAGATATACCAGTATCTACTCAAGTCATCCGTGAGGGTGAGAACATAACGGTAGCCTCCGCGAGCCTCAACACTCATCGGACCGCACACATCGGTATGTATGATTTCCAACAAGTTGGTTGCTCGCTCCATTGTTCCGGAGAACGGAGTCTTGGTCATCTTGCCCAAGAGGCATGGTTCGCACGTGTCAAATGATTCATAATCAAGAGACTCTAGAAGTCCATCTGAATGGAGCTTCTTCATACGTTTGACACTAATATGACCAAGGCGGCAATGCCACAAGTATGTGGGACTATCATTATCAACTTTACATCTTTTGGCATCTACACAATGAATATGTGTATCATCACGTCCGAGATTCATCAAAAATAAACCATTGACCAGCGGGGCATGACCATAAAACATTTCTCTCAAATAAATAGAACAACCATTATTCTCCGATTTGAAAGAGTAGCCATCTCGCATAAGACGAGATCCAGAAACAATGTTCATGCTCAAAGTTGGTACTAAATAACAATTATTGAGGTTTAAAACTAATCCCGAGGGTAGATGTAGAGGTAGTGTGCCGACGGCGATCACATCGACCTTGGAACCATTCCCGACGTGCATCGTCACCTCATCCTTCGCCAGTCTCCGTTTATTCCGCAGCTCTTGTTTTGAGTTACAAATGTGAGCAACTGCACCGGTATCGAATACCCAGGAGCTACTACGAGTGCTGGTAAGGTACACATCAATAACATGTATATCATATATACCTTTGACGTTGCTGGCCTTCTTGTCTGCTAAGTATTTGGGGCAGCTCCGCTTCCAGTGACCCGTTCCCTTGCAATAAAAACACTCTGTCTCAGGCTTGGGTCCATACTTTGGCTTCTTCCCGGCAATAGGCTTGCCAGGCGCGGCAACTCCCTTGCCGTCCTTCTTGAAGTTCTTCTTACCCTTGCCTTTCTTGAACTTAGTGGTTTTATTGACCATCAACACTTGATGTTCTTTCTTGATGTCCACCTCCGCTGATTTCAGCATCGAATACACCTCGGGAATGGACTTCTCCATCCCCTACATATTGAAGTTCAACACGAAGCTCTTGAAGCTTGGTGGGAGCGACTGGAGGATTCTGTCAACGACCGCTTCATCTGGGAGATTCATTCCCAGCTGAGACAAGCGGTTGTGCAATCCTGAAATCTTGAGGATGTGCTCACTGACAGAATTGTTCTCCTCCATCTTACAGGTGTAGAATGCGTCGGAGACATCATATCTCTCGACTCGGGCATGAGCTTGGAAAACCATTTTCAGCTCTTCGAACATCTCATATGCTCCGTTGTGCTCAAAACATTTTTGGAGCCCCGACTCTAAGCTGTAAAGCATGCCGCACTGAACTAGGGAGTAATCATCACAACGCGATTGCCAGACGTTCAAAACGTCTTGGGCCGCATCGGGAGCAGGTGTATCACCTAGCGGTGCTTCTAGGACATATGATCTCTTGGTAGCTATGAGGAATATCCTCAGGTTACGGACCCAATCTGTATAGTTGCTACCATCGTCTTTCAGCTTGGTTTTCTCTAGGAACGCGTTGAAGTTGAGGGAAACCTGAGCGTGGGCCATTTGATCTACAAGAGATATTGTAAAGAATTTAGACTAAGTTCATGATAATTAAGTTCATCTTAATCAAATTTCAATGAACTCCCACTCAAAATGACATCTCTCTAGTCATCTAAGTGATACACGATCAGAATCGACTAGCCCGTGTCTGATCATCACGTGAGACGGACTAGTCATCAACGGTGAACATCTTCATGTTGATCGTATCTTCTATACGACTCGTGTTCGACCTTTCGGTCTTCCGTGTTCCGAGGCCATGTCTGTACATGCTAGGCTCGTCAAGTGAACCCTAAGTGTATCGCGTGTGTAAATCTGTCTTACACCCGTTGTATGCGAACGTTAGAACCTATCACACCCGATCATCACGTGGTGCTTCGGAGCAACGAACTTTAGCAATGGTGCACAGTTAGGGGAAACACAATACTTGAAATTTTAGTGAGAGATCATCTTATTTACTACCGTCGTTCTAAGTAAACAAGATGCATAAATATGATAAACATCACATGCAATCAATTAAAGTGACATGATATGGCCAATATCATCTTGCTCCTTGGATCTCCATCTTCGGGGCACCATGATCATCTTGTCATCGGATCGACACCATGATCTTCATCATCATGATCTCCATCATCGTGTCTTGAAGAAGTCGTCACGCCAACTATTACTTCTACTACTATGGCTAACGTTTAGCAATGAAGTAAAGTAATTACATGGCGTTATTCAGTGACACGCAGGTCATACAATAATTAAGACAACTCCTATGGCTCCTGCCGGTTGTCAAGTTCATCGACATGCAAGTCGTGATTCCCTATTACAAAAACATGATCAATCTCATACATCACATATATCATTCATCACATCTTCCTTTTGGCCATACCACGTCACATAGCACATGCTGCAAAAACAAGTTAGACGTCCTCTAATTGTTGTTGCAAGTTTTACGTGGCTTCTATAGGATTTCTAGCAAGAACGTTTCTTACCTACGCCAAAACCACAATGTGATTTGTCAACTTCTATTTACCCTTCATAAGGACCCTTTTCATCGAATCCGATCCGACTAAAGTAGGAGAGACAGACACCCGCCAGCCACCTTATGCATCTGGTGCATGTCTGTCGGTGGAACCAGTCTCACGTAAGCGTACGTGTAAAGTCGGTCCGGGCCGCTTCATCCCACAATACCGCCGAATCAAGATTGACTAGTAACGGTAAGAAAGTTGAACAAAATCAAACGCCCACAACTGCTTTGTGTTCTACTCGTGCAAGATGCTACGCATAAAACCTAGCTCAGATGCCACTGTTGGGGAACGTAGCATAATTCAAAAAATTTCTACGCTTTCACCAAGATCCAACTATGGAGACATCTAGCAACGAGCAAGTGAGAGTGCATCTACATACCGTTATGTAGATCGCGAGCGGAAGCTTTCGAAGAAGCGTGGATGAAGTAGTCGTACTCTTCGTGTTCTTCGTCACTGATGATCTAGCGCCGAACGGACGGCACCTCCGCGTTCAACACACGTCCGGTGCAGCAACGTCACCTCCTTCTTGATCCAGCAAGGGGGGAGGAGAAGTCGTCAGAGATCCGGCAGCACGACGGCGTGATGACGGATGCAGTGGAGATCGCAGCAGGGCTTCGCCGGGCGCCCTGTGTTGGGAGTATGGAGGTGTGACGGGAGGGGGAGAGGCGCCAGGGCAAGGGTGCGGCTTCCCTCTCCCTCCCCACATATATATAGGGGGCCAGGGGGTGCGCCAGGGCCCCTGCAGATCCAATCTGCAGGGGGGCGGCGGCCAGGGGGGTTCCTTGCCCCCCAAGGCTAGTGGGGCGCCCCCTCCCCCCTAGGGTTTCAACCCTAGGCGCATGGGAAGGTGGGCCCCTAGTGGTGCGCCAGCCCATTAGGGCTGGACACTTCCCCTCGCGGCCTAGGGGCCCCACCGGGATGGGTGGCCCCACCCGGTGGACCCCCGCGGCCCCTCTGGTGGTCCCGGGACGCTCCCGGTGACCCCCGGAGAACACCCGATGGCCGAAACTGGACTTCCTATATATCAATCTTTACCTCCGGACCACTCAGGAACTCCTCGTGACGTCCGGGATCTCATCCGGGACTCCGAACAACTTTCGGGTTTCCACGTGCATTTATCTCTACGGCCCTAGCGTTACCGAACCTTAAGTGTGTAGACCCTACGGGTTCGGGAGACACGTAGACATGACCGAGACCACTCTCCGGCCAATAACCAACAGCGGGATCTGGATACCCATCTTGGTTCCCACGTGTTCCTCAATGATCTTCATCGGATGAACCACCATGTCAAGGATTCACTTAATCCCGTATGTTATTCCCTTTGTCCATCGGTACGGTACTTGCCCGAGATTCGATCATCGGTATTCCCGATACCTTGTTCAATCTCGTCATGGCAAGTCTCTTTACTCGATCCGTAATCCATCATCCCGTGACTAACTACTTAGTCACATTGAGCTCATTATGATGATGTCTTACCGAGTGGGCCCAGAGGTACCTCTCCGTCATACGGAGTGACAACATCCCAATCTCGGTTCGTACCAACTCAACAGACACTTTCGGAGATACCCGATGCGTACCTTTATAGCCACCCAGTTACTTTGTGACGTTTGGCACACCCAAAGTATCCCTACGGTATCCGGGAGTTGTACAACCTCATGGTCTAAGGAATAAATACTTGACACCGAAAAGCTTATGCATTACGAACTATACGATCTTGTGCTATGCTCAGGATTGGGTCTTGTCCATCACATCATTCTCCTAATGATGTGATCCCGTTATCACCGACATCCCATGTCCATGGTCAGGAAACCGTGACCATCTGTTGATCAACAAGCTGGTAACTAGAGGCCTACCAGGGACTTATTATGGTCTATGCATTCACACATGTATCGCTGTTTCCGTACAATACAATTCAAGCATGAATAACTGACAATTATCATGAACAAGGAGATATAATAATAATGCTTTTATTATTGCCTCTAGGGCATATCTCCAACACCAGCAACTCCTTAGCCCGTCGTGCCTCCATTGCTATGGGGGACGTCCCCTCAATGGGAAGAGCGGCCAGCCGTGAAGCGGCGGCGACAATGTTGTCCAACGGGTTAGAATAATGGCCGGGAGGGGTGGGTACGTGCTGTGTCGGCACAACTTGGCGATTTAGCTCCACGGCTAGTGGCTGAACCGATGCGCCCATCCCTGGGGCTCCTCCCAGGTTTACCTCCGGACAGTTACTGGTTCCTGCTCCTGGTGTGCTAAAGAGATTCCTTGCCTCATAAACCGGCAGCAAACGAGATCGTTGTCTTCTGTACATTACCTCCTGCAAAGGGTTCTGATCTAAACTGAGCCGGAAGGCTTGGGAATCTAGCTCTGCCTGTCTTGTAGCTATCCTGGCCATCTCCGCATCTAGATCCAACTTAGCTTGCTCAATCCGGCTCCTTACCTGAGCGACCTCTGCATCATGCTGCTCCTTGTCGGCCTGGGCTACTTCTGCTGTTGCGAGTGTTGTCAAAGTGTCGACTAGGGTGGATAGGACGTCAGAAGGCGATGGGGGAAGGTCTCTAGCTCTGCCTCCCATTGCCTCAGAGGTTAACACCCCGGTCGTTGAGGGCTGTTGCATGGGTTGTGATCCGACCATGAAAACAGCAACCCTGTTCGGCGGGTCGAAGGGGTCCGGAATACTATCGCCATCGGACACATCCTCAGACCGGCCGTCCTGCAATAGATACAAAGATTCGGTCTCTCCGGATGAAGATTCATCGCCGGAATAGACAACTGTCTCGCCACCAGAATCCGATCTGTCCTCGGCTTGTACTCCATGCACTGCTCCGACGAAAACATGCTTCACGGCGGGCTGAATCCGGGCCGATCTCGCACGCTGAGCCGGCTCGACGATATTGGGGAAGTTGTCCGACTCAGGCCCTGGTTCGCCGATCTTGCCGATGAAGACGTGGATGCCGCCGAAGGGGACCGGGTACCCGTATTCGATTGAATCGGCCTCGGGGCCCCAGCCTGCACCGTGATGTCTACACACGCTTCTACTCTTGTAGACTATGTTGGGCCTCCAAGCGCAGAGGTTTGTAGGACAGTAGCAATTTCCCTCAAGTGGATGACCTAAGGTTTATCGAACTCAGGGAAGTAGAGGTCGAAGATGGTCTCTCTCAAGCAACCCTGCAACTAAGATACAAGAAGTCTCTTGTGTCCCCAACACACCTAATACAACTAGGAGTTGTATAGGTGCACTAGTTCGGCGAAGAGATGGTAAAATATGGATGATAGGAGTGGCAAAGCAAAGTAATATAAATCTGTAATAAAAAGTGCAGCAAGCAAACAAGTGATAAACGAGAGCACAAATGGTATTGCAATGGTGGAAACAAGGCCTAGGGATCATACTTTCACTAGAGGCAACTCCCAACAACATTAACATAATCGAATCACATGATATTTCCCATAAAACATGCAATGGAGACGCACCCGGAGGTCATTCCTTCGTGGTCAAGAGAGGATGAGAATTATGTAGGGCTACAAAAGCACACCTCAAAGTTCGTAGTTCTCAATCTAAGGATTTCCCAATGTCACCGCGGCCATCCAAAGAGAGTCCCACAATCACCACAACATATCTAAAGGATAGTCAAAGACAAGCACCAAGAGACTCTCAATCTTCAATCAACACACAAGAGAGGAAATTACTCATGAAAATATTTTTTAATCCATGTCCAATAGACAGCTGTCACCTTGGTCTCGGGGATTATACTAGATAAAGACAACTGAGTACATCAATCCAATACATATAGGAAGGGGAAATAACATGGGATCACCCTAGATTAACATAGCCTATGATCACAACGAAGATCACATCATGGGAGAGAGAGATAACCACATAGCTACACGTACGAGCCCTCGGCCCTGGAGAAGAATACTCACACATGGACATGGTGAGGAGGAGGTTGATGATGGTGTTGATGGAGAGGTGCAGCCCCGCGAGGAGGAGACGGCCGGCGGCAGCCACGGAGGCGGCGGCGGCGGCCCTTGGGGGCGGCGGCGGCGGCGGCGGCCGTAGGGGGCGGCGGCGGCCCTCGGGGCGGCGGCGGCCCTAGGGGGCAGCGGCTCCTTGGCCCCCCTTCTTCCTTGTAGATGGTGCTGCAATGGTGCTGGTCCTCCCCTCCAAGACGGCGGCTCGGGAGGAGGAAAATTCGTGACCCTTGGTGACCTAGGTTTCCTCTCTTTATATAGACTCTCGGATTCCCGTCATCAGATTTTGGGCCTCAGTAAAACGGGCTTTACTCGGCCGTCCGGACTCCGATTTGGACGAATTGTATATCCAGAAGCATCGCCTCGAAATTCCCCACAACTTTCGCAACTAGACATTTTCCGTTTGACGTCGTCTTCAGGCCGGAACGTGACCATCTTTAAAAAACGTTCTCAGACAGATTTCAGGAAAGTCAGAGTCCTACTCCAATACGACTCATTTTACGTTTTTGTCAATTTCCAAGTAATTCCTACACAATAAAGTGTAAAACAAGAACATTGTGCACTTTTGCAACCATTAGTAGGTTAGTCCAAATATGATCAAAAGTGTATGGAAGTGCATAAATATCATAGCAATATCACACAAAAAGGCATGGAGCAAGCAGAAATTATAGATACGTTTTGGACGTATCAACATCCCTAAGCTTAATTCCTGCTCGTCCTCGAGTAGGTAAATGATAACAAGCATAATTTCTGTGGTGACATGCTATTAACCATATAAGAACTTTTCACAGTCACATAACAAATGCTTACTGAGACAATGAGTCTGTAGTAATTAAGTTGCCTAATGAGAAAATCACAAAGAACTGAAAGTTTTACAATATGATACTGAAACACTCAATAGATTTGTAGTGAGCATGGTATGCAAATATGATAAAGTGGTATCTCGCTTGCCCCCTTTAGTGAGGCAAAACATAAATGCAGGGGCACCTCCAAGGTTGAAGTGACGACTAGATACAATGATTTCAGAATAAACGATATCATAATCATGCAAAAGACAATGGTACTTTGGGACAATGCACATTACACTCAGAATGACAATCATGCTCTCAATAGTTGGTGCTTTAAAGAATGTGGAGACTCTCGAACCGTGGCTTTTGATGGCAAGGTTGAAAACCCGTGGTCGGAAACAAAAACTAAACATGTACCAGAGCTCTTGGTTTTTAAAAACAGAGGTAATAATTTATTTATTTATAGATGCATATTTCGTCAACGAATGCTAGCAGATAACTCAATTACTTCTCGAGCTGGACAAGTTTCGAGGAACGGCTCCCGCACAAGGACGATCACATCCTCTTAATCTCCTTTGTTTATCACTGCCAAAGTTTTCTGATTTCTCATGAACAAAGCGTGAAGGAGGCTTTGTTTGTTGTATATTTATTTAATGAGCCGGGCGCACTCTTTGCCAGTTCCTTCTCGTATTAGGGGTTTGCACATTAGACATGCAATCCCGGGGTGAAGCTTGTCCAACTTAAAAAGATCATGAATTAACTACTACTTCCTCATGAGCTAAAACAGAGGCATAAAATAGAAATGCTTTTTTGAATAATTTCGAGATGGTACAAGATAGTCTTCGTTAGGAATGGCAGGTAAATACCATGTATAGGAAGGTATGGTGGACTCATATGGCATAATTGGTTTAAAGGATTTTGGATGCACAAGCAGTCAATCCGCTTAGTACAGACGAAGGTTAGCAAAAGACTGGGAGCGACCAACTAAGAGAGCAATGACGGTCATAATCATGCAGAGCGACAAAGCAACATTGAATCGGGCATGGAAGTTATATCGCTACTCAGAAATTAAAGATCATCGAGGCTTGATAGACTTTCTTTACAGTCTTAAATATGCGTGAGCATATGCCAAGTCAATCAAAATAAATTCTTGGAGGAAGATATCACTAAACCATACCACATCATAGGCAAACAAATCATGTTGGTACTTCAATAACACATTAAGAACCCCCCAACTATTTGAGACTAACCATAAGAAAACATGAACTACTAAGCACCATTATGCACATAGCATTTTTATCATAGACATATCAACCAGTGCGACAGAAGCCAACTCTTTTAACAAGATAAGCATGATAACTCAAGAGAGTTCCAGCAACCAACTAAACAGAAGCTCTTAAAAAGGTAAGCATGAAAACTAAGAGCTGAACATGATAGTAGCTATTGAAAGACAAAGAACACACACAGCAAAGGTAGACATGAAAATTCTATGTTATGTTCTAGGTTGAAGTGGAGCGTGTTTCTCTCCCACATAAAGAAAGCTGAGTTCCAACTCATTATGAAAAGCAAGCAAAGCTAAATAAAACTAAAAAGGAAACTAAAAGCAAGACGCTCCAAGCATAGCACATAACACATGAAGTGATAAAAATATAGTGGAACGGAAGACGAACTGATAATTGTTGATGGAGAAGGGGATGCACGGGGGCATCCCCAAGATTAGACGCTTGAGTCTTCTTGAATATTTCTTGGGGTGCATGGGGGCATCCCCAAGCTTGAGCGTTTGACACTCCTGAATCTTTTTATCATCTTCCCTCGCACACTTGAAAACTCCCTTCATACATAACTCATCATAATCTGATTAGCGAGGTTAGTAACCTTAATAAAATAATTTTTCCTTGCTGGAAATAAGGATATTCTTGAAGGTCTACTGTTTCTCAAGATTTCCAAAAGGTTTTTGCAAAGAAAAAGCAAGCTCAAGGTTTGCAAAATGAAGAAAAGGCAAAACAGGACAGAATCTGTGAAAAACAGACCAGCAGGTAGTAAATAATTTTTTCGGGGCATTTGTGCAACTCAAATCAAAAAACTCAGAACAGACACCCGAAAGACAATTGTATAGAGCACGCTGTCGAAAAAATCAGACCAAAAAGATGATCTGGTGATTTTATACGAATTTTTCTGTCCAAGGACAGAATCTGTTTCCTCGACAGCACGTCACAACTTTTGAACTTTCTTGCAATCGGAGGCTAAACTTGGCACAAAGCTGAAAAATAAAGATACAATGATGTTGCTACAGTAGTAACAAACATCAAGACCACTAAAAACTGAAAGAACAAACTGAAAGCAAAGATAACAAGGGTTGTCTCCCTAGAGCTCTTTCTTTATAGCCATAAAGATAGGCTTAAGACTTTAATGATGCTCTCGTTGGAATAAGAGTTGAAGAACAAAAGAGAGCATCAAGAACCAAATACCAAATACATTTAAGCCTAACATGCTTCCTATGCATAGGAATATTGCAATAGAATAATTCATTGAAGCACAAAGCAACTAGCATAGGAAGGCAAAACAAGCATAACTTCAAAATATTCACCATAAAGAGAGGAAACTTCTTATTATTAAGATATTTAGAACCAAGTCTGCCTCTCTCATTATAAATTTCAGTGCCATCATGGATGAACTCAACAATATAAGCATCACATAAAGCATTGTTACCATGATCCACATGCAAAAAGGTACTCTTACTCTCCACATAAGCATAATCTTTCTCATTGGTAATAGTGGGAGTAGGACTATCATAAACAACTTGAACACTATAGATTAATTGTGTATTAGGAGGGTGGTGTTCAACAAGGGAGTAATTCCCTCCATGATTATGACAAGTTTCATAAGGATAATTTCTCCTTATGTCATAGGTACCTTTATAATCACTATAGATTGGAGTTATAACATCATCATAGTAGAGAAGAGCATTATCATTGCTAGCAACTATATTTGTAATCATGTTGTCTTTATTCTTACTAGCAAAAGAATTATCAATTGTCACATCACTAGTGGGTAAAGGATTTGCAATCCTATCATCCCCAAGCTTAGAGCTTTCCATATCATCACTTTCAGAGTTGGTACCAAAAAGATTTTCAAGATCATAAGTAGCATTATCATCATTTTCCCAATCACAATAAGTAACATGCATATCATAATCAAAATCATCTTCAATAGTACCTACGGACGTATCATCAAGATGATAATTAAGGCAATAAACTTCACCTTCTTCTTTAAACTTACAACCGTTAGGATAAAAGTTGATGGGAGGAATATGCTCAGGCCAGGTTGATACCCATTCTTCTTCCTTCTTGCTCCTCTTCCTCCTCCTCTTCTTTTTTCTTCTTCTTCACCTTAGGAGGGAGTGGTTGGAGATGAAGCTTCTCCACATATCCTGGTTTATCATTAGAAATAATAGGGGAAACTTGGGAGAAACTCTCCTTTTTATTAGCAGAAATATAAGAGACATTTTTATACTTTGGTAAAGTTCCCTCCTTTCTAATCTTACTTATGTAATCATTTTCATGGCAATTAACAACACAATAGAGATGGCAATTTTGCAAAGTGTTTTTTATTCCTATGGCATTAACATCTAGCCAAGAAGTCTTTTCTGATAACTCTTCACACATCAAAAATAACATAAGCTCATCATAAAGATCAGAGGTGATCATGTTATCACACAACGGGTTAACAGTTATGTTTTGAAAGTGCATGCATTGAAAATTAAAGTGACCCTCTATACGGCAAAGTTCACAAGTAAAAGGATAAAGGTCACACAATTCTCTAGCAATTACATTCAAATCTCTGACCCAAGTGATTGTTCTTTCATGCTTATGTTGCTTACAATACTTCTCTTCTTCAATCATAGGCCTTTCACAAGGTCTATCCACTCCACAAAAATTAACATGCTTATATAAAACCTTTTCAGGAATTGGATCATGCATGTTGCAATCATCATGAACAATTTAATTTTCTTTGCAAATATCTTTAAAAGGTTCATGATGCTTGATCCAATCCTCCTTATGCATATTAAGATGTGAAGCAAAAGATTTGAGGAAATCAACAAGGAGTTGAGAATCAAGCCCAAATTTAGCACTAAACTTATTAAAACTTTTAGTTTCAACAAAGGACTTAATGCAATCATACTCATAAACTATACCTGACTCTTTACCTTTGTCGATCTCCCAATCTTCAGTGTTGCGTTGAATTCTTTCAAGGAGTTCCCATTTAGCATCAATCTTTTCATTTGTGAAAGAACCCATAGAGGAAGCATCGAGCAAATCTTTATCCTGTCGAGAGAGCCTCGCATAAAAATTAGTAATAATCATATCTTTAGGGAGCCCATGGTTAGGACATTTTAGCATTAACGTTTTCAGTCTCCCCCAAGCTTGAGCTACGCTCTCTCCGTCATGAGGATAGAAATTATAAACATAATTCCTATTCTCATGGGCTTCATGAAGAGGATAAAACTTGAGGTAAAAGAGAGACATAAGCTCTTGCCAATCAAGCAAGTGCGAGTTATCGAGAAGCTTATACCAATCTGAAGCTTTATCTATAAGTGATACGGCGAACAATTTCCTCATGACAAACTCCATTGATACACCAGCAAGCTTAAATAATGAACATAGTTGTGACAGATATAGCAAGTGTTTACCGGGATGTCTGTCTCCTGCATAACGATTAGCCAAAACATAATCGATAATACCAGCCGGTATTTTATAGGGCACAATTTCAGTAGGAGGAGGAGCAACCTCCACAGGTGTGGGGCGTCTTCCCACAAGCAACGAACTAAGATTGCGGTTTTCCATAAACATAACTAGTGAAATAAAAACAAGAAACAAAAAGATTTAATTGCAAGATCTAAAGATATACCTTCAAGCACTCACTTCCCCGGCAACGGCGCCAGAAATAGCTTGATGTCTACACACGCTTCTACTCTTGTATAGTATGTTGGGCCTCCAAGCGCAGAGGTTTGTAAGACAGTAGCAATTTCCCTCAAGTGGATGACCTAAGGTTTATCGAACTCAGGGAAGTAGAGGTCGAAGATGGTCTCTCTCAAGCAACCCTGCAACTAAGATACAAGAAGTCTCTTGTGTCCCCAACACACCTAATACAACTAGGAGTTGTATAGGTGCACTAGTTCGGCGAAGAGATAGTAAAATATGGATGATAGGAGTGGCAAAGCAAAGTAATATAAATATGTAATAAAAAGTGCAGCAAGCAAACAAGTGGTAAACGAGAGCACAAATGGTATTGCAATGGTGGAAACAAGGCCTAGGGATCATACTTTCACTAGAGGCAACTCCCAACAACATTAACATAATCGAATCACATGATATTTCCCATAAAACATGCAATGGAGACGCACCCGGAGGTCATTCCTTCGTGGTCAAGAGAGGACGAGAATTATGTAGGGCTACAAAAGCACACCTCAAAGTTCGTAGTTCTCAATCTAAGGATTTCCCAATGTCACCGCGGCCATCCAAAGAGAGTCCCACAATCACCACAACATATCTAAAGGATAGTCAAAGACAAGCACCAAGAGACTCTCAATCTTCAATCAACACACAAGAGAGGAAATTACTCATGAAAATATTTTTTAATCCATGTCCAATAGACCGCTGTCACCTTGGTCTCGGAGATTATACTAGATAAAGACAAGTGAGTACATCAATCCAATACATAGAGGAAGGGGAAATATCATGGGATCACCCTAGATTAACATAGCCTATGATCACAACGAAGATCACATCATGGGAGAGAGAGATAACCACATAGCTACACGTACGAGCCCTCGGCCCCGGAGAAGACTACTCACACATGGACATGGTGAGGAGGAGGTTGATGATGGTGTTGATGGAGAGGTGCAGCCCCGCGAGGAGGAGATGGCCGGCGGCAGCCACGGAGGCGACGGCGGCGGCCCTTGGGGGCAGCGGCGGCGGCGGCGGCCCTCGGGGCGGCGGCGGCCCTAGGGGACAGCGGCTCCTTGGCCCCCCTTCTTCCTTGTGGATGGTGCTGCAATGGTGCTGGTCCTCCCTCCAAGACGGCGGCTCGGGAGGAGGATCATTTGTGATCCTTGGTGACCTAGGTTTCCTCTCTTTATATAGACTCTCGGATTCCCGTCATCAGATTTTGGGCCTCAGTAAAACGGGCTTTACTCGGCCGTCCGGACTCCGATTTGGACGAATTTTATATCCAGAAGCATCGCCTCGAAATTCCCCACAACTTTCGCAACTAGACTTTTTCCGTTTGACGTCGTCTTCGGGCCGGAACGTGACCATCTTTAAGAAACGTTCTCAGACAGATTTCAGGAAAGTCAGAGTCCTACTCCAATACGACTCATTTTGCGTTTTTGTCAATTTCCAAGTAATTCCTACACAATAAAGTGTAAAACAAGAACATTGTGCACTTTTGCAACCATTAGTAGGTTAGTCCAAATATGATTAAAAGTGTATGGAAGTGCATAAATATCATAGCAATATCACAGAAAAAGGCATGGAGCAAGCAGAAATTATAGATACGTTTTGGACGTATCACACCGTCGATGTAGATCCGGCCGCGACGACTCTTGGTCATCCGGCCCACTGCGTAACCCTTGAGCCCTTCAAAGCTGCCCTTCAAGAACTCGAAACCATCGTGCGATAGCCCCACGGTGGGCGCCAACTGTCGTGGATTTAGCACGGCAGATGTCCTGGTTAAAGGACTTGGGTGTGAGGCCATCGCTCGGGTTAGCTTAAAGGGGTTAAAGCGGACGAAGGACACAGGGAGTTTTATACTAGTTCAGCCCCTTCGATGAAGGTAAAGGCCTACGTCTAGTTTGGTGTGGTATTGCTTGGGCTTCGATGACCAGGGAGCGAATCCGCTTGCCTGTGTCTCGAGCTGTTGTTTCTTGTCCTTGAACCGTTGTCGGGTCGTTCCTTTATATAGGAGGCGACGCCCGGTCTGGTTTACAGAGTCCCGAGGCCGGCTCATAAACGTGTCTGTCTCGGTCTCTACTCTTTCTATCTTGCATCCCAAGTTACATGATACGACGGTTTACAGACCATGGGCCTTATACATGGGCCTTTGTGGGCTATAACCTCCTGTTATACACTCTACCGGGCTGCTGATAATATAACCTTACCAGCGTAATCCGGACCCTCCTGGCCGGTTTATACCCGATAGTCATATCCCTAACACAAGGGGAGTCAAAGAATACTCTTAAGTATTAGCAGCTGAGTTGTCAATTCAACCACACCTGGAAACTTAGTATCTGCAGCAAGATAGTTTAGTAGCAAAGTATTATGATAGTGGTGTTAGCAGCAATAAAAGTAACGGTGGTGTTTTTAAGTTTTTGTGATAATAGCAACGGAAAAGTAAATAAGCGACAAGCAATATAGGTAAAGCTCGTAGGCATTGGATCGGTGATGGGAAATTACATTGGATGCAATTCATAATGTAGAAGTTATAACCTAGGGTGACACAGAACTAGCTCCAGTTCATCAATGCAATGTAGGCATGTATTCCGAATATAGTCATACGTGCTTATGGAAAAGAACTTGCATGACATCTTTTGTCCTACCCTCCCGTGGCAGCGGGGTCCTATTGGAAACTAAGGGATATTAAGACCTCCTTTTAATAGAGTACCGGATCAAAGCATGAACACATAGTGAATACATGAACTCCTCAAACTATGGTCATCACCGGGAGTGGTCTCGATTATTGTCACTTTGGTGTTGCCGGATCATAACACATAGTAGGTGACTATAGACTTGCAAGATAGGATCAAGAACACACATATATTCATGAAAACATAATAGGTTCAGATATGAAATCATGGCACTCGGGCCCTAGTGACAAGCATTAAGCATAGCAAAGTCATAGCAACATCAATCTCAGAACATAGTGGATACTAGATCAAACCCTAACAAAACTAGATTACATGATAGATCCCATCCAACCCATCACTGTCCAACAAGCCTACGATGGAATTACTCACACATGGCGGTGAGCATCATGGAATTGGTGATGGAGGAAGGTTGATGATGACGACGGCGACGATCTCCACTCTCCGGAGCCACGAACGGACTCCAGATCAACCCTCCCGAGAGAGATTAGGGCTTGGCAGTGGCTCCGTCTCGTAAAACGCGATAATTCTTTCTCCTTGATTTTTCTCTCCACGAAACGAAATATATAGGACCTGGGAATACGTCGGTGGAGCATCGGGGGGCCCTCAAGGCAGGGGGGCGCACCCCCCTTGGGAAGGGGGGCGCGCCCCCCACCCTCGAGGACAGCCCGTGGGCCCCCAGTGTGGATCTTCTTGCAGGTATTTTTTATATTTTCTGAAATAAATCTCCATTGATTTTCAGACGATTCCGAGAACTTTTTATTTCTGCACAAAAACAACACCATGGCAGTTCTGCTAAAAACAGCGTCAGTCCGGGTTAGTTCCATTCAAATCATGCAAGCTAGAGTCCAAAACATGGGCAAAAGTGTTTGGAAAAGTAGATACGTTGGAGACGTATCAGAGGCCTTCATCATCATCATCGCCCTCACCATGTGTTGTGAGTAGTTTACCACAGACCTTCGGGCCCATAGCTAGTATCTAGATGGCTTCTTCTCTCTCTCTGGATCTCGATACAAAGTTCTCCTCGGTCTTCGAGGAGATCTATTCGATGTAATCTCTTTTTGCGGTGTGTTTGTCGAGATCCGATGAATTGTGAGTTTATGATCAAAGTTATCTATGAAAGATATTTGGTTCTTCTCTGAACTTTTTATGTGTGCTCATAATATCCTTGCAAGTCTCTTCGAATTATCTGTTTGGTTTGGCCTACTAGATCTATAGTTCTTGCAATGGGAGAAGTGCTTGGCTTTGGGTTCAATCTTGCGGTGTCCTTTCCCAGTGACAGTAGGGGCAGCAAGGCACATATTGTATTGTTGCCATCGAGGATAAAAAGATGGGGTTTACATCATATTGCTTGAGTTTATCCCTCTACATCATGTCATCTTGCTTAAGGCGTTACTCTGTTCGTATGAACTCAATACACTAGATGCATGCTGGATAGCGGTCGATGTGTGGAGTAATAGTAGTAGATACAGAATCATTTCGGTCTACTTGTCTCGGACGTGATGCCTATATACAATGATCATGCCTAGATAGTCTGATAATTATTCGATTTTCTATCAATTGCTCGACAGTAATTTGTTTACCCATCGTAGAATATCGCTATCATGAGAGAAGCCACTAGAGAAAACTATGGCCCTCGGGTCTATTCTCAACATATCAATCTACATCTACTTTACTTTTACCGCTTTTATTTGTTGTTTTATTAAACCAAAAATATAAACTATCATCTCTATTAGATCTCACTCTCGTAAGTGACCGTAAAGGGATTGACAACCCCTTATCACGTTAGCTGCGAAGTTCTTATTTGTTTGTACAGGTGCGAGGGACTCGCGCGTGGTCTTCTATTGGATTGATACCTTGGTTCTCAAAAACTGAGGGAAATACTTACGCTATTGTGCTGCATCTCCCTTTCCTCTTCGAGGGAATACAACGCAAGCTCAAGAGGTAGCAGTCCACCATGTAAATGTCATAGGTGGACGAGGCCGTCCGGCGGCCCGTGGTGGGGGGACCAACCTCAGTGTTAGCCATGGCTGCATCCTCTTCGTCCATGTATTCGACTTTCTCCGAATTGTAGTCTAACATGTCGGTTAAATCATCGACAGTTTCTACCAGATGGGTGGTGGGTGGGGCGCAAAATTCCCTATCGAACGCCTCGAAGGGTCGGTGATTGAAGGCGGAGGGTAAGTTCTCATGGATAGTCATTTTCTGAATTCGGTCTAGCATCTTGTTCAACATAGTGAGGATTGCCGAACTTGAGGGCTCCAGGCCAGATTTTATGGCGATGGAGCGCAGGTCGGTCTGTGACTCAACCAATCCTTGGTCCTGGACGGACCTATCTTCAGGATTCAGGACCGACACCTCGAGGGGCACCGGATTGTCCTCGGAGACTGAGGGTGTGATCTGACCGTCCCATGCACCTTCCACACCAATGTTTGATATTGCATTGTTTCAGGCCGGGGGTGATCCATGGCCTCTCTTCTCCGACTCAGGGTGTGGGCTCGAGGCCGGCAGGGGGTTGTGGGGGAGGAGCTCGGCCGAGATCGAATCTTGGCCTCGGACCTCTGGTTCTGCCTCGAGGGCTGGGAATAAATCCTCCGTTGATGCGAGTTTAGTTGAAAGTGGGTGTAAGCTCCTCTCTCTCTCAGGGAGTCCCTCCTGGCTCGAAGCCACTTGGTAGACTGAGGCCGATTCGCAGATCGGATCAGAGGCGTATGTCGGGGCAGGCGCGGCAGGGCCAGCGGGGGTGGTGAATCCAGTGAAAATCAAATCCCCCTGTGCGATAGTGACGTACTCTGATTACCCACAAGTATAGGGGATCAAACGTGGTCCTTTCGATAAGTAAGAGTGTCGAACCCAATGAGGAGCAGAAGGAAATGACAAGTGGTTTTTAGCAAGGTAATTTCTGCAAGCACTGAAATTGTCGGTAACAGATAGTTTGATAGCAAGATAATTTGTAACGAGCAAGTAACGGTAACGGCAAATAGTGCAGCAAGGTAGCCCAATACTTTTGTGGCAAAGGACATGCCAAAATGGTTTCTTATAATAAGCAAAGTGTTCTTGAGGGCACACGGGAATTTCATCTCGTCACTTTCACCATGTTGGCTTGATTTGTGTTTGTTACTTCTATAATTTGATTTGCGGGTGGACTGGTGCTTAGGCATTGTTCTGACTTGAATAAACCTCCTACTTATGATTAACCTCCTCACAAGAATCCACAACTACAAGAAATGTATTAAGATAAAATCTAACCATAGCATTAAACTTTTGGGTCCAAACCGGCCCCTTACGAAGTAGCGCATAAACTAGGGTTTAAGCTTCTGTCACTCTAGCAACCCATCATCTAATAACTACTCTACAATGCACTCCCTTAGGCCCAAATATGGTGAAGTGTCATGTAGTCGATGTGCACATGACACCACTAAGGGAATCACAACATACACTAGAACATAAAGGCACGCGTTGCCTTGCCCGTGCATCTTATTGAAAGAACAATACAAATATATGAATATGGACATAAAAAAAGAATACTTACTTCAATAGAGATAGTTGGGAATTATTGATACTCTAGGTATAAGTTCCAAAATTGACATGGGTGATAATGCCATCTAAGTCATCATTGAAATGTCATTGTGCCTTTTTTGTCTATGCATAATATTTGGTAAGGCATTTGAATAATTTAATAAGTGTTGGATTGTATCTGTGTGGCTATCTGTCATCTTTTGTTGTAGCCTTGCAATGATAGATGCTACGTAGTGGACGAATAAAAGGAAGAATGAATGATACAGTCCTCGTTGTAGCCTTGCAAGATAGCTGTTGTGTAGTAGATGAATAAAAGGAGCAAAGATTGATGCAGTCGAATACTCGCAAAAAAATAGTGCAGTCGAACCATAGGTAGCCAACGTTTTTGTTGTTTAGACAAAGGTAGCCAAAGCTGCATGCTACTTTCTCCACCATTAATCACGAAGATAGGCAGTAGCGCCACAGATTTGTAGCTAAATGGCTCCCACGGAGAAAATAAGTCACCACGGGCCTCTTAGCCCACGACAGCCTGGTGCATCATAAGGCTCCAAACTAAGCATGTGGAGCAGCGGCCCTTTGAGGTTGGTTCGATTTCGGCCGATTTTGGTGAGCGAACGAGGCGCAAAAGAATTCTGCGGGAGGATGGAATGATATCATTCGTTAATATGCTGAATCAGACGTTTTAGGATCTCAAATCGCCGTGGAGGCTCCTAACCAGCTGAGTTATACTGTTTAGTAATATCATCGAAATATCAAACGCATATCAAGTTCACATGATTACTTGCGACATGATTTCTCCCGTGACCTAAAGAACTGAAGTAACTACTCACAAATGACAAACATGCTCAAGATCAGAGGGGTATTGAATAGCATAATGGATCTGAACATATAATCTTCCACCAAATAAACCATATAGTAATCAACTAGAAGATGTAATCAACAGTACTAGTCACCCATAGGTACCAATCTGAGGTTCCGGTACAAAGATTGAACATAATAGATGAACTAGGGTTTCAGAGGAGATGGTGCTGGTGAATATGTTGATGAAGATTGGCCTCCCCAAGATGAGGGGTTGTTGGTGATGATGATAGCTTCGATTTCCCCCTCTGGGAGCGAAGTACCCTGGCGGAATCGCTCCGCCGGAGGGCAAAAGTGCTCCTACCCAAGTTCCGCCTCGAGACGGTGGCGCTCCATCCCGAAAGTCCTCTCATTAATTATTTTAGGTCAAAATGACTTATATACCAGCAAATGGGCACCAGAGGTGGGCCGAGGAGGGCACAACCCACCAAGGCGCGCTTGGGGGCCCTGGCGTGCCAAGGTGGGTTGGGCCCACCTGGTGGTCCCCCTCTGGTACTTATTTGCTCCAGTATTTCTTAAATATTCCATAAACATTCTCCATGAAGTTTCAACTTATTTGGAGTTGAGCAGAATAGGTGGCCCTGGCGTAGCTTTTTTAGGTCCAGAATTCCAGCTGCTAGTATTCTACCCCCTTGTGGAAACCTTGCATTTTATGAGAGAAAAGGCATTAGAATTACTCCATAAAGCATTATTATGCATAAAAACATTATAAATAGCTGTAGGAAAACATGATGCAAAATGGACGTATCAACTCCCCCAAGCTTAGACCTCGCGTGTCCTCAAGCAAAAAACCGAAATCGAAAAACATGTCCATATGCTTAGAGAGAGAGAGAGAGGTATCGATAAAAAAATACGGACATAGAAGCATCATTTATATTATCGTAACAACAACAAACTTTATTAAAACATAATACAACATAGCTTTATCATATAACTTCTCATGAGAAAGTAACAATTCATCACACTATTGAAGTAGAAGCATAAATTCTATTGAAAACCAACAAACTATGTTCTCAATCAACTTTGCAATTACAATTCATCATCTTTTTAGGAAGTGTCTCGTATCGGAGCCTTTAGGCAAGTCCACATACTCAACCATCATGTAGTCTTCTATGATTGCTAACACTCACCGCATACACATGAGCAAAAAGTTTCAACCAGACACACAAAAAGATAGGGGCTTATAGTTTTGCCTCCCAACGTATTCATCTCAAGGCTGATGTCAACAATAATGATTCATGCTCACCCATATTCAACTGGATATATGTGCCTAGATCTTTCCTCACCACATGGTGCTTGCTAAAATAAAAGGTAAAACGGAATAGAGAAATATACGTTGACTCTTGCATAAAAGTAAATACATAAATTAAAATATAAGCCCTTCGCAAAGGGAAGCAGAGGTTGTCATGCACTTTTTTGTTTGCATGCCAAATCCCTTAACTCAAAAGAATGTCGCGTTATATTGCCCCTTATGATATCAACCTTTATTATGCAGTCTGTCGCTTTTATTATTTCGCCATCACAAGTTCGTACAATGCTCACTTTTCTCTTACACTAAATGATCCAACATATTTAGAAGCAATTTTATTGCTTTATTGCACCGATGACAACTTACTTGAAGGATATTACTCAATCCATAGGTAGGTATGGTGTACTCTGGAAAAAGATTTGGGTTTAAGGGTTTTTCGATGCACAAGCAGTATCTCTACTTAGTACATAATTTTTGGCTAGAAAAGATATTGGGTAAACACCACATATTAAAGGATATATGACAATATATGTGGGGACCCCGACTTAGAAGTCGAGATCACCGAATGCACGTGTACAGTGATCCCAGAGATCAATGCTCACTGAACACACAGAAGCTGAATAACAAGAGTCTTACATCCATACAAATAGTCTTACACGAATTAAGGCCATTATGGCCAAGTCTTACATAGATAGAGCCTCATGGGCTGAATAGGAAATAACTCAAATAGCGGAAGTCTTCGATAAACGGGTAGAACCCATGCCATCTGCCTTAACCCTACAGGCATTCTGACTGGGATAGCGTCCTAGTTTGCATGTTCGTCTCCAAAGAACTCTTCCTCATAATCCTGTTCTTTCATGCCTGGCCAATTAAATAACCAGTGGCAAGCCAATGAGTACTTTGAATGTACTCGCAAGCAACCCATGATGTGGTACAAAGTAACAGTGCATTTGAATAATAATGATCAATCTAGCAAGGCTAGAACAAATATTCTACCACCAAGTTTATGCATTGGTAACCTCGCGTAACCTCGAAGACAGGTTACCGATATCAACATGTATATGATTCAACTCATCGAGTCAAGTCACCATCCTTGACTTATCACACACATACTATCACCGATGAAGTAAAATTCTGGACATAGTTTAAGTAGCACCACCCAACTGTCCATGACCGTGGACACGGCTATTCGAATAGTTTTACACTCTGCAGAGGTTGTACACTTTACCCACAAGATCCGGGGAACTTCCGTGCCATCCACGACCCGCGGTACCTCAAGTACCCGGGGTAAGCACCCGGTCATTACTTTTCCTTAGACGACACTAACATAGAGTCCACTCGTTGGTACACGGCCCTCGGGTACAAACAATAGATCACGGGACTTGCCCTAATTTCAATGTCACGCGTACCCGAAGGGACCAACGGTGTGTCCGGTGCCCTGTGAAAACATTCATGGTCGTCTATCCAAGCACGACCCCGTCCCGGGAAAGACCTCAAGTCTTCCCGTCACTAGTAATGCGGGCACCATGCTAGTATCGACCTAAGTAATCAATAAAGCCCCGTCCCATAAGGGGTAGTGTGGTTGCACATGTTTGGTTGGGACGGTAGTCACACATAAATCTAATCCATCATTCCACCATGCACATGATTTTACCGGCACATCACTTCTTTCTCAAGTGATGACCTAACACAACATCACCCTCGGGCATTAGGGGCACCCGATGGGTTCATGCAAAGATTTCAACTACGAAGGTTCAAATCACACATGCATCATATAAGCATCATGACCAACTATTTGCATGTCATCTAGCACATAGGGAGGTCATCAATAAAGCATGCATCATGTGGTGGTTCATCTAGGTTACCATCGTAACCCTATCATCATGCATCGGAAACAAACGGGTTCCGAGAACAAGTGTATCATGGTCAAAGGGCTGCTTGCCTGGATTGGCTTGGTCTTCAAAGTCTTCAAGTCCTTCTCCTTCTTCTTCCACAGCAACTTCGTCAAATACGGGATCTATACGTCGTATAATAACCACGGGAAAATAAGAATACAAACAAAACAGAAAAATCAAAGTGCTCAGAAAAATGTCAACTCATTTTTGTAAAATACTAGAGGAATTTCTAAGGTGGGGAAAAATCTTAGTTGGAGTTTTGGAGTAACAGAATGGAATCTACTGATTTTTGAACAGGAGTATTACTGCCTAAATTTGAATTTAAATTTGAATAGTACAACAAAGTTTCATGGATTTGAATGAAAGTGGTACCATTAAATAGGTTGGAATATTACAAGATTTTAGGAGTTGG
Organism: Secale cereale; assembly: GCA_902687465.1. Taxonomy (NCBI): domain Eukaryota; kingdom Viridiplantae; phylum Streptophyta; class Magnoliopsida; order Poales; family Poaceae; genus Secale; species Secale cereale. Next base: position 474,071,032 of record LR738713.1, on the reverse strand, counting down.
AATTATTTAATTTGGACCATTATTCTTTTCTGTAGAAATGTTTAAAACATTTACAGAAAAGAAAAAGAAAAATGTGACTTGTGCACTGGGCCAGAGAAGGCCACAGTGCACGGCCCAAGCGGTCCAGCCCAGCCGCACGGGAGCCTGCGCGCGCACGTCAGGTTCTTAAACCTGACGGGCGGGGCCCGTGGGTTAGTGACAGAGAGGAGGGGGAGAGAGGTGTGGGGATGACAGGCGGGGCCCGCCTGTCATCTCCAACCTTGCGGCCACGGCGACGGCGAGCTCACCGGCGAGTTTTCCGGCCAGGGCGACGGCAACGGAGGGCAGGGATGGACTCAGTGTCGTGTCGCGGATGCAGGGGTGGTGGTGCGGCACGCCGGGGAGGTCTGGTTCGCCGGCGACGAGGTGGGACGGCGGAGGCTCGTCGGGAGGTGGTGGCTGTGGCTCTTTCCGATTGCAAACGGAGGGGGAAACAAGGGGGAAAGGATCAGTGAGGCGAGGGGGTTCCGAATCAGGTGAAAGGAAGGGCAGGGGAGGCCCGTACCACGAGATCACCGGCGGCCCGACGCGGCGGCGCTCCGGTCGATCCCGAGTACTGGGACCTCTTGGGGTCGAACTGGAGGTGCTGGGGGGCTCAGTGGAGTGGAGTGAGGCTGGTGGTGCTGCTGGAGAGGCTCGGGAGGGACTATATATAGGAGTTCGACGGAGGCCCGTGGTCCAGTGTGCCGGCGAGCTCCGGCTCGAGGCTACAGCGCACGGGAGGCCAAGGGGATGAGTCCATGGAGTTCCTGGACGATCTCCACGTCCAGTAGAAGTGAGAGGAGGAGCGGGGGAGCGTCTGGAGCGCGCGCGCGTGCGAGGCAGAGGAGTGGCCGTCGCGGGCGGCCAGCGCGCGTGCGACGACGACCACTGGAGGGCGCAGGAGGAGGGGGGACAGCGCCGGGGAGGTTGCGGACATCGAGATGCCTCGACTGGCGCGAAGGGGAGGCCCGAGGCTGTCGGGGGAGGCCGATTGGCTGAAGCTACAGTGCTTGTCTGCACTGTTATGCGCTCCAGAGCGCGCGTTTGGCTGGCATCGCCGTGCTCTCGCCGTCCTGGTCAAAACCAACGTGTCCAGCAGTGTCTAGCACGTTGAGGGAGGAGTAAAGAAATGGCCTGAGGCCTTGGATGCCCTGGAGATGCTGAGAGAGAGTGAGGGTGCTGGTGAAATGGTGAAAACCTGCTGTCCAGCAAGGTAAAACAGGGCTTTCACCCCTCAATCATGGAGCTGGGGTGCTGGGGAAGTTACTGTAGGTAGCTAGTAACTCAATGATCAGGTGGTAAAAAGTATAGGCCATGGAGAAGAGTAAAAGTGATCAAGTTGGAGGTTTTAGTAAAAAGCCAGAAGGTGTTTGATCAGTGTTTGGTCAAGTAAATGACCTCCACTTGACATGGCACTTAATAGGGTTGAAAGACATGAGAAAATAGGGTGCTTCACCAAATTTGGGCTCATTTGAAGAAAATAGCCAATGTAACTTTGGTGAACCCTAGAAATCAACAGAAACAGTTTCATCTTGATTGAGTCAAGCTAATCATCTCCCCTTGATGCACCACTTGGTGTAGCATCATTATTTGGGGCATTGATCATGCCCACAAAGTTTGAAGCTCCAGATAAAAAGTTGGTAATGTAAAGTTGTTCAAATTTGCATTTGAACAGAAAGGGGTGTCGGTGTACTAAGGTAGGGGTACCTTAGTACCCCAACTTGTGCACGGACAGTTGCAGCTTCCCGCGGCAGGGTTTACCGCGTGCTCGCCGGAGACCTTTCCTGCTCCCTATTATACCATTCAAAAACAAAGTATACAAGACATGAGATCGAGACCCCGGCAAGAGGAGCTTGCCGGGAAGGCCGTACCAGGCTCAAGACTGCTCCGCTAACACAAGACCCTGGCAAGAGGAGCTTACCAGGAAGACTAGAAGACAACGCCTCGGCGCTATATGTGCCCCGGCAAGGGGCCCGGGGAGCGACAAGCTCCCGGGCCCGGCAAGATCAAAGGCCCCGGCAAGGTGCTTGCCGGGAAGGCTGCGCTGTGTGCCCACGCTCCAGCTCATCGGCCCACGCGTCGCCCTGGGGCCTATCCAGGGACGCGTGGCGGATGGCTGTGCAGCCTGGGGTACACGGTGGCACTCCACGGTGATGGATCCATCGCCGTGGCAGATGGAGACGCTAAGGCGGGAGCTTTTGGGGTCGACGGCGACGGGCATTAAATGCCCTTGTCCCCCACTGTTAAAGTAGGTATAGACCACTGTTCTGTACTGTAGCTCCACTGTTCCCGCACTGTTACAACTACCACCTCTTTTACATTTTTACCCCTTTCTCCTACGTTGACACCTGTCGGTGACCCCTTGCACTATAAAAGGAGGCCCATGCACAACGTGGAGGGGGTTCGGAACCTAGATCACTCTCGCGCTGGGTGTAGCTGCTTCTTCAAGCTCCCGAGCGCTCAAACTCAATACACAACCAAGCAGGAGTAGGGTTTTACGCGTCTACCGCGGCCCGAACCTGGGTAAAACTGCCCGCGTGATCGCCACGATCTGCTCTTTGTGCTCCCTCCGCCCTCGTACCGCACAGACAAGGGGCTCCGGTCCCATAGGTGTTCGTGGCGGACAGTTTCCCCCGACAAGGGGTTTGAGGTGATCTGATCAAGTTGCTCTATTCAAATTCTTGTGCCATTTGGTCTAGATGCCTTATTAGGCCATTCTAGCATGTGTACCAAGTTTGAGAGTAGTTGGACAAGTTTGGCAATGTAAAGTTGCTCAAACTTCAAATATGGACAGAATGGTTATGAAGGGGTTTGAGGATGTTTTCTTGCTTCCCAAGGCATGGGACTTGGCAAGATCATCAAATATGTCATATATGACATGACAGAATTTCCCTGGAATTTTTCGAGAAAATTCCCTTTGTAAATATTTCAAAAGCTTGAAATATCCAGAAAGGGTTTTAGAGGGTTTAGCCCATTATTTTGAACAGGACCAAGTGTTGAAACTCTTATATATGGACAATATATGTCCTCTGAGTCTCTCTGAATTTTGGCAAATATTTTTGAAACATTTAAATAATTTTCCCCTATTAAAGACCATTTCTGGCCTTAAGAAAAAGCTTTTAAATAAAATAGAAAAATAACTTTTAAAATTATACCTTTGTGGTTTCTGGGAGTCCTATGACTACTAGGTCTCAAATAAACCTTTTGAAATAATTTTCTCACCCTAAATCAAGTACTTGCAGTGCAAATCTCAATTCAGGGGTTTTTGGAAAACTAAATTTATAAAATACTTTTTGGCCAAATTAATTTTGTAAGAAAATACTATGCTGTCATATAACACTTGTCATGATCATTGGGCAGAAGTTTTGGGTATGGAGATGAATTCTACAAGAGGTCATGGTTGACTTTAATGAGCACATGAAGAAAACTAAATTCCAAATAAAAGCCAAATGATGCTAAAAAAATTTGCTGGTCCAAATTTTCATGCTTCAAAGGTACAAATAACATGTTACAAAATGCAGGGTGTGACAATATAACTTCTATGTGAATAAGAACAAACATAAATCATTACGTTGTCTTCCTTGTCCAATGTTAACCGTTTGCCATATAATATTTTGATGGGGGCTCACAATCATAAAAGATGTCCAAGATAGTATATTTGCATGTGAATCTTCTCTTCCCTTATTAATTCATTCATGAATTGCATCATTGACCAATGCTATGTTTGTCAATCTCCAATAAATTTTACTACTTATACTTTTACTTATGTGATGTCATTACTTACCATATGATTAGCATATGATCTTTATCATTTATTTCCTTTCATTTTATTGGAACATAGAGGTAAAGAAAGCAAAACTCAAACTAAACTTTATTATATATCTCGCATACGATTACATAGATAGATAGATAACTAGGCGAACTTTCAAAGAAGGATCGAATTAAACTTTTATTAAACTAATTCAAAAGATAACTAGAAATCAAACTAATGTAAATAAAGGCAACAGATAGTGGTGTGATACGATACCGGGACACCTCCCCCACGCTTGGCTCAAGCCAAGGGGAGTGCCCATACCCGATACTCAATTCTCCTTTGGTGGTGAAGAAGGTGTTGGTGGTTGTGATGAGGTAGTAGCCACCCCTTCCAACTTGCGTCGTAGGCTAAAATTCGCTTCCCTTCGATCTTCGTTCTCCAGCTCGAGCTTCAATATCTTCTTGCATAACGCTTCCTTGCTTTCACGCCGGCAACGAGGAGTCATAGGCTTGTCTTCATCCTCCTCAGCCGAGAACCAGACATACAGGGAAATCTTCTTAAAGACATAAAGGTCAAGAGATTCGTGCGAAACAGGGCTCTCCTCCCCTGAGTCTTCGGATGACATATTTTCAGATCTGCCAAGAAACAGCAAGAAAGAAGAACAGAGAATTTTTCCGCGATACGGTGGGCAATAGGTTCGGGAAGTATATATAGATTTTTTATCTTGGGAAACAGGCAAACGGGAGAAAAACGGAGTCCGGAAGGTACCCGAGGTGGACACAACCCACCTAGGCATGCCTGGCAAGCCACATGGGCCCTGGTGTCTTGTGCCCACCAGGGGTGCCTTCCTGGTTGCTTCTTATTTTCGTAATTTTTCTAATATTCCAAAACTGAGAAAAAATATTTTTACGGATTTTTGGGAGTCCGTTTACTTACCATATCACATACCTCCTTTATTTCACGATTCTGGAGTGTTTCGGAAGGTTTCTTTTATGTGTTCTTCCAATGTCATGGTTTGGATAATATTGCTTCCAATGTTAATAGGCGTACCTGAGATATAATGTTTGATTCTTTGACCATTGACCACCTTCGGGTTTGTACCTTCGGCATTATTTATTTTGATGGCTCCGCAATGATAAACTTCTTCGATAACATATGGTCCTTCCCATTTTGAGAGAAGTTTTCCTGCAAGGAATCTAAAACGAGAGTTGTATAATAAAACATATTCATGCACTTTGAATTCCCGCTTTTGGATTCTTTGGTCATACCACCTTTTAACTTTCTCTTTGAAAAGTTTGGCATTTTTATAAGCTTGGGTTCTCCATTCATCTAAAGAGCTAATATAAAATAACCAATTTTCACCAGCAAGTTTCAAATCATAATTGAGTTCATTAATTTCCCAATATGCTTTATGTTCTATCTCAAGAGGTAAATGACAAGCCTTTCCATAAACCATTTTATAAGGAGACATACCCGTAGGATGTTTTTAAGTTGTTTTGTAGGACCAAAGTGCATCATCTAATTTCTTGGACCAATTCTTTCGAGACCTATTGACAGTCTTTTGTAATATTAATTTTATTTCTCTATCGCTAAGTTCAACTTGACCATTGGATTGAGAATGATAGGGGGATGCAATTCTATGGTTCACATCACACTTGGCAAGCATTTTACGGAAAGCACCATGAAAAAAGTGTGAACCACCATCAGTCATTAAATATCTAGGGACTCCAAACCTTCGGAAAATAACTTCTTTAAGCATTCTAATAGAGGTGTTGTGATCAGCACTACTAGTTTGAATAGATTCTACCCACTTAGTAACATAATCAACATCAACCAAAATGTGAGTATACCCATTGGAGGAAGGAAAAGGTCCCATACTATCAAATCCCCCAAACATCAAATGGTTTAACAACAAGAGGATAATTCATAGGCATTTCTTTACGCTTACCAATATTACCTATTCTTTGGCATTCATCACAAGATAAGACAAAACTTACGAGCATCCTTGAAAAGAGTAGGCCAATAAAAACTAGATTATAATACCTTGTGAGCAGTTCTATCTCCCGCATGATGTCCTCCATAAGCTTCAGAGTGACATTTCCGTAGGATTTGTTCCTTTTCATGCTCAGGTACACAACATCTAGTAATACCATCTACTTTTTCTTTATAATGATGTGGGTCATCCCAAAAGTAATGTCTTAAATCATAGAAGAATTTTTTCTTTTGTTGGTATGTGAAACTAGGTGGTATGTATTTAGCAACAATATAATTAGCATAGTCAACATACCAAGGTGTGCTATTAGAAACATTTATTGCAGCCAATTGCTCATCAGGAAAACTATCATCAATAAGTAGTGGGTCATCAAGAATATTTACCAACCTAGACAAGTTATCAGCTACGAGATTCTCATCTCCTTTACTATGAGTAATATGTAAAAATTCTTATAGCAAGAGAACCCACCTAATGAGTCTAGGTTTAGCATCTTTCTTTTTCATAAGATATTTTATAGCAGCACGATCGGTCTGAACAGGTATTTTTGAGTCAACAATATAATATCTAAATTTATCACAAGCAAACACAACTGCTAAAAATTGTTTTTGGTAGTAGCATAATTTCTTTGTGCACTGTCTAGAGTTTTACTTGTATAGTGAATAACATTCAGATTCTTATGAACTATCTGTCCTAGAACAACACAAACAACACAATCACTAGCATCACACATGATTTCAAAAGGCAAGTTCCAATCAGGTGGTTGAACAATAGGTGTAGAAATTAAGGTTTCTTGAGTGTTTCAAAGGCTTCTACACAATCAACATCGAAAACAAATGGAATATAATTTTGCAAAAGATTTGTAAGAGGCCTAGAAATTCTATAAAAGTCTTTGATAAATCTCCTATAGAAACCAACATGACCAAGGAAACTACGAATACCTTCAATATCTTTAGGACATGGTATTTTGTCAATTACGTCAACCTTAGCTTTGTCCATCTCAATACCTCTTTCAGAAAATTTATGGCCCAAAACAATACCTTCGTTAACCATAAAGTGGCACTTCTCCTAATTCAAGACAAGTTTAGTTTGCTCACATCTCTGCAAAACTCGATCAAGATTGCTTAAACAATCATCAAAGGACTTCTCATAAACATGAAAATCATCCATGAAATCCTCAATAATCTTTTCACAAAAATCAGAGAATATAGCTGTCATACATCTTTGAAAGGTAGCAGGTGCATTGCATAAACTAAAAGGCATGCGTCTATAAGCATAAGTTCTGAAAGGACAAGTAAAAGTGGTCTTTTCTTGATGAGGTTGTGAGACGGTTATTTGAGAGAAACCAGAATATCCATAAAGAAAACAAAAGTGTGTGTGCTTAGATAATCTCTCTAGCATTTGATCAATAAAAGCATATGGTAATGATCTTTTCTAGTTGCTTTATTTAATTTTCTGAAATCAATTGTCGTTCTATATCCTATAACAATTCTTTGTGGAATAAGTTCATTTTTATCATTAGGAACAACAGTAATAACTCCCTTCTTAGGGATACAATGAACAGGACATACCCATCTACTATCAGCTCTGGGATAGATTATACATGCTTCTAGAATTTTTAATATTTCAGTTCTTACAACTTCTTTCATCTTCGGATTTAAACGACGTTGGTGATCAACAACGGGTTAAGCATCAGGTTCCATATTAATCTTGTGCTGACATAGAGTGGTACTAATGCCCTTAAGATCATCAAGAGTATATCCAATGACAACTCGGTGCTTCCTCAAAACTTTCAATAATCTTCCTTCTTCATGTTCTGAAAGGTTAGCACTAATAATAACATGATATATCTTTTTCTTATCAAGATAAGCATATTTAGAAGTGTCAGGCAATTGCTTTAATTCAAACACATGATCACCTTTAGGAGCAGGAGGACCTCCTAGAGTTTCAATAGGTAAGTTGTGCTTAAGCAGAGGTTGTTGTTCAAAAAAATTCTATCTATTTCATTTCTTTCATGCATTTGCAAGTCATTTTCATGGTCTAGCAAATATTTCTCTAATGGATCAGTAGGAGGCAAAACAATAGAAGCAAGACCAATTATTTCATCTTTACTAGGCAATTCTTTTTTATGAGGTTTTCTACTAAACTTGGAAAAATTAAACTCATGAGACTCATCACCAAAGCTAACACCGACAGTTTGTTTATGACAATCTATAGTAGCATTGACAGTGTCCAAGAAAGTTCTACCAAATATAATGGGACAAAAGTCATCTTGTGGGGAACCAAGGACTAGAAAATCAGTAGGATATTTTGTTTTCCCACACAAGACTTCAACATCTCTAACAATTCCAAGTGGTGTGATGGTGTCTCTATTGGCAAGTTTAATAGTAACATCCATGTCTTCTATTCTAGCGGGTGCTATGTCATTCATAATTTCTTGATAGAGAGTAAAAGGAATAGCACTTATGCTAGCACCTATATCACATAAACCATGATAACAATGATCTCCTATTTTAGCCAAGACAATAGGCATGCCTACAACAGGTCTATCTTTGTCTTTTGTATCGGGTTTAACAATTCTTGCAATTCACCGATGAAATAAATAACATGCCCATCAACATTGTTGACCAAGAGATCTTTAACCATAGCAACACTAGGTTCTACTTTGATTTGCTCAGGGGGTTTAGGTGCTTTAATATTACTTTTGCGAACGACAGTTGAAACTTTAGCTTGCTCCTTTATCTCAACAGAAAAATGTGGTTTCTCAATATAAGCAGTAGGAACAACTGGATCAACATTGTAAATGATAGTTTCTTCTTTAGTAACTACTGGTTCTTTGATTTCTTCTTTACTAGGGGGATGATATTTAAACCACTTCTATTTAGGGAGATCAACATGAGTAGCAAAAGATTCACAAAAGTAGGCTACTATCTCAGAGTCAAGTCCATACTTAGTGCTAAACTTTTGAAAAGCATTGGTCACTAGTACGCGTCGATGCTATACAAATGGTTTTAACCCCTTTCTGCGATGGCATTTGGAACCGTCGCCAAGTGAGCATGTGCGATAGGGTTTCCTTCCCACACGACCCAGAAATCGTCGGGGATAGGCCCTCCTGGGACCCAGGCTGGGGCCGTGTGCGATCGGGCAAGGCATCGAAACCCAATCATTTCCGTAGGTATGTACATCCCACACGGTAATCTGAGAAAATCATTTCCGTAGGTATGTACATCCCACACGATAAATCCCAGAAAAACATTTCCGTTCGTATGTATATCACACACAGTCAATCCAAGGATTATGTTTCCGTTCTTATGTACATTCCACACAGTCAATCCAGGGAAAACGTTTCCGTTCGGATGTACATCCCACACAGTTTTTGTATACGCTCGTGTGTGAAAGGTGTAACTATCACACACGCTCTGCCTTGGTTAACTGTTTGCTTTCATTAACTAGATCACACACGATTTGATGTAGAAAACTGTGTGGCATAGGGCTATCAATCACAAGCGCTTTTACTGCCAGAACCGTTTGCAAAGTTCCGTGACCGTATGTTCTCTTTTTATTTTTGCCTGTAATTTATTATTCTAATTAGAAATTTTGAAATATGAAACGTGTAATTCAAATTCTCAGCACAATGGTTCAACAACTAATCCATAAATAAAATTGCTAGTACAATATATTCAGTAATTACAGGATTAGGCAGCAATTAACTATGATGAACCACATTATTTAAAGGCGGTAAAGGTGAATAGACAAGTGTAAATCATTTTGACTGCCGACGGTGTTGAAGAAGCGGAATGCCCATAATCTGCCTTCCTGCATGCCATGGGCACGAACCACTTTTGTCCAACCGCTTGTGACGATCACCCGCCCATCCTTCACCACCCTCACGAAGACTTCTAGAGCATTATCATGGTAGCATGAATTATATACTTTAACCTTAGTTGCCTCCACTCCGTTCATGTAGTTTGCAAGGTAATCATCAGTAAGTAGCTTCTGAAACCACTAAAAAGTGAAAAATATCAGATATTGAGGTCTAAAAGAGTAACTTGTTGTGGGCAGGGGAAAAGGCAACACATTACTTACCATCCTAAAGTTCACCGTTGTCTTCGACAAAGTGTAAATAAAGAGCTTAATTCCAATCACCCGTTTCTTTCGCCTAACAATCTTCTTAGTTTCCTCACTTGATGCTTGTTCATGAATATCTCATTGCCCCATGCGCAAAAGGGATCGAAGCGTGGATCAGTACCGCTCCTATATGTACCTACAAGCAACCAGTAAATGTTAGAAGCTAAACTGAGATTGCACAAATGATGTAAAATACAACTACCTATGTTCCTAAGTACAAGTATTTTTTTTAGATTTCAATATGAGCTACATACGGATGTATATAGAATTATAGATATAGTTCAGATTAGAATCTAGAATTCTAGATTCACTCATTTTGCTCCTTATGTAGTCTATATTGGAATCTCTAAAAATACTTATATTTAGGAATAGATGGTGTATATGACATGGGATGCAGCTAACCTGGACGGCAAACAACATCATCACCCATTGTAGCCCTGTGTAAGTACATGGAAAGCCAATGTTAACTACAACAGGGTTAACATCCACCAAAATAACAAAAGGTAATAAAATGGCAGCTTCTGCAATGATATCTTATTTCGAAAGAGTAGCATGGTAGCAAAGGGACGGATAAAAAATGGATACAACTGTTAATTGCAACAGGCTTAACAACATCCTAATTCATGTTTTGTAAGTTTGTAGCCATTGAAATACAACTCTTTAAAAATGGATATAACTGTTAATTGCAACAGGCTCAATGGCCATTGAAACCGGTACTGATAAAAATGCAATTGGCAGAGTTAAACATCACATCGCAGGTAATTCCATAGTAGATAATGGCCCAGTTGTCTATAAAAAGGTAGGGAAAATAGCTCAAACATGTTAGGCATGTTTACTACAACATGCTTAATACATCGACGGTTCAAAACATAGCCATTAATTACAACTGGTATTGGTAAGATTGAACTGGTGGGTACAAACTTGGTAAGTCCTGAGAGGTAGTTGCTGGGGCACTTCATCTTGGCCAGAGCCCGCCCAAAGTCAGCGGTGGCGGATGCGAGCTGTTCCTCCGGGTCGAAGCATGGATAAGTGCCACTGACATGTGTACCTACAGGAAACCAGTAAATGGTAGAAGTTAAACTGCAATTGCACAAATGATGTGAAATACTGTAAGACATGGGATGCAGCTAACCTCGATGGCAAATAACAGCATCGGCCGTTATGACCCTGCGTAAGTACATGGACAAGCATGTTAAGTACAATAGGGTTAGCATCCACCAAAAATAGCAAATGAGGAAGCATCTCTAGTATATCTTCATTGCGGAGATTAGCATGGTAGCAAATGGTCGGATTAAAAATGGATACAAGGCACGAACATCCTTAATACATCAACCGTACAAATCATAGCTGTTGCAAGTGGTATTGGTAAGATTTAGCTGGTCAGATCTTACCTATTAAGTCCTGGGGGGGTAGTCGCTGGGGGACTTCATCTGGGCCATAGCCTGCACCATGTCAGCGGCGGCGGAGACGAGGTGTTCCTTCGGGTCAACACGCACAGAGACCATCGCGACATGGACCGCCATCAGCTCCTGGCGGGGGGATTTGGATGCATGAGGATGTTTTGCAGGCGCCATTAAAGCAATCAGTCCGGGGACGTGATAGAGATCGGTGGGTTACTGATGGGCCTCTAACCCCTCGTTGGTTACCCCAAGTGGAAGGTGTAAGATGCAGTGTTTTGGAAGTTTTTCCCTTAGCAAAGATGCCAAGGATCGAATCCCCAGAGACTCCTAGGTTCAACAAGTAGGTGTCAACTGCTAACGGCGCCAGATATTAGCAATCAACGTGGACCTGCACACAGATACAAATAACTTTGCTCCCAACGAGTACAGAGAGGTTGTCAATCCCTCCGGCCTCGTAGTTCACAAAGGATTAAACGCAAATGATAGTAGTGATAGATAATGTTTGCAATAGTAAGTAAAAACAAAAAGTAAATAGCGGATGTGATCAATGATGGTAATATGGACCGGAGTCTCATGATGTTCACTAGTGATGTCTCTCTCCCAAAAGACGATAAAACAACTATGTGAGGTAAACGAATTACAGCTGGGCAATTGACAGGACCACGAACGCAAACCAATGCTGACTACATTGCAAGAAAGGTTGAGGTTCAAAGCATGGGCGGTACGCCAAAGTAAGTAGACCGAAATCCATCAATATCTACTACTAATCATCCACCTTGAGATATCTATCCAGAACATCTCGCTGGTATTAAGTTGCGAGTCCCACCCATAGTGTAAACTCAAAGCAACAGACAACTGCATTAAAAGAACTTTGCGTAAAGTAAACAATCCTTGCACCCGCGGGCACAAGAACCGTTGTTTTCCCCCTTGTGGCAACAGCACATCCCCTAGACTCATGTTTATGTCACTCAAGCTAGTCATCGAGGGGCATGAACCCACAATCAAGCATAATGTTCCCTCTTGGAGTCACTACGTATTACTTGGCCAAAGCAATAAATAACAACGGAGAACATGCAAGAATTACTTACGAACATAAATATAAAAGAGGTAGATCAAATATATTACTCAATCACAATCTGAACATAATCTCGTAATCCATTGGATCCCAGCAAACTCATCATAGCAACAGCATAAGGATTACATATGTGCCTCGATCATGTAGGGCAGCTCACGAGGACTAATTAGTGAAGCACAAGAACGGGAGGAGAACATCACATAGCTACTGGTCATGGACTCATGGTCCAAGGGAGACTACTCACAACTCATCCGGGAGGCGTCCATGGTGGTGGAGAGGCTCCCGATGGTGATCCTCCCCTCCGGCAGGGTGCCGGGAAGAGTTCTCCTGGTGCTCCCGATCTTGGAAGCGGCGGCGGCGGCGGAACAGAGATGAGATCACGAAAAAGAGTTCCCGTCCTGAGGGTTCCGAAGAACGCTCTAAATATATGCCGAAGGGGGGCACCAGACGGGGCTCGAGGGGCCCAGGCGCACCCCCGGCGCGGCCCTGGGGGGGGGGGGCGCCGCCAGGGCGCCTGGGGCCCTGGTGGCCCCCCCGGCTGTACTTCGGGCGCAAGGTAGGTTCTGGAACGCTGATTTTTTATATAATTTTTCTGGATTTTTCCTCGCAGTTCTCGTAACGTGAAAACCTGAAATACAAAAACAGCCGAAAACAGAAACTGGCACCGGGGTGCACTGGATTAGTAGGTTAGTCCAAATATGATCAAAAGTGTATGGAAGTGTATGAATATCATAGCAATATCACCCAAAAGTGGCATGGAGCAAGCAGAAATTATAGATACGTTTTGGACGTATCATTTACCTGACTGGATCCGAGCAGAACGTAAATGTGGTTGAAGTTGTGGTTGCGGCGGCGGTGGTTTGAGATGCCGGTAGGGGGAGGCGCGATGGGAGGGGGTGGGGGGAATACTGAGGGGAAGGGGATGTGGTTGGAGGAATAAATTATGAAATCGCGCGCCTAATGAAAATTTCGGTGCGAAAGTTGAAACTTGGGCAGGGGAAACACACAATGCCGACAAAGCGCATAAAATACTGGTGTGCGAGAAAATAGAAAGTTGGCATCCCGTCTCTACCAAAATGTACATGCGTCCTTGATTTTTTTCGGTCAATGGTACGCCGGGTTTATTAGGAAATAACACACAGGTAACTGACTTATTGGCCATTAACGCAAAAAAACGCATACGGGTACAACATAGAAACCGTGTGTTTTGTGATCTTCTAATGATTAACGCAAAAAAACGCACACGGGCACACATGCTAATCAATGCTCAAAGCCCTCAAAGGATGTTCTTACCGACATTGTACGTTAATACTACAAACTTAAAGTGCTACTGGTAATTTGGTCTAATACTACAAACTGAAACTACTTCTCATTATCGCACACGGTTCTTCTCCGTCGCTTCCGGAAACAGTGTGCGCTGAGCCTATTGTGTGTTGCGTTACGATTGGCCGGAAACCCAGCAACGCGGATCTCACGTGTGCACCGTTGGATGCGCCATGATCGAACGGCAATCCACATCCCTCACATCACACCCGTGCACCTGTAGTTGGATTGGATTTATATGCGCTAAATGCCTAGAAAATGCACATAATCCCCTAAATATGGTAAATGAGCCCGGAAAAATGCCAAATTTGAACACAGTTATTTGTAGGGTGTATGTTCGTCGTAGAAAAAAACTCCATGGAAAAGAACGAAGAAAAGTTGGATTCCCCTTAAATCTTGGGGATTTCCCTCTCGAACGCATGGAACTTCCTCGGTGATGGTTCGACTTATGAAGGGTGTGCATGACGACATAAGCCAAACCTTCTCAAATTTTTACCGGGGCTTGGTGAGGTCATGCCATGGCACCATGCTAGGAATCATGCTTTTTAAGCATTTGTTTCATTTTTCCTATAGTTGAAAACACAACAAACAAACATTTGTGGTTGACTATTGCCACACATTTCATCAAAATATTTGTCCATTCCATGTAAAAGGCATGAGAATTTGCTAAATGGCACGAGCATGCTTTCCTAGGCCGTTCTTGTGGACCGTAGAAAAAATCTCGTGGACAAAGGACAAAGGAAATTTGGACCCCTTCAATTTTGGTGATTTCCCCCTCGAAACCATGAAACTTCCTCGGTGATGGTTCGATTTATGAAAGGTGCGCATCACGACATAAGGAAAACTTCCTCGGTATGTTGATCGTTGGAAAAAAATGAATGACAAACTAGGACGGAAATTTGGATTCCCCTTCAATCTTGGGGATTTCCCCTCTTGAAAGGATGGAACTTCCTCGGTGATGGTTTGATTTATGAAGGGCATGCATGAATACATAAGCCAAACCTTCTCAATTTTTTACTAGGGCAAGGTGAGGTCATACCATGGCACCATGCCAGGCGTCATGTTTTTTAAGAATTTATTTCATTTTTTTCTATAGTTGAAAACCCAACAAACAAACATTTGTGGCTGACTATTGCCACACATTTCATCGAAATATCTGTCCATTCCATGTAAAAGGAATGATAATTTACTAAATGACACGAGCATGGTTTTCTAGGCCGTTCTTGTGGACCCTTTCATGCATCGATTGTTTCAACTTGAATTATGCGCATTAATGCCTTGGAAATGCACATAATCCCCTAAATATGGCAAATGAACTCGAATATGTGCCAAATTTGAACATGGTGATTTGCAGGTTGTATGGTCATCATAGAAAAAAACTTGTGGACAAAGGACAAAGGAAATTTGGATCCCCCTTCAATCTTGATGATCTCCCCCTCGAAACCATGAAACTTCCTCTGTGAAGGTTCATTTTATGAAAGGCGTGCATGACGACATTTTTACTAGGGCACGATGAGGTCATACCATGGCACCACACCAGGCGTCATGTTTTTTCAAGCATGTATTTCATTTTTGTATAGTTGTTAACTTAATAAACAACGCGTTTATGGTTGACTATTGCCACACATTTCCTTGAAATATCTGCCCATTCCTTGTAAAAGGCATGAGAATGTACTAAATAGCACGAGCATGGTTTTCCAGACCATTCTTGTGCACCTTTTCTTGCACCAATTGTTCGAATTTGAATTATGTGCATAATTAATGCCTAGAAAATGCACATAATCCACAAAATATGGTAAATGATGAGTTCGAAAAAATGTCAAATTTGAACATGTTGCATTTGAGGCGGTATGTTGATCGTTGGAAAAAAAATGAATGACAAACTAGGACGGAAATTTGGATTCCCCTTCAATCTTGGCGATTTCCCTCTCGAAAGGATTGAACTTCCTTGGTGATGGTTCGATTTATGATGGGTGTGCATGATGACATAAATCAAACGTTCTCAGCATTTAACCAGGGCACGGTGGGGCCATACCATGGCACCATGCGAGCCGTCATGTTTGCCAAGCACATATTTCATTGTTCTATAGTTGATAACCTAGTAAATGACGCGTTTGTGGTTGACTATTGCCATGCATTCCATTGAAATCTCTACCCATTCCTTGTAAAAGGCTTGAGAAATGAGTAAATACCACGAGTATGGTTTTTCCAGACCGTTATTGCGCACCCTTTCATGTCCCGATTGTTTGAATTTGAATTACGTGCATTAATGCCTACAAAATGCACATAATCGGGGCACCGTTGATTGCCGGCAAAACATTGAGATACATGGCTTTTCATTTCTAGTAAATCCAAAACTGGTCTGAAATTCATGAAACTTGGCATGCTATCATGGAGCGGCATCAACATGACGTGGTAAAAAATTTTGTCCCATTTGGGGCAGGTTTGGGTATATGCTTCTCACAAACCAGAGCTTCTCACAACAAGCATGATGGTTTCGTTAGGGAACGTCCCACCTTTGGGAACGAAGTGATATCCATTGCCTATTATTGGTTTCAATTTTGTTCTCATGTCAACATAGAACAACAGGAGTGTTGTGTCAGTTTTTGTGATTTTTCGGGGTTCATTTGGACATTTTTATGCATTAACTGAGTTTTCAATGCATTTATGTGCATAATTCAAATTTGAACTACATGCACATGCTCTAGTGCATATAAACTGGTTAAAAAAACAAATATGTGTCCCTATGTGCATGCTTAGGTCTCATGCAAGAAATGGAAATGAAATTTAAACATCTGGGCATCGTGGCTCGGCCGGAAAGACTAAGAAACTTGGTTTTCTTATTTCATGTATATCCAAAACATGCCTGAAAATCATGAAGCTTGGCATGGTGTCATGACATGGCACGTACATGTTGTGGTAATTTTCCTGTCCGATTTGCGAAGGCGCACACATTAACAATGAACAAAGTCATTTTGGAACAAGTGCTGTCAAGTTACAAATCAGAAACACAAGTATTATTGAAACCGTGGGCGTTCTACTTACCAATTACGTGCCGCCACACGTCCCCTTTTTTAATGGCTGGGAGGTGCCGTGCGGGGTAGCTATTTGAGTATGGGAGGCGTGCGATCAGACCCCTACACGTGCTCATCGGGAGGAGAGCCCTTTTACCGCCACCCACCGCGCACCTCCCTCCCAACGTCTCCATTAATGGCGCCCGAGCCCCTATTCTACGGTGTGGCTATATGTCTCACTAGACTGAGAGAAAAATGAAAATCTAAAAAGAAAGTTTTGCACGGATCTTGATGTAAGATCTGACGGACCTATATAGCATCGACTGCGACTTATAGCCAGCATGATGAATATAAGGACGATGACAGTGGATAATAATTGTCATACATATTGAGGAACATAATTAAAAAAAGCAACATGAAGCAACGCCCGAAATACACAAGGGCAAAAGAAGAAGGAAGACAACGATCTGGCTCGCTCATCTCTACTTTCTTGATGTGTTGTTGCAGGCCGCGGGAACTAGTCTCCGCGGCGAGCGGCGATGAGTTCTTTCTTCTCCTCAAGATGCTGCTGGAGAGGATCCACGGATTCCTCCACCAGACTTCTGTGCTCAATGTGCAACATGTCATTCTCATCCATAAGTTTCTCGATGATGACACCGGTCCTCTTCAACAAGGCAGTGGTCTCCTCCTGCAGCTCTGCATTTTCGACGATCTTCGCCCTCAGCAGGTCGCACTCGGCCCAGAGCTTCGCATTGCACTCATTTAGTTATCGGATGAGGCCGGTAGCCTGTTCAAAAGAGGCTTTCATGTCGTCCTGCAACCTTGCCCAACCAGAGATCTGATCCATCTGGTTATGGATAATCACATGCATGCGCCTGTAAGAGTCCTCACATGCCTGCGAGACATTTTCCCAGGCCACCGCGGCGCGGGAGGACATCTCTGCTGCATTCACGGTGCGGCGGGACATCTCTTCTGCTTCCGCGGCGCGGCTGGACCAGTCTACTGCATTGATGGCACGGCGGGACCTCCATGCTACTTCGGCGGCTTGGCGGGACCTCTGTGCGGCTACGGCCGCGCGGCGGGACATGTCGGCTGCGTTCGCGGCGAGGCGGGACATATCACGTGCTTCCGCTTCCATGCTCGTATCTCCCTGGTGGCAATCTCTTGACCCAGAACTCACCCTGGCCAATGCACACGCAAGGGAACGATGATGCATGACTTGTTTGTTTTTGTGGATGAGGAGTTGAGGAGGAATGTGTAGTCATCTTGGAGTAGTAGTATTTATAACCGAGTACTAATACGCTCCTAAGTGGGAAACCGTTTAGGTTTATATCGGTGTGAACAGGTTTGCAATTTGGAATGTGACGGGATGCAGGCTCAAAATTTACTCGCGGTTATAATTTCGGCACTATTCCCGAAAGGCGTAACGTGGGCACATACGCCTTCTCGGCCGCGTACGTGGCGTTTGCACCATAGGGTGCACCGCAATAGGCAACGTATGCACACGTCTTGTTCCAACAATCGTGCGCGCTCGTTATTACCAGTTCATCTGTGTGAAGTGTATGCCATCAATCACACACAATTTTTTTTGCTAATAATCATAGACACTTCGATTTGGCTGACCCGTTTCTGTTCTGTTGCCTAATCGCAAACAGCTAATCCTTCTGAAGCGTATGCCCTCAATCACACACACCTTTATGTAGCTGCCCATTTCTCTTATTCCTCCTCATCAAAAACAATTCATTCGAGTGAACCGTATGCTGTATATCGCACACGCCTTCATCTGGCTGCCCGTTTCTTTTGGTCCTCCTCATCGCAAACTGTTCATCGAATTGAACCGTATGTCCTGCATCGCACACGCAACTAAAATCTGAACTGTGTTTGATGTCTTTGCCATCACAAATGTTTTGCACCTTTTTGACGGTTTTTTACACCCCCGTTTGCGATTATGGCATAGCACATAGTTTCGACGAGGGGTCTCTGATCGTAGTGTCGCATTAGCAGCAACCTGCAGTAGTGGGTATTCATAAAAGATTTACCACAATCAAACTTAAGCTTAATACCTGACTCTTTACCTTCGTCGAGTTCCCAATCTTCATAGTTGCATTTAATTCTTTCTAAGAGATTCCACCTGAATTCAATAGTCTTCCTCATAAAAGAACCGGCACAAGAAGTATCAACCGTGAATCGATCATTATTTGAAAGTCGAGCATAGAAGTTCTGACTAATAATTTCTCTCAAGAGCTCATGATTGGGGCATGAATATAACACTGACTTAAGCCTCCCCCAAGCTAGAGAGATGCTTTCTTCTTCACGAGGCCAAAAATTATATATAAAATTTTGATCACGATGAACTACATGCATATGATACATTTTTGGTGGAATTCCAATTTCAATCGGTTCCACTTCCAAGATCCAATATCATCACATAGCCTATACCATGCCAATGCTTTTCCCTTCAAAGCTAAAGGGAAAACCTTCATATTAGCTTCATCTCCGGGTAAACCTGCAAGCTTAAATAATCCACAAATTTCACCCACATATATCAAATGCATATCAGGATGTTCGGTTCCATCTCCTCCATAAGGATTAGGTAGCAGTTGCTCTATCATACCCGAACGAATTTCATAATCAATATTTTCAATGGATGTTGCAGGTTGAGGGGCAACTATTTGTGCTTCCACTCGAGGTGAAGATACCCCGAACAAACCCCTCAAAGGATTGTTCTACATAGTAACAAGGTACAATAAATTTCAGCACGTAGTAATTGTTTTTCCTTACCAATTTCCACTTACCAAGAGTGCTTCACTCCCTGGCAACGGCGCCAGAAAAAAGTCTTGATTACCCACAAGTATAGGGGATTAATCATACTCCTTTCGATAATGTCTGCAAGCACTGAAATTGTCGGTAATAGATAGTTTGATAGCAAGATAAATTGTAACGAGCAAGTAACGGTAATGGTAAATAGTATGCAGCAAGGTATCCCAATACTTTTGTGTCAAAGGACAAGCCAAAATGGTTTCTTATAATAAGCAAAGTGTTCTTGAGGGCACACGGGAATTTCATCTAGTCACTTTCACCATGTTGGCTTGATTTGTGTTCGTTACTTCGATAAATTGATATGTGGGTGGATCGGTGCTTAGGTACAGTTCTTACTTGTACAAACCTCCTACTTACGATTAACCCCCTCACAAGCATCCGCAACTATGAGAAATTTTTTAAGATAAAATCTAACCATAGCATTAAACATTTGGGTCCAAATCGGTCTCTTACGAAGTAGCGCATAAACTAGGGTTTAAGCTTTTGTCACTCTAGCAACCCATCATCTAATAACTACTCCACAATGCATTCCCTTAGGCGCAAATGTGGTGAAGTCTCATGTAGTCGATGTTCACATGGCACCACTAAGGGAATCGCAACATACATATCATCAGAATATCAAACACATATCAAGTTCACATGATTACTTGCAACATGATTTCTCCCGTGACCTCAAGAACTAAAGTAACTACTCACAAATGATAAACATGCTCAAGATCAGAGGGGTATTGAATAGCATAATGGATCTTAACATATAATCTTCCACCAAATAAACCATATAGTAATCAACTACAAGATGTAATCAACACTACTAGTCACCCACACGTACCAATCTGAGGTTCCGGTACAAAGATTGAACACAAGAGACGAAGTAGGGTTTGAGAGGAGACGGTGCTGATGAAGATTGGCCTCCCCAAGATGAGAGGGTTGTTGGTGATGATGATAGCTTCTATTTCCCCCTCTGGGAGGGAAGTTCCCCCAGCGAAATCGCTTCGCGGGAGGGCAAAAGTGCTCCTGCCCAAGTTCCACCTCAATATGGCGGCGCACCATCCCGAAAGTCTTGTCCTTCATTATTTTAGGTCAAAATGCATTATATACCAGAAAATGGGCATCGGAGGTGGGCCGAGGAGGGCACAAACCACCAGGGCGCGCCTGGGGGACCTGGCGCGCCCAGGTGGGTTGTGCCCACCTGGTGGGCCCCCTCTGGTACTTATTTGCTCCAATATTTCTTAAAAATTCCATAAAAATTCTCCGTGAAGTTTCAACTTATTTGGAGTTGTGCAGAATAGGTGGCCCTTAGTAGCTTTTTCAGGTCCAGAATTCCAGCTGCCAGTAATCTCCTTTCTTGTGTAAAACCTTGCATTTTATGAGAGAAAAGGCATTAGAATTACTCCATAAAGCATTATTATGCATACAAACATTATAAATAGCAGTAGGAAAACATGATGCAAAATGGATGTATCACACTCCAGATTGCCGAATCGAATCCGGTGTTCGGGAGCGAAGTTGTCGACCTGGTTAAGATGGTCGGTCGAATCCACGTGCAGCACAATGCTGCCAAAAGCGAAGAGTTGTCCAAGGACAAAGAGATCCATGGGACAGATGTCCTCCCCAAGGACTAAATGAGCCATCAATCCTTCCGGCGATCCCATAGCGGGACTCTCATTGAAAGCACCAATGTCAGTGTCAAAACCGACAGACCTCGGGGTAGGGGGTCCCGAGCTATGGATCTAGGATCGATGGGTAACAAGGGACGACGAACAAAGGGTTTACCTAGGTTCAAGCCCTCTCGAAGAGGTAAAACCCTACTTCCTGCTTCATTATATTGATTGTTTATCGTGGTTTACATAGTAGATCTACGTCGAGATCGGTATGAGCTAACCTGGTCCTATTTTTTATGAAGATAGCTCCCTCCCTAATGACTACAACCCTCGGTTTATATAGACACCGCACCGATAGGGTTAGGGTTACCGAAGATAGATTACAGTAAGGAATAACAGAGATCCTATGCCTTCTTTGACTTGGAGGGCACACCGCGGCTTCATTGATCTCTTGTCACAATGCGGCTCCACCAGTCCGGCCCACATACAACGGTTGTCTCCCCGAGGACCCCTTAGTCCATGAGTCCCTCAAACCTAATGCAAGAATTAGAGAGAAGAGAGTGGGCGATATCTGGTTGATCAAGGGGGGTTTGCTTGCCTGGAAGCTCGGCAGAGAAGGACGGGTGGTTAACATTGTAGTCAATCGCGGTAGCAGCAGTGGCGTCAGTCTCGAAGTCTAACGGAGGGAACATGGGGAAGAAAGAATAAATAATATTCGAACAGATGCATGACGATGCATGCCATGACAATAAATGGTGCTAGGTGTGATCTAATGCGATACTAGCGAAGGGGAAAAACATCCGAGAAAGTATTCCCGGTGTTAGGCATTTTCGGACAAATGAAATGGAGGGGCGGTTGCCTGTTCACTATGCTAGGGACGTGTGGCAGATGAACGAAGCGCATATTCGAATTCGTCACATCTTTCTCAGCAACTTTCATGTACAAAACATTTCATGCAAATTACGGTTTATTTTATATGATTTTCCATAGTTTTATTAATTTCTAGAATTTCTAGAATTAATTTAATTCAAAAATATATTAAAACGAAAAGCTATGGGTACACAGAAGTGTACCCAGAGATGTGCATTTGTGGCTGGCAAGAGGGCCCAGTTGACTGGGTCAACGATCCGGTCAGCAGAGGCTGACTAGTGAGGCCAGGAGGGGTTGAGTCAGTAGCCTAGTCAGGAGTCAAAACTGTTGACTAGTCAAAGCTGACCAGTGGGCCCCATTGACCAGTAAGACAGTTTATTAAAACATGTTTTAATTAATCTATTTAATAATTAACTAGGGGCCACCCGTAAGTGACACTGGGTTAATTACCAGCGCTTAGTTAATTTAAATGTGGTTAATTAGTGCGTGGGGCCTACTGTAAGTGGAGGTGGTTTAATTGGCAGGGGGTTAATTAAGAGCTAATGGTAGTTTAGCCGGCGGTTAACCGGAGCACGACGGCTTCAGCCGTCCGGCCAACTCCGGTGTCAGGAGCGCGAGCGGCTAGGCGCGTTGGAGTGCCCCCGGGGAGGCGAGTCGGGTGGTGTCCCTGGCTTGTGCTGGGGCGGGCAGAATCGCCGGTTGCGAGCACGATCACGGCGGCCGGAGCTGGTGCTTGCTCGGGCGCGCGCAAGCGCGATGGCTAGCGACGCGGGGCAGGGAGCGGGGCACGACGAGCGCGGCTCCGAGGCAAGCCAAAGTGGCCTCAAGCAGAGGCGGGCACGGCAAGTGGCGTGTAGGGGGACCACGGGCGTGCACGAGGCCGATGGCACGACGAGCGCTCAGTTGTAGGGAAGCGACGACGAGCGATGGGTATGACCGGACGACGGAAGCAATGGGGAAGAGGGGGAGGAGGGGAAGGCTCACTTGGGAGCGGGAGGGGCAGTTGGCGAGGCCAGGGTGGTCGGAGAAGTGGGCGACACACGCTGGACGGCGGCGATACAGAGAAGGGAACGGCGCGATCCGCGCGAGGCAGGGGTCCTGAGCTCCAATGCGTCCACGTAGTTGATGAAGACGACGGAGGCGCTGCTCCCAGCGCAGTCTGAGGCGGCGGGGACGACGTCAGGCGTGAGGACGATGGGGTCGTCAATGGGTCGCGGCGCCATTGCCCCGATCGAGAACGTGGGGGAGTGGGGAACAAAGGGGGACGTGGGGTGCGGTCGGTTAGAGCATCTCCAACAGCGGCACAAAAAATCGACGCTCAAAAAAAGTTTTAGTGCCCCACTGTAGCACTTTTAGCGCGCTGGACCCAACATTGCTTTAGCAGATGCCAAAAACGCGCGCCCAAAAAACCATGCAGTGTAAATTGTGAAGCGTGCGCAATCCGGCGCCTCAAATTTACAGCTTTAGATGGCGCTTTTCAGCGCACGCCCAATCCTTTTGCGCGCCCGCACTATTTTTCAGCTTCTGTTGGAGCTGCCCGGCGCCCAAAAAACTCGAATTTTAGCGCGCGGAGCACTTTTTGGGCGCCTGTTGGAGATGCTCTTAGGTCACGGGGTAGGGGGTGATGGGAGTGGAAGGGGCCGGCTGGATGGCGAGCTGGGTCGAGGCCCAGCGTGGGTAGGGGAGGATCTTTCTTCTTTCTATTTTTTGTTTATTTTTCTTTTTCTTATTTGTTTTCTATTTTCAATTCCGTTTCATTTTATTCTAGCTTTATCAAATACAAAACTTACACGTAGAAATAACACAATAAATTAGGCCATAGCCAGAATTTAGTTTAGCACCTAAAAAATAGTTTGTAAAATTATATTATTTAAAAGCATTTAAATGATTGTTTAGCCCATGTTTAATTTATTTTTAGGTCATCTAAACACATTAGAAAATATTGGTTTCTCAAGCAAATTTAGTTATGGATTATTTGCCACATGATGGACATTTGATCTTCATATTTGCGAATTTTTGTATTTCACTTATTATTTGAATTTTAATTGGACTTTGATATTTCTTAAGTGACAATTAGCTTAGTAAGCATGGTGACATGCCATCATTAGGGTGAGGTTACTGTAGCATGACACCGGGGATGTTACATCCCAGTGCCACTTTGCCTGGTGCATTGGTACGCCGATGCTCTCACGTGGCCGATGTTGGGGTTACAATCCTAAAAATGAGTACTAGGGGTACGAATGAGGGGCAGAACCTAGCTACAGCGCAGGTGTAACACTCGGTTTTTAATGAATTGAGGCCCCTCTCGGCGGAGGTAACAACCCTACGTCTCATGCCCTGAGGCCTGGTCTTTTGCTGGGTATGGTTACAAAGATTGATCGAATCCTCTTAAGGAGTTGGGGTGCATCTTATATAGATTGCGTCGCAGCCCCATGTCCTCCAGGTCGCCGGGGCATTAAGTGACATTGAATGCGTTAGTTACAGGTGTAATGAGCCTCTACTACGACATTTATAGGTAACAGGTGCCTTGAATCTTTTTAATGGATGGCTTAGGGGATTCCTTGATCATTGCAGCTCACACTCAGTCCCTTCACCTCCTTTGTCCCAGTGGTGGTTAGTCAGCCGAGTGACGGGTGGTCGAGGTGTCTGACTGGACTTCCTGGTATAAGCATCCGAATGCCGGTATGGTCCAGGGACCTACACTCAGTGGTGTGGGGCTCCCTGTGGGTTCCATATGATGGGTCCTAGACCCTAACATGAATAGGTGACCTCATCACCCAGTGGGAAGACACAAACGGAGGTAGGGGTAGCGCGCTCGCAGGGCCGGCGGGGGTGTTGCCGTTGTTCTTGCCAAAGAAGAACCCCATGGGTGGCTAGGGTTGTCACCGACGGGGGAGCAAAGGGTGGCTTGATGCGGATGGAGAGAAGAGGATAAGGACGCCCCCACATGCTCGGATTAAATAAGGACGCCCTATAGTCGCTAACGCATGGGCTCGCGGTGGTCCCGCGTCATTAATAAAGACACGGCCGGTAGTTGGCCGACCGCTGGGTGGGGATGCGGCAAACACTGAGAGGACACGCGGTGCGTCCGGGTCGACGCATTTGAGGCCCAAATTTGGGCGGGAAATGGGTCTGTGTGGACGCGAACCGGACGCCATTTGGGAATGGGTCGGAGCGTTGGGCCGTCACAAATGTCCGTGACGACACAAACGGACGGCGGCGGACGAAATGGCTCGCCGCGTTGTAGTTGCTGTAAGGGAGTTACATCAAGTCAGGAGCTTACTCATTAATCAACAACGGTATTACAACCATTTTGTATGCAATTGATCGACATGGGAGTTTGATGTCATGTTAAGCCGCGTTTATTCTTCCCGCAATATTGATGAGGAGCAGAGCATGAAAATCAAAAAATCCTATGAAACACCCAAGATCCAATCTAGGAGATGCATAGCTACACGAGGGGAGTGTGTCTACATACCCTTGTAGACTAAAAGCATTAGCATCATAACACAGTTGATGTAGTCGTACGCCTTACGGTACAATCACGATCCAATCTGATCTAGTGCCAAACGGAGGGCACCTCCGAGATTAGCACACATACGGCTCTTTGGTGTCCTCTCCTTCTTGATCCAAAAAGTAAGGGAGAAGAGGTTAATGAGATCTGAACCAACATGACGGCGTGGTGGTGGTGGTGGCAGCGGAATTCCGGCAGGGCTTTGCCAAGCGTTTACCGATGAAATAGATGAGGAGTTGGGAGAGGTAACGGGTAAGTGTTGAAGGTTGGCTGCCCCCAACGCCTCCCCATATTTATATAGGCATGGAGGGGACTGGTGGCTTGCCCTCCAATCCCGTGGGATCGTTGGCCAAGGTAGGAGGAAGGAAATCCCTCATTTTCTTCTCCACCGATCGCTATCCCCTTTTTAGGGATCTTGCTCATATCCCTTCGGGATATGATACTATTCTTCTTAATGGGTAATCTTGGTCTACCTAGACTAGGCATGTGGAGAATTTCATCACTACCCACGTTCATGTGGGTCCCCCCATGCTGGTGGGACCCACTCTGGAACCTTTTACAACCTTGCCGGTAAAATACCAAAAAATCCTGAATATTTTTTTGAAGCCCATTAACAACTTTCCATCTATAAATCTTTACCTCCAGACCATTCCGGGGCTCCTCGTGACGTCCAGGATCTCATACGGGACTCCGAACAACCTTCGGTCACCAACGTTAATATCTCATTACTACCCTAGCGCTACCGAACGTTAAGCGTGCGACCCTATGGGTTCGAGAATCATGTACACATGACTGAGACACCTCTCCGATCAATAACCAATAGTGGTACCTGGATGCCCATATTGGTTCCTACATATTCAACAAAGATCCTTATTGATTAAACCACGATGTCAATGATTCACTCAATCCCGTATGCAATTCCCTTTGTCCAGCGATATGTTACTTGCCCGAGATTTGATCACCGGTATCTCCATACCTAGTTCATTATCGTTACCGGCAAGTCTTTACTCATTCCCATAATACAAGATCCCATGACTAAACTCATTAGTCACATGAAGCTTCTTGTTTACCAAGTAGGCTTAGATATATCTCTCTGCCACACGGAGCGACAAATCACAGTCTCGATCCATGCAACCCAATAGAGACCTTTGGAGATACCTGTAGAGCACCTTGATGATCACCCAGTTACGAAGTGACATTTGATAGCACACAAGGCATTCCTCCAGTATCCGTGAGTAGCATGATCTCATGGTCGAATGAACAGATACTTGACATGAATAAAGCTAAGGCAAATTACTTCAACAATCTTATGCTAAGCTTACGGTTGGGTCTAGTCGGTCACATCATTCTCCTAATGATGTGAACTTGTTATCAAATGATAACTCATATCTATGGTTAAGAAACCAAAACCATCTTTGATCAATGAGCTAGTCTAGTTGATGCTCACTAGGGACACTGCGTGATTTATATATTCACACATGTATTTAAGTTTCCAATCAATACAATTCTAGTATGAATAATAAACATTTATCATGAACGGAAAATATGATAGTAACCATTTTATTATGGCCTCTAGGGTATATTTCCAATATATATATATATATATATATATATATATATATATATATATATATATATATATATATATATTACACTTCGCGATATATAATCTTTACTAGAAGGGTTGGGCGCGCTTTGCTGCGCCATTGGTGTCGTTGGATTTTCATAAATTTTTACACCCTCGGCTTCAAAATAAGTTGTATCAGCTTTTTAAAATGTCTTAAGTTTGACTAAATTTGTAGAGAAATATATTAATATACATAATATCAAATCGGTACCATTAGATTCTTCATTAAATGAATTTTCATATTTTATTTATTTAGTATAGAGGATGTTGATTTGTTTACTCTGAACCTGGTTAAAGTTAAAGAAAGTTGACTTTTCATCAAAAAATAATGCACATTATATTTTGCAACCGTGGGGCAATGGGGGTCTTTGTTTTGGGTTTTTTTACATTTGTGCCCCTGGTTCCTTAGCTCTAATTATTCATCCCCGCGCTCTTAACTTTTGCTCAATTTTCCCCACTCCCTTGCCAGAAACCCTCATAACTGGTCACAACGGACATTGCCGTCGGGTCAAAGGCTTGACTCTTAACTCTGACTAGTGGGCCATGTTGGACTGTGTCATCTATTGGACTTGACAAGTGAGGCTGTGTTGGGTGGTGTCGATGTTCGATCGTTGGGCCGTGGTTTCGTTAGACCGTCCCTTGCATTAAACGTCTGCGTGTGCCGCCAGGACAGAAGCCTGCTATGCATGCACCCAGCAAATCCTGCCTGCATGCGTCGATCGAGCCTGCATGCGCCAATGCCACGATGCGCCCACCGAGCCTGCATGCGCCGATGCGTCCGCCACGATGCACGGACCGAGCAGCTTTCTTGCACGCCAGCCGCCACGGATGCAGCGACGGTCACTGCCACCGGTTCCTCTCTTCTAGCTAGGTGACTACATATTTGCAGCTTGTGTAAAAAAAGAGCCACTCCCTTGCTTAGCTCTACTCATTCATCCCTACTACCAAAGCTTGCTTGCATGCACTAGGTGGTTACTAACAAGGGAACCCTACTAACAAGCCGAGCTCTCTAAGGAAACAATCAACAAATATGTAGTCCCAATATGTAGATAGGGCCAACAAGCCCATAGCACGATCAGATAGTTCACACCAGGAAGAACTAAATAATAGAATAGATAGAAAACTTAATATTAGAACTTAAGAAAAGGGCCAACAAGCCCATAGGAACTCCAACATAGTTCAATTACAAGTTAACATAACATAGACTAAAATAAAGATAGAGGGTTTAGAACCCTAGCCGCCGCCTTCTCCACCTCGCTCCTCCTCCGAACACCCTTTTCACTGCTCCTCCAGGGAGTTGTCGATGGGGTACGGAAGAGTGTGCATGCGCGTGGCGGTGGGGAAGATGTTGGTGTACTCCGTGAACTTGTTGTGGGTGGTGAAAGTGATGAAATCGGAGCCACACCAGAACACCCAGCCGAGGAGGTAGAAGGCGTCGAATGTGTTGGTGAAGTGGGCAAGGAGAGCAACCACCACCCGGTTTTGGATGACCTCCTCGACGCGGAATATCATTGGAGATCCCTGCGGGAGGTGGTGGTAGCCGGACGCGAGGAAGAACTCAGTGAAGTTCCTTGCGATCCTCAGCCTTGATATCGCCCACACACGTAGTGTGTGATCAACGTACACGCCAGTAGGGTAGAGCCTCTCCGGCACGGTGGGTGGGAATCGGTAGGTTGGTCCAGTGTACTGCATGGCTGAGGGATGTGCAGAAGAAGGAGAAGGGGTCGAAGAGAAAGAAGGGCAGATGGATGAGGAATGGAAGAGGCAGAGGGTGGGAGATGGCAGAGGCGGAGGGTGGCTTAAATAGCCGTAGTGCTACATGTTATTTAGCCGCGGCAATAATGGGGTCAAATGTGAACTAGCACGTTTTCAAACCCACCACAGCATCAGGAGTGTACACGTGTGGGAAACGATGGCTTGAAAAGAAGAAGAAAAAGAAGAGAATTGCACGCGTGGGAATCAGTGGTCATATATATTATATGAACGAAAAGAGACAATTTTTGAAGGGCTTGTGGCCATTTTGCATGATAAAAATAAATTCGGCCCTTATAAATTTGGTCATTTTGCATTTGTATAGAACAAAAGAGAACTAAATTTTCTACGCAATGTCAATTGTTGTGTAATTTCAAACGATGCAAAAAACAGAGCCAACATGTTCACAAAAAACAAAACCAGCATGTTCACAAAAAACGATACATTTCGACGGCCCAACCAGAGCTTGGTTTACTTTTGGGCCCAATAACAATGTTTTTTTTTCATTTATTCAGTGGTGGGCGAGCAGCCGAGCACAACCAACAGGATCGCCTCTCGCGGATCGCCCCACGATCCAACGATGCGGAGCCATCCTTGTGATCCAACGGCCCGGAGCCTACACGCAGCCTGCCCACCAAATTCCTTCTAGAAGACCACATCTGAGGGCTGTCACTTGGCGCCAGGGTATGATCGGACGGCTGACGTTCGGAGCTAGGGTTAGGCGAAACCCCGCGGGGTTTAGAGGGGCTTTGAGTTGGTCAACGGGGTTACGAAAGCTTTGACTGAGCATAACTAATTTTTAAAAAAAATCAAAAAATATGAAACCTTCGCCATTCGTCATTTTATAAGACACACTAGCAAGAAAAAATACTAAACTTGGTTCATGGTCATTTTCATGAAAAACCCCTAACTGGCACGAACAAGGTCAAATGAGCACCATTAATTTTAAAAAATCAAAAAAAAATATGAAACATGTGCACAATGTTGTCTTATGTGACATGTTACCAACCAAAAATCATAAAGTTGGTCTATGGTCATTTTCATGAGAAAACCTTCACTCATATGAGCTATCACCTACAAGATTTCATAGAGTTCAAGGAGATGAGGTAGGGTTACCTACTATTTTTGAAAACTATGAAAAAAATCACCAAAGCTTTATTTTAAAGTGAATAAGAAGGATCTGAACTTAGTTTTCCATTTTCATATTTTAAACATGTTTTTTATAGTTTTTATATTAAAGCATATTTTTCAAAAGAAAATGTAAAAAAATATGAAGATTAATTCAAAAAATAGTGAGGCTTCGAATCTACACTGTATAGATTGAATAGGTGTTAATAAAACACATTTGGCTCATTTAGAGTAGGTTAAAATATTTGATTACAAATGGGTTGTTTACCCTAGCCTGGGAGCTCATTTGGAGCACATTTCTCAAATTCAAATTTCTTTGCCCTCCTCTAAATCATCTCAAATTTTGCACACATGATCTCCTACACAAACATAGATAGTTCGCTAAGGTTTTTTTCATTTTCTTGAATTTATATTGTCCCGTCGAATGTTAGTTCAAAACATCCGATAATGAAACATGCTGGTGGTTAGTGAAGCAACACTGAAACAACATGTGTGATCAGTGAAGTAACACTGAAGTGATCAGTGAAGCAACACTAAAACAACATGTCTGATCAGTGAAGGAACACTGAAACAACATGTGTGATCATTGCAACACCTAAACTCATAGTTCACAACATCTAAACAGAACTAACCATACACCATAGGCAAATATAAGGACAGACAAATATAGATAGAATAATACATTACTAGCATCACCATAGATTAAGTTCACACCATAAACAATCACATTCAGTTTACCAAAAGTAACCGGACCCAAAGTAACCCAAAAGATGAAGATCCAGTTCATCACAACATCACATCATCACATCACACCGGAGTCAGGGCCTTCGCGAGCGCAGCATGCTGCCCCCTGATCATGTAGTCCTCCCCGTGAATCGATACATCCTCTGCATGAGATAGAAGGTGATCGAAGCGGCCATCATTTGGCTTTGGCTTGGTGGTGCAGTAGGGGCAGCGCCACTTCTTGATCTTGCGGTTATAAAAGGAAGCAACTCCCTTGGCCTTGATCTTCTCCACCTCCTTGGCTGTGAAGGACGCGACTTGCCCTTGTAGGCATCATCTCCGGAATCATACTGCACACATGAATGAATTGCATTAATACATTATAGATTCATGTGATATATACACTATTTCAAAGGAAGTAAATGAACAATCCAAATTTCAGGTAGGCTCACCTCATATTCTTCATCATCACTAAGCTCTCGGTCGTACTGGGCCAGCTTCCTCTTTCCCCCCCAACCATCGTCCTCCTGAATATACAATTACATCGATCACTAGTAGCCAATTGAAAATTTAGATATGCACACATGACACATTGATCATCGGGCTATTAATATACTCCCAGTATACTATGATCCTATTTGCATTTTCCATTGTCATCCACACACATTGAAAAACAAAGCTAATATAACTACATATTATGGACAAATTTATATACTAATAAATCAAATAACTTCTTAATCAATGGATTCCATTTGGGCATATGACATTCAAAACCCCAATCTGAGTAGCATTCAAAAACAAATCTAATACGGACCCAAACTAATAAGCATACATGCTTGTAGCATTAAAACCCCCAATCTGTGAGCATCATAAACAAATCTAATAAGCATACATCTCTGTAGCATTGAAGCACATCTAATAAATAGATCTATCTTTTTGCAACGAATTTATCCAACAAACCCTAGTACCAAAACCCCCAACACCCTGGCCCATCTGTCAAACTAACTACTCTAACCATCTGAACTACCGTATGAATCCATAATCTAACCAATGCAACTAACTCTACAAGCTAATATCCTAAAGCAAAGCAAGTGCAAATACCTCCTGGAGCACTGAGGCGGAGCACGCCACCTCCTTCCCCACATTTGCAGCGGTTGCGAGTTTCCCCACATCGCCATGGACGCCGCCGACATCCACGATCACCGCGCCCTAATGCTTCACCACATCTCCGGCCGCTGCACCGACGTCGTCACGAGCTTCGGTCATCAGAAAGATGGAGGCGATGAAGGTGAGGAAGAGGATGCGGTGGGGGAGAGCGAGACAGTGCGGTGGAGGAAGTGGAGGAGAGCAAGATGACGCTGGTGGGGAAGCGGAAGATGATGCGGCGGGGAGGGGATTTGGGGGTAAATGGTAGGGGCGACGCGATGGGAGGCGGTTCCCCTCCTTATACGATGAGACGTTTCAGCCCATGTCCCATGGACACGTGCTACCCCACGACCGCGGTCAGTTGCATGCACCCACGTATATGCGTCCCCAGTCGTCAGAGTTAACGGTTAAAGGCATTGACCCGATGGCAACGTCCGTTGTAACCTGTTCTCACGGATTCGGGCAAGGGAGTGGGGAAAATTGAGCAAAAGTTAAGAGCGTGGGGATGAATGAGTAGAGATAAGGAACCAGGGGAACAAAATTAAAAAAACCTTTGTTTTTGGTGAGTGGGGCGACGATGGAGTGTGTTTTCTTTTTTATATTTATATAATGTGAGGTTATGGTGGGCCTTCGGTAGTGTGATTCGGTGTTATTTGTTAATCAACCTATACTTGTGTGTGAAAATTTTCTGCCTCGATCGCTGCATGTACTAATTTTTATTTGAGTTCATCTTTCCCTAAAGTAAATTATTGAAGTAATCACTATGTTTAATTAAATTCACTATACCATTTTGCATTAGCTTTATTCAAATTAAACCTAGGGTTTTGAAGCTATATTCAACCTGTGTTTGGATCAATTCAAATTAAATTCCTATCGTAAAGTCAAATAGATCCAAAAGTATTTACTAAAGTTCATTTTAAGTATCTGAACTTGATTGCAAAAGGAAATATTCCATTTAGGTCTTTTATTTGAAAGTTAACATAAATAGTTCCGAATTCCATTTGAATTATGTCTTCTAATGTATTATGTTTAAAATATATTTCAAATTATTCAAATTTTGACCTAAGTGTTCTAAGTTCAAAATACATTTCACTAGGTTCAATTTCCAAAAAAAACCAATTTAATTGGATTTTTATTTTGCAAGTTATGCCTTATTTAATTTTGAATCCATTCTATTTGAAAACAAAATTTTAAGTTATTCAAATTCCAGCTTTCACTTTTGAGGGTGATAGTATATTTCATAAGGATCATTTTGCAAAAATAATCACACAAGTTGGACTTATATATAAAAAGTTGTTTGTTTTAAGTTCTAGGGGCTTTTCTACAAAGTTGCCATTTAATTTAATTTACAGAAATCACTATAGATAAGGTTGTGTATAAGGTGGACATGTGTCTATTTCTGATTGGGCCATACCATTTCAGTTAAGTGGGCATGTGTTGTGCATTAGCTCAAAGATGGACGATGCAGATTAGATCGGGATCTCAACGTGGATTAGGTCAACGGGTGTGAACTTGTGGGAATGTCGCCGGAGTTTGTGAAGTCGGAGGTGTTGCGGCTCAAAGTCGTCGGGGAGAGAGATCCAGTGGTCCTCAAGTTGCGCGACACGCTTGGACGGACGGGGTGGCTCACTGCGAGGTCGAGGGTAGTCATCGTTGGGCTCGGGGGCGAAGACAATGATGAGCATATGCTCGCTGAATTTTGCCTGTGTCGTGGATTTGTCACAGCAGATGCCCTACGATTAGGACCTGGGTGTGGAGCCATCGCAACTAGGTTAGTTTGAAGGGGTTAAACGGAACAAGAGACACATAGAGTTTTTTATCCTAGTTCAGCCCCTCAAGGAGGTAAAAGCTTAATCTAGCTGCGGTTGTATTGCTCGAGTTTCAACAACCAGGGAGCGAATACGCTTGACCTAGCTCTCGAGCGATTGTTTCCTTGAGTTAACCCGCCGCCGGGTCACCCCTTTATATATAGGTTGATGCCCGGCAGCTTACAGAGTCTCGGCTAGCTCATACACAACGTGTCCGGCTCAGTAACCAACTAAGCTTGCCTTAGAAGTTTAAACATATGTTGGTTCACACCGGTGGGCTCAAATCATCCCCGGGCCTTGGGCCTTCAGTAAGCTTGATTTATGAACCACCATCTTCACGTCATCTTGGGCTTCATTATCTTAAACCGCCAGTGGCATGACTCGGCCCCTCCTGGGCGGGTCATACCCAGTAGTTATATCCCCGACATTAGGCACCAGGTTGATTTGAACTTGTTCATATCAATCTTCAACAGTTGACCTGTCAGAATCTTCCATTGTCAATTCTTTACCATTTCCTTGAAACCCGCCGTGACATCACATATCAGACTTGTGTTGACCCGCCATGATATCATCTCGGATTAACTTTCACACGAAGCTCTGCGGATCTCAGCAGATCCTTTTTAATGGGCTTCCCGAAAATCGTGGCGCCTTTGTTGCCACATAATCATTTTTTGGTCTCCACAATTGCCACGCATGCCATTTATCCACTGCCTTATAAATAGGGACACTGGTTCTTCCTTTTCACTTTTACCCCTGCCTCTGCCTCTTCTTCTCCTTCATCGCGACGACCAACGCCTCCGGAGCTCCGCCGCCCCCGCCGACTGCATCGACCTCGGCCGCTGCATCAACCTGACTTTGACCAGAAAACGGCGGCGTTCCTTCGCTGTTCATCAGCACCTCCAGGTACTTGCCTTCACTCATCTCAGATCTATACTAGGGTTTTCTCAGTTCATCGGAGTTCTTCCACCATTCTTCATCTGGTCTTCTTAGATCACATGGTTAGATCTAAACCCAACGTCAAAATACGCAGCAGTAGTTTTAGTACTCATTTCCAATAGAAAACACACCACCTCAGTTGAGGACATCATCTGAACACGTGAACACTTTCTGCCACTGCTATTTTATGTTTAGAATTTATTTGTATTTTCCGAATCGCTGTAGATCCAAAATCATAGCATTAATCTGCAGACTTGTTTGTCCTTCACTTAGGAAATTTTACTTTCCAATCTGTTGCACTGCTTATAGGATAACTGTAACCCGCCATATAGCATTAGTCCCCTTATTAAGCCGCCAATGTTCACTTTCGATCCATCTGACCTGATACTGTCCTCCGGTTCAACCATGTCAATTTTTGTAATACTGATCATTGTTCAGATTAACAGCCTAATTTTAAACCGACAATTCATTTCCTTTGTAGTCAAAAAATGTCTAAGGCCAAGACCGTCACCTCCTACAATTGGGTTGTTTCCCGGGTTACCGAGGCAATTTTGAATGAGTATGTCCACATAGGTGTCTTAGCCAAAAAAGATGACATCCACTAGCGGGTTCCAGGCAAACAGACCCATCCTCGGCCCAAGCAAGGCAATGTTATTGTTTTTACCGATCATTTGCTCCGAGGGTTCTCCCCACCCGGCTCAAAGTTTTTCGGTGATGTGCTACATTTTTTCAAACTCCA
This sequence comes from Secale cereale, assembly GCA_902687465.1. Lineage (NCBI taxonomy): Eukaryota > Viridiplantae > Streptophyta > Magnoliopsida > Poales > Poaceae > Secale > Secale cereale. The sequence goes on along the minus strand of LR738713.1, from coordinate 474,035,663 downwards.
TCCTCAAGATATCGAGCCCAATTCCGTTTCAAATATCTACAACTTTCAAGTCTACTGTGAAGTATATCTTCAATAAGAGCCCACTGTAGAACTGTTCAGGGAATTCTATTACCTGAACCGCTAAACTAAGTTCACCGACGGGCCCAGCCTGGAGCAAGGGGGCATTTCTAATCAGAGGCGCAAAGAAGCCACTTTTCTCGCCGCCACACTCCCCAATCATCCTAAGGAGTGGAATCAAACTTGCTTTTATTGCAAAGACACCTCTCCTGAGGGTGAGAATCATCTGTCGGGTTATCATGAAAACCAGCTGAGCAACAGACATCATTTGCCAGAACGGATCAGCACCAAAGAACGGGCCAAATATATGCCCATCTTTTCAAAGATCAAGGCCTTAATGTCCAATGGGCTGAACGGAGTCGACCTAGTCCGGTGCTGGGTCGCATGGAGAATCTTGCCCTTAAGCCGCCGATCCGGCTTAATGTGTGAGTATACTGGCAATGTTAAGGATCCCTTACGCCATTGCCAAATTGAACTAACTGATGATGACATCAACAATATGACCAAGACACTACTCAATGAAACCATGGAGACTTGCAGTAGAACCGGCTTGAGCCCTTTCTATACTCTCAATAAACCGAGAGTTGTAAGTACTGTCACATGACTTTCATTAAGTCGTCTTTTGTCAATCTGCCTTCTCATTATTACTTGATTTTTGCAGGCTGACTCATCATTTTGGAATAAGAATCTTCAAGAAAACCGGCCAAAAAGACCAGGACCAAGACCAAGGCTCTCAAAAAGTCTAAGAAGAAGTCAAATACTTCATAGTTGTTTGACTTGGATGACAACGAGTCGGAGGTAGATCATAACTCCCTTGGCTCTCTTTTTATTCATCTTATTGACACGGATCATTACCAGGATGATGCGGAGGACATCCATGCGGATGGTGAAGAGGTAACTGTCCTTTCCTCCGGCTCAGAACCCTTGCCACGGCAGAAAATTCATCAAGTGTGCCGGAAAGTAAGGTTCTCTCACCCTTTAGCTTACTTGGATCGCAACTTTATTTTGAAGAAGCAGCAGCATGAAGCTCGCCACATAACCTGGAATAGTGGCGGCGGGGTCATCTCCTCTGGCTTGCCCAATACGCCGCCTCGTCGCAAGCGCCAAGCAGAGGTTCAACAAATTTACAGTTTAGCTTTGTCCAAAGCAGGTCTTATTCGATAGCCTCTTAACCCTTCTGACTCAAACTATCAGGGCACCTCTTACTCTTCATCTGGTGATTCCACATGGACTCAGGTTCCTGTGTTCAAGACTGTTCCTGGGTGAGGATACTTAAGCCTGTTTGCTTTCATTTTTTTACTTTATTGATATAAAAATATCATCATATGCTTTGTTTTCAATGCTATGGACAAACCCAGCAAGAGACTCAAGGTAAATAAACCGGTCGAGGATCCCAAGCGTGCAAACCCGGAAGAACGAATTATTTCTGAACCTTTGCATCAAACTTCCGAAGTAGCCATGGATGATCCACCACGAGAAGAGCACCATGTCACCACGGAATCCATGGATGTTGACCCAGAGACGGCTAAGCCGCCTAGTCCCGCTCAGCTGGCTCAGGAAAATGAAGATGTAGTAGTTACTGGGATGGCTTATACATCTCCAAGCAACCCCACCGTCCTATCCAAGCATAGCGCCAAAGAAGAAATTTCAACTGTTGATAAGGGCAAGTGGAAACTGGACATGGAAAGCTATGCCTAGTTCAATGCTCAAGAAATTCATTATGGCTATTTAAACCGCCTTCACACCAGCCGTGATTTGAGGCCGGCCTGGTCAACCTTATAAAGGAGCGCTTTGAGGTAAGCCATGCAATCTTCTCCACATAAGCATATTTACACTAGCCGCCATGTCTATTGGATATGACAGAATTGAATATGCTGTAGACTTTAGATAGCCTCGTCAAACTTACATTCATATCATGGCATATTGTAATTGCAGAATCAAAACCTGTAGCCCCCAAAGGCTTCCTTAAGCTGTGAAGCTAAGCCAGGACTTTAAAATTGTAGTTTTCACCTTCGCGCATGTAGCCCCCAAGGACCGGCTTAAATTGATAAGTTGAGCCGGAATTTTCACATAGCAGTGCTCAATTTTGCACATGTAGCCCCCAAGGGCCGGCTTACACTGATAAGTTAAGCCGGTACTTATCACCATAATCATGATTAGAATCCAAATGTGTATCCCCCATGAGTTGTCTTTAGTTGAAACAACTTTAGGCGGGTCATTGAAGAATTGTCTTCAAAAGAGCAATGTACATTAGCCCCCAAGTGCCAAGTATAATACTTGTATTGTGCTTCGGACTTCAAATAAAATGGTCATCATAACCTCATATTGCTACGTAATCTCTGTATGTCACATGCTGAGCTGAGCAAGAAAGAAACCCGAGTAGCAGATCTGTAGCAGAACCTCCAGACTTAGCAATCTGAGATTTCCAAGGCCAAATCACAATTAAAAATCACTTTGGAAAAATATTGAGAAGCTGAAAAAGGATTTCAGTACTGAGAGAGTCGGCTGGGACACTGAGAAGGCCGCTCTATTGAAGAGAGCGGAAGATGCTGAGGTTGCTCTTAAGCCGATGACAGACGAATTGTCCCGCTTAAAGCAGCAAATCAAAATTATGACAACTTCTATCTTTGGTAAGTAACATAGCATTTTCACCCTTATCAATAGTGTTTCTCAATCATTGGTCGGCTCATGAATATATTTGGCAACGCGGGTTCCAGAAACTCCAAGCTGGGTGATGATATGCGCATAAGGCTGAAAGTTGTATACACTCTTGTAGAGCAGCTGTACACTGGTGCTCAATGGCAATTGTTGCTGCCTTGCATAAAAAGCAACCACCTTCCCTTATCAAGGAAGTGCTGGAGAAACTATATGTGCTTCCCCAAAGAGTAGAAGAGTTAAAACGATCAGCTGCCAGAGCCGGTGCCATCACCGCTTTGAGCCGGGCAAAGGCGTGGCAACCTGAGCTTGACCCAGAAGAACTAGCCACCGACTGCCCATGTTTGAAAGAAGACGGGTCACCCTTCGTTGCCAATGACTTCACTCAAATAGTAAGGGAGATGCGTCCTTTGGAAAGCAAACTGGCTGAAGAAACTAACCTCTCCAAATATCATCTAGTTTACAATGCTGACAACGCCAAAGTTAAGGCGCCGGTTCATGAGGTTGTGGACCTTATCCCACCAAAACAGCACACCTTCGCTCCTGACATTGATCCGTCCACACTTATAGACGATGAAGCTGTTTTCAAAGCTTTGACTGGGATCAATTTGGCCACGTCTGACTTCCAGCTAACGGATGCGGAAGAGGTGGAAGAGATGGTGCAGGATAACCCGGAATCTTTGGCACGCCAAGGCCAAGACAGTTGATCACAGGGCCGGCTTATCATCTGCAGCATTGGATGATGTGTACCAAAAACACTTAATTCTTGTTGGCCACATGATGCCTTGTAATAGGCTAGTTGAAAATGATGATCTGCCATGCCATCGTGCATGGTTATTTGCATAACAGTTTGAATCGCCAATCTAATGTTGAAGATCCGCTGCTCATGCTAACAATGTCATCCAGTTTATCATGCAAGTCATATTATTATATCTTCTGCATACCAACGGCTAACATGTGCCCTGGCGGTTTACACGACGGTGGGTAATAATGTCCCATATAGAACTTGCTGGTGACTGTGTAGTCCATAAACAGGACAGGTTATCAAACCTTACATATTCATAGAATAAACAAAAATCATACCTATGAAATTTGTTCATCCTGCCGGCTTATCACACCATATGCAGCAAAGGGTAACAATCCACAAAAAAGCCTCAGAGCCTAAAACTCCAAGTGCACAATCATATCATACTGGCGACTTATTGTCCAAAGCCAGACCGGGTTATCAATAATATGAGCCATAAAGATGAAGGCTACATGGCCTGAATCTTTTTAAACCATATGTTAATACGACACAAAAATATAAACCAAAAACAATGCATTAAGTAAAATTAGAAAATACAGGGCTTTCATAGGCTGCCAAACCTCAATATCAAGTGCTTTTTAAAGGGCCGCGCAACCATTGAGTTAATCGTTTATTCAAACCTGTAAGCCAGGCCTCACATGACCAATCACCATTTTAACTTTGACAAATTCAGGGTATGTATAAGATTGACTGTCAAGAGTACGGCGGGTCGTTCCAGGATTACCTGGTTGGAGTGGCAGACATACAAAAGCAGGATAACCCGGATTTTTGGTGAATGCACCTAGCGTCCAAGCCGATCAAAAGGGTAATTAAGGCTATGTTCATTGAACAGGAAGCCCCCAAGTGACTTTAACCAATCCATCAAGGCAAGTTACCTATGTTTGAACCGCACATTATAGCAAGATCTCTTTGGTAATCATTAAACTTGGGCAAAAAGTCCCAGCTGCTTTACAACCCAGCATATAAGCCGGATCGAAGGGTAATCATAGCTATGCTCAGTGAGGAGGAAGCCCCCATGTATTTTGTAACAAGGCGTGCAAGCCGGATCAAGAGGGTAATCATAGCTATACTCAGTGAGCAGGAAGCCCCCAAGTGATCTTATGACGTAACAAATAAAGGCTCAGATACTCAGAAATGAAACGATAGAGGCCCCGAATTATCAAGGATGTCGGCTTTATTATATTAATCGTAATATATATACACTAATTGAAATATGTACAGCACAAGAGCCGGTGGCTCAAGTATAATTAGACCAAAGATGAGCAATATTCCACGGCCGACAGGTCTCCTCCTCCGATGTGCGTGAGTCCTTGTGGTCTCGAACATCGATAAGGTAGTATGATCCATTGTTCAGATTCTTGCTGACCACAAAAGGTCTTTCCCAAGGTGGGGATAACGTGTGCATGTCTGTCTAATCCTGGATGAGCCGGAGCACCAAATCACCTTCTTGAAAGGTACGAGTTCTAACCCGGCGGCTGTGATAATGACGCAGATCCTGCTGATAAGTCACCGAACGAGCCACTGCATGGTCACGCTCTTCATCCAAGAGGTCAAGGTCATCCTAACATGCTAGCTCGTTATCAGCTTCAACATAAGCTGCCACCCGGGACGAGTTGTGACGTATGTCACTGGGAAAAACTACCTATGCTCCGTAAACCATGAAGAAGGGCATGTAACCCGTAAATCTGTTGGGAGTAGTGTTGATACTCCAAAGCATAGAGGGTAGCTCCTCAACCCAACAACCCGGTGTCCTCTATAAAGGGACCATAAGCCGGGGCTTGATGCCTCTTAAAATTTCTTGATTCTCCCTTTCAGCTTGTCCATTGGACTGGGGGTGAGCCACAAATGAAACCTCGAGACGAATATGCTCTTATTTACAGAACTCTTTCATAGCACCCTTAGACACATTTGTACCATTATCAGTGATGATACTATGAGGATATCCAAAACGAAAGATCACCTTTTTGATGAATTGAACCGCCGTCGCTGCATCACACTTGCTGACCGGCTCAGCCTCAATCCACTTTGTAAATTTGTCAACTGCCACCCAGAGGTGAGTCTTTTTATCTTTAGATCTTTTAATAGGCCCAACCATATCTAGCCCCCAGACTACAAATGGCCAAGTAATTGGAATCATCCTCAATTCTTGAGTCGGCACATGAGCTCGTCTGGATTTTTTTTACATGCATCACACTTGCTAACCAGATCCTCTGCATCAGCATGAGCCGTCAGCCAATAAAATCCATGACAAAAAGCTTTACCCATGAGAGACTTAGAGCTAGCATGATGACCATAGTCTCCTTCATGAATATCTCGTAGTATTTCACAGCCCTCCTCAGGAGAAATGCAACGTTGAAACACCCCTGTGACACTCTATCGGTGCAACTCGCCATTGATAATAGTCATCGACTTAGACCGCTGGGTTATCTGCCTAGCCAGAGTTTCATCCTCAGGTAACTCACCCCGGGTCATATAAGTCAAATATGGTACTGTCCAATCAGGAATAACATGAAGAGCCGCCACCAATTGCGCCTTCGGGTCAGGGATAGCAAGATCCTCCTATGTAGGCAATTTAACTGAAGGATTATTCAAAATATCAAGGAAAACATTGGATGGCACCGGCTTACGCTGAGAGCCGAGCCGGCTTAATGCATCAGCTGCCTCATTTTTCCTACGATCAACATGTTCTACCTGATAACCCTTGAAATGACCAACAATTGCATCAACCGCCTGGTGATAAGCCGCCATGAGCGGGTCCTTGGAATCCCAAGTTCCTAAGACTTGTTGAGCCACCAAAACTGAGTCACCGAAACACCTCACCCGGCATAGATTCATCTCTCTAGCCATCTGAAGACCATGGAGCAAGGCCTCATACTCAGCTGCATTGTTAGTACAAGGGAATATCAATCTTAAAAATATAACAGAACTTATCACCTCATGGGGAAGTCAAAATAACTCCAGCCCCCGAGCCTTCCAACTGCCTGGATCCATCAAAATGAATAATCTTATATGTGTTATTAGGCTTCTCCTCAGGTATCTGGAGCTCTGTCCAGTCATTGATAAAATCCACAATTGCTTGAGTCTTGATAGCTGTCCGAGGCACATAATTCAGGCCATGGGGTCCAAGCTCAGTGGCCCACTTGGCCACCCGGCCTGTGGCTTCTTTGTTTTGAATAATATCTCCTAGGGGAGCAGAACTAACCACAATGATGGGATGACCAAGGAAGTATTGCTTCAACTTGCGACTAGCCATGAACACTCCATAAACCAACTTCTGCCAATGGGGTATCTCTGTTTAGATTCAATGGGTACCTTGCTAACATAGTAAACCGCCCACTGAACCGGATATTCCTTGCCTGACTCTTTTCTTTCCACAATCACTGCTACACTGACAGCTCTGCTGTTGGCAGCCACATATAAAAGTGAAGGCTCTTTATCAATAGGAGCTGCTAGGACCGGTGGCTCAGCCAATTCTTTTTTCGGTGCCGCAAACACCTGATTACCAGCATCACTCTAGACAAAGTGATCTGTCTTCTTCATCATGTGGTACAAAGGGATAGCCTTCTCTCCCTGGCGGCTGATAAACCGGCTCAAAGCCACAATTCAACCCGCCAAACACTGGACATCATTTATACATGCCGGTTTAGCCATGGAGGTGATAGCCTTGATCTTTTTTGGGTTAGCTTCAATGCCTCTCTCAAAGACAAAAAATCCCAATAGTTTACCAGCCGGAACACCGAAAACACACTTGGCCGGGTTAAGCATCATTTTGTAGACCCGGAGATTGTCAAAGGTCTCCTTCAGATAGTCTAACAAGGTCTCTTCCTTCCTTGATTTCACAACTATGTCCTCCACATAAGCATGAACATTGCGCCCAATTTGATTGTGGAGACAATTTTGAACACAGCGTTGATAAGTCGCCTGGGCACTCTTGAGCCCAAAATGCATAGATACATAGCAGAAGGCTCCAAAAGGAGTGATAAAAGATGTATTCTCTTGGTCCTTAACTGCCATTTTGATCTGATGATATCCTGAATAAGCATCCAAAAAGCTCAAACACTCACAACCCGCCGTAGCATCAATGATTTGATCAATACGAGGGAGAGCAAAAGGATCAGCCGGACAAGCCTTATTAAGATCTGTGTAATCCACACACATACGCCAAGTGCCATTTTTCTTAAGCACTAGCACCGGGTTAGCCAACCACTCAGGATTAAAGACTTCAACAATGAACCCAACCACCAAGAGCCGGGCCACTTCTTCTCCAATGGCCTTGCGCCTCTTTTCATTGAAACGACGAAGGAATTCCCTGACCGGTTAAACTTTGGATCAATATTAAGAGTGTGCTCAACGAGTTCCCTTGGTACACCTAGCATGTCTGAAGGCTTCCATGCGAAGATGTCCCAGTTCTCACGGATGAACTCGATGAGAGCGCTTTCCTATTTCGGATCCAGGTTCGCATTGATGGTGAACTGTTGGGATGAATCGCCAGGAACAAAATCAATCTGTTTAGTGTCATCTACCGACTTAAACTTCAACAAAGGATCATGCTCCCTGGTTGGCTTTTTCAAAGGGGTCATATCCGCCGAGTCAACATTATCTTTGTAAAATTTCATCTCCTCCGTTGCGCAAACAGATTCAACATAAGCAGCATCACCCTCTTCACACTCCAAATCTGTGTTCCTATCACCGTGCACTGTGATGGTGCCCTTATGACCTGGCATCTTAAGCTACAGATAAACATAACAAGGTCAGGCCATAAATTTAGCATAAGCCGACCGACCAAACAAAGCATGGTAAGGACTCTTGATCTTGACCACCTCAAAGGTCAATTGTTCAGCCATGTAGTCTTAGTTATCACCAAAGGCCACCTCCAATGTTATCTTACCTACTAGATATGCCGACTTACCAGGCACCACCCCATGAAAAACAGTATCGGATGTTTGAAGATCCTTGTCAGTTAAATTCATACGGCGAAAAGTATCATAATAAAGGATATTGATGCTACTGCCTCCATCCATAAGCACTTTGGTTACCTTATATCCTCCCACCTAAGGAGCAACCACCAAAGCCAATTGACCCGGATTATCAACCCGGGGCGGGTGATCCTCACGGCTCCATACGATAGGCCTTGAAAGCCAGAGCTTGAACCGCCACCTCCAAAACCAGGCATGTGAGAACCGGGTCCTGACCCACCAGACGGGCCATTGTTATTGTCGAAAACCCCGGAATTTCTACATTCTCTCCTGATGAAGCAGTGTTTCCACAGATGAGTAGACGACTTCTCATCCGTATCGTGCTTTGGGCAAAGGCTGATTCATCATCGCCTCAAGGTTGAACTTCGGCCCCCGAACCGGGGATTTGACTCTTTTCCCTTCGACGCTGATTACTATTATGCATATTGGTATTAGCCACACAATCTGAGCCGCCATCCATCTGCTTGTGTTTACCATTATTGCCTTGACCCGACGCATTATGGTGCTATCCTTTGGCGTTGCCATTCTTATTTCCCTTGCCGGCCTTCTCCTCATCAGATTCCGGGTCATTAGTACCATCAGAGTCAGCGTACTTGATAAGAGCCACCATGAATTCTCCCATGTCATTGCAGTGGCGCTTAAGCTGCCCCAGCTTGTGCTTAAGAGGAAGGAAATGACAATTATTTTCCAACATCAGGATGGCTGGACCGGTGTTGATACTGTCCGATGAGTGGATAACAGTTGGAATCCGCCGTACCCAGTGGGTTGTTGACTCGCCCTCACTCTGGACACAAGAGTCTAAATCAAGAATTGACATAGGCTGCTCGCACGTGTCTTTGAATTGTTTTGATAAAATGCGACTTCAACTCAGCCCACGACCTGATGGAGTTAGGGGGCAATCCTTTCAGCCAAGTGCCGGCCGGCCCATCCAACATCATGGTGAAGTACTTAGCACATGCAGCTTCACTAACATCTAACATCTCCATGGCCATCTCATAACTCTCAATCCAAGCCTCTGGGGATTGATCTGCCGTGTAGTTAGGCACCTTGCGGGGGCCCTCGAAATCCTTAGGCAAACGCTCATTGCGCAGCACCGGCACTAAACATGGCACACCAAGGGTTTAAGAGGTCACTCCCGCCTACACAAACACCGTCGGGTAAGCCAAAGACTGCGGACAAGCCGCCAACTGAGCCGCCAGCTCAGCCTCACACCGCGCCCTGCCCTGGTCCACTAAGGCCTGAGCATCATTACGAGCACGCGGTGGGTCATGCCTACGAGGATGGTTGTGGTGCTGCTAATTCCTTGAAACAGCTGGTGACTCAATATGCCTGCTATAACTCCAGCTCGGACGAGGAGTTGAATGAATCCGTTCATGGTTGTACGAATAAGCCGCATGTTGAGCCAGTGCTATCTGGAGAAGCTCGTCGGCCCTCCGTATCTCCATTGCGGCTGGAGACTCGTCTTCAACATGGATAGCCGCCAATCGTGCTGCTGCAGCAACCATATTATCCATGAGGATTAGAGTAATGACCCAGAGGCATCGGGACGTGCAGAGGTGGAGTCAAATTTGAACGAGGCGGGTCCGCAACTCGTGGCTGAACCGGCGCCCCGGTTGCGGGGATCTCAACTGCCTGGTTTACCATGGGTGGGTCACTAGTTCCTGCCCCATGCGTGTTAAACAAGTTCCTAGCCTCAAACTCTGTGGGTAGAAGGGTCTGATGCCTCCTCCTCATGACGGCCTTTGAAGCGTTCTGATCCAGGGTAAGCCGAAATGATTCTGCTTGAATCTGTTGCGCCTGAGCGTCTAAAGCAGCTCATTCTGTCGCCATCCTAGCGTTCTCTGCGTTAAATTCCTCCTTAGCCTGAGCTATCTCATTTCGTAACTTTGCAATATCCGCCTTATGTTGTTCTTGATTTTCTGGTGTAACTTATGCGGCTAATAAGGTCACTAAAGCCTCCAAAAACTCGGACAACACTTGAGCCCACAGGCGTGTAGAGCCACGAGCACCAGCTGTCACCACAGCCGTTGAACTCGAGGTCATAGCCGCAACAGTCGTCGAGTCAAGCACCGATTGTGTGCCAGCCATGAAGACTGCAACCTTGTTCGGCGGCTCATAGGGGTCCGGAATACTGTCACCATCAGAACATCCCCCAAGCCTGCCGTCTTGTAGCTGATACATTGAATCGGTCTTACCAGTTGAAGATTCGCCATCAGAGCAGATTACCGTCTCTCCCCTGGACACAGACCCTTCATCGTGATCCGCTCCGTGGATGAAACCAACAAAGGCACGCTTGACACCGGCTCGAATCCTGGCGGGTCGGGCGCGTTGAGCCGTCTTGATGATGTGGTTGCAGGTGTCCGGCTCAGGCCCCAACTCATCAATCTTGCCAATGAAGACATGAATTCCACCAAAGGGGACCCGGTACCCGTACTCGATCGAGCCGGCCTCGGGGCCCCAGCCTGAATCGTCGATGTAGAGCTTGCCGCGACGACTCTTGGTCATCCGGCCCACGGCGTATCCCTTGGTCCATGCGAAGCTCCCCTTCAAGAACTCGAAACCACCGTGCGCCAGCCCCACAGTGGGCGCCAACTATCGTGGATTTGTCACAGTAGATGCCATAGGATTAGGACTTAGGTGTGGAGCCATCACCACTAGGTTAGCTTGAAGGGGTTAAATGGGATAAGAGAAACAGAGAGTTTTTATCCTAGTTCAACCCCTCAATGAGGTAAAATCTGCTGGGGTTGTATTGCTCGAGTCTCAATAACCAGGGAGCGAATACGCTTGACGTAGCTCTTGAGCGATTGTTTCCTTGAGTTAACCCGCCGCCGGGTCACCCCTTTATATACAGGTTGATGCCCGGCGGCTTACCGAGTCCCAGACGACTCATACACAACGTGACCGGCTCGGTAACGAACTAAGCTTGCCTTACAAGTTTAAACATATGGCAATTCACACCCGTGGGCCTCAAATCGTCCCCTGTCTTTGGGCCTTCACTAAGCTTGCTTTATGAACCACCATCTTCATGTCATCTTGGGCTTCTTTATCTTAAACCGCCAGTGGCATGCCCGGCCCCTCTTGGGCGGGTCATGCCCAGTAGTTATATCCCCGACAGCCTGGCTCCGGTGTGCTTCGGGTTGTCATGCCTTCTCGATTTCAAGCGTTCTTGTGCATGCAAAGTGGTCAACAAGACATGGGGAAGTGCGGCGAAGGTGGAGGACACGGTGGACACGCGAAGCACTCACGGGGATCGCTGGAGCTTCATCATCGGCGGCAACAAGCTTCGTCCATCGTCGGCCTTGGGTCTCCTGCGGCTTCGGGCACGCCTATGATGTCCAATGGGGAGCCATCATGCTCTAGGTCAAATGGTGGCAGTGGTTAGGGTAGGGGGCGGCCTCACCTGTCAGAATCAACGACAAAGTTAGCTAGGTTAGTGCGGCGGTGACGGTGGGTCTCTACAACGGTAGCCTGACGGCGTTGGGCGTCGCGACATTGGGATAAATGAAGAGGGTGTGAGGGGAAATGATGTAGGGTGGAAACCCTAGGGCCGATCTTCCATGATTTGGAGGGGATCCTACGAAGAACACGAAGAACACAGGAGGGAAAGCAAGTGGGAGAACGCTCAAATCAACGAGAACAATTACACATGTGCTAGATCGATGAACATAAAGAGTGATAAATGATCCAAATGCAACAAAGGATGATACATGGTAACGAGTTCTTATCTGCGAGGAGGCCTTGATGGTCTTCTCAGTAAGGAGGTCTTGAATACACTTGGAGGATGTTCTCCGCAGAGGTCGCTGTCTCTCGAATGAGAAGAACCAAGAGGATGAGCAAAGCACTATCTCACAAATGTGTTATCACAATGATAAACCTAGAAAGAGGGGGTAGGAGTAGTATTTATAGTCTAAGTGGATGAAAGGGTACATGGGCATCGGGCCCAACACAAGCTGTGCACAGGTGTCGGACGTCCGACAGTTACCGGTCGTCCGGTTGCTCGCGGGGGTCCAAACTTCGAGTAAGTGTCAGACTTCCGATGTTTTGGCTCTGTTGGGGCTCTATCAGATGTCTGGATGGGGTCGGTCGTCCGGTGGGGCTCAGACTTCTGATGATGTGGCTCTATCCCGGAGGCGTCAGATGTCCGATGAGCGTCGGTTGTCCGTGCGCTGGGGGACCTCGGACGTCCGATCGGCATCGAACGTCTGGCCGCTGTAGCTTTTGCAGGCTGGGACATGGGCTGACTGGATCCTATAGGCATCGGACGTCCGGTCCTCATCAGTCGTCCGGTGGCTGTGATCCTCAGGCAATTCTTCTCTTGTTCTCCAAACTTGTCCTCGTTGTCTTGTTCACATGGCGTAGCATCTTCACGAGCATCTTGAGGGGATCTTCTAGGGACCTAAGCACACAAAGCATTTCTATTTTGGGTAGTAGCCATGTCTCACATGATTCGTATGGAAGTTCATTAAGGAGAGATGTTACCTCGATTTCGAGTGCTCTTGCACGAGACCGTGTCATCGGTCCACTTGGCACTTCGGGAGATGTGTTCATGGGGATGACCATAGGATGCTCCGCGTCATCTCCCCCCATCCTTGGGAAAGATCCAACCTCAGATCAAAAACTTTATCACCATGATAGGGAGAGAGATCCTTGATGTTGAAGATGTCGCTCACGGAGTACTTGTAGCGAGGAATGTCAATCTTGTATGCATTGTTTATGAAGCGTGCAACCACCTTTAAGTGTCTGTCGCCTCGAGGGAGTAACTTGGACTTGCGCTCGTTGGGGAAGCATTCGTTGCGAAGGTGTAGCCATACAATATCTCCAATGTTGAATATCATGGGTCGCTTGTTGACGTTGATCTTGGACGCTAGTCGTTGGACTTGACGCTCGATGGCGTGCCTTGTATCCTCGTGCATCTTCTTGATATAGCTTGCTCGGGCACTAGCGTCCATGTTTGTGTGCTCTTGGAGAGGTAGTGAAAGTATGTCCAATGGGGACAACGGGTTGAAACCGTAGATGACCTCGAAGGTAGACTTGCTGGTAGTATAGTGTCTTGCTCGGTTGTAGGCGTACTCGGTGATGGGCAACCATTGCTCCAATTCCTTCAGGTTCTTCTTGATCAACACATGAAGAAGATTCGATAGCGTGCGGTTCATCACCTCCATTTGGCCATCGGTTTGTGGGTGATATGCCGAAGAGAATAATAGCCTGATTCCAAGCTTGGCGCAAAGCGTCTTCCAAAAGTAGCTAAGAAACTTGACTTCATGGTGCGAGACGATCATCTTGGGAACTCCATGTAACCTCAATATTTCCCTACAAAAGAGATTAGCAACATTTGAAGCATCGTCTACATTGTTGCATGGAATAAAAGGTGCCATTTTGGAAAAAACGATCCACAAAAAAAAAAGACGAAATCTTTTCCATTTTGAGTTCCAAGCAAACCGAGTAGAAATTCCATTCTAATGTCTTCCCATGGTTGATATGGAAAAGGAAGTGGCATGTAAAGACCGTGGGATTGAGATTTTGACTTAGCTTTGCGACATGTAGAGCATTGGTTGGTGAAGCATGAGACGTCACGAAACATATTGGGCCAATAGTAGTTCTTGCGGAGCACAGCAAATGTCTTGTCGCGTCCAAAGTGTCCCATAAGTCCTCCTCCATGAGCTTCTTACAAAAGTAACAAACAAAGAGAAGACTCGGGAATGCAAAGTTTGTTAGCTCTCATAAAATAATCATCCTTTAGGTAATACCATTCCTAGGATGTGTGTGTTACACATTTAGCATAAGGAATTGCAAAGAAAGTATCATTTGCATAAAAGTCTTTTATGTGCTCAAATCCAATGACATTCAACTCTAGTTTAGTAACAAGCATGCATTTGCGGGATAAAGCTTCGGCCACTACATTCTCCTTGCCTTTGATGTACTTGATAACATAAGGAAACGACTCAATGAATTCACTCCACTTAGCATGACGCTTGTTCAACTTAGTTTGACCCATAAGATACTTAAGTGTTTCATCGTCCGGGTGAAGAATGAACTCATGAGGGCAGAGATAATGCTCCCAAACATGCAAGAATCTCACTAAAGTATATAGCTCTTTGTCATAGATGGGATAGTTAAGTTGCGCTCCAAAAAGTTTTTCACTAAAATAAGCTATTGGGCGCTTCTCTTGCATCAACACACCGCCTATGTGATTACCACCAGCATCACAATGGACCTCAAAAGGTTTATCCAAATTGGGTAAAGCAAGCAAAGGGTCATCCGCAAGAAAATTCTTAAGCTCATTAAACATGGTATCTTGTGATGGTCCCCAAACATAGGGTGCATTCTTCTTGCTCAAGGAATGTAATGGGGTAGAAATGGTGCTAAAATCCTTCACAAATCGTCGATAAAATCCGTCTAAACCAAGAAAACTACGCACTTGTTGCAAGTTTTGGGTTGGGGCCAAGTTTTGATAGCTTCTATTTTGGTTTTGTCTACATGCACACCCTTGGAAGAGACAACAAAACCAAGAAAGACAAGTTGGTCTGCACCAAATTTGCATTTCTCCATGTTAGCATAAAGTTGCCCTTTATGAAGAGTTTGCAAGACGGTTCTAAGGTGATTCACATGATCTCGAAGCGACTTGCTAAACAGAAGAATGTCGTCAAAGTCAACCACAACAAATATGCCAATATAGGGACGAGGAACGTAATGCATCACACGCATGAATGTGCCGGGTGCTTTCGATAAACCCATCGGCATAACCAACCACTCATATAAAGCAAACTTTGTTTTGAAAGCGGTTTCCACTCATCATCCTCTTGTATGAGGATTTGGTAATAGCCACTCTTAAGGTCAATATTAGAGAAGATTGTGGCTCCATTAAGCTCATGAAGCATATCATCTAAACGCGAGATGGGGTGACGATATAAAACGGTGATAGCATTGATTGGAGGACAATAGGAACACATTTTTTAAGTACCATCTTTCTTGGGGACAAGGATTACCGGAATGGCACAAGGGCTCAAGCTTTCTCGTACATGGCCATTGTCGATGAGTTCTTGTACTTGCTGTTGGATCTCCTTGGTTTCTTATGGGTTCACGCGATAAGGTACTTAGTTAGAAAGAGGTGCTCCAGGGATGAGGTCGATGCGGTGATCGGTACCGCAAACAGGAGGTAGAGCCGGAGGTAGCTCATCGGGGAACACGTCTTGGAATTCCTGCAACAACCGAGACAATACTAGAGTAATGTGTGGTGAGTCGTTAGTTTGTTCCGCTTCACCTTTGCATAAGAGCACAAAGTGAAGGACACTTGATGGGTTCTCACACACTTCTCTCATCTCACTTTTGGTAGCAAAAATTATTAGTTGTTTCTTGTCTCTAATCGTGGAGGCACTCGATTTAGGTTTGTGGCTCTCACTCTCCTTTTGGTGGCTCACTCACTCACTACTCTCTCCATGATGGGTGGTTTTTCGCTTGTCGGCGACTACTTGAGCGACATATGACGTAGCACGAACTCCTTGCTCTTCATTTTCAAACTATAGTGATTGGTACATCCATTGTGGATGACTCTGCGATCGAATTGCCATGGTCTTCCAAGAAGGAGATGGCAAACGGACATAGGTACCACATGACACTCCAATGTGTCTTCATAAGCGCCTATCTTGAAGGACACTTGCATGGTGTGCTCGACACGGATGGTTCCGACGTCGCTAAGACATTGGACCTTGTATGGGTGAGGGTGCTTCGTCTTGACCAATTGAAGCTTGTCGCATAATTCTTCACTTCCCAAATTGTGACAACTTCCTCCATCGATGATAACCTTGACGGAACGTCCATTGATGTCGCCCTTGGTGTGGAAGATATGGCAACATTGGTCTTCATCTTGTTGGTGTTGAAGTGTCAATACTTTGGAGACAACTAGATTGGGACTCACATCATTGTGGGACTCACATCATTGTCACAAAATACTTGATTGTATTCATCTTCATTGACTCGATGATGCATGGCTACGTGCTCAAGGGCTTCCATTTCTTCATCACTCATAGAGTCATAGGATCCATCATCGTTGAGGATCATGGTTCGTCTTGTTTGACACTCAAAAGACTTGTGTCCTCGTCCTTGACATTTGAAGCATTTGATGGAACTCGTCTTGGAGTTATCTTTGGTAGGAGTTGTAGAAGATGAAGCTCTCGGCTTGAAGTTGCTTGTAGTAGGAGGATGACTTGACGATGTCGAAGTCTTGTATGTTGACTTGTCGCATATGCTTGGAGAAGGTTTGGTTGAAGTGGGAGGCATCGAAATCGTTGAAGCTTGGTTGTAGGAGTCGTAGTTCTTGGACGTGTACTTGGAGTACTTGTAGTCCTCTTGTACTTGTCGTTCAGCTTTTGTTGCTTGATGAACGAGCTCGATGAGGTTGTTTTATGGTTGGAAGTTGGCGATTTTATTGATATGATGATTGAGTCCATTCAGGAATCTTGCCATCGTTTGCTCTTCATCTTCCATGACATTGGCTCAAATCATGGCATTCTCCATTTCCTTGTAATACTCTTTAACAGACTTGGTGCCTTACTTGAGGAGTTGCAACCTATTGAATAAGTCGCGGCTATAGTGTGTTTGCACAAAACGCGCTCGCATGATATCCTTCATTTGGTTCCAAGTGGTGATGGGTGGCTCGACTTTTGCTTCTCGTTGCTCAATGACTTACTCCCACCAAATAAGAACAAAGTCTTGGAACTCAAGGGATGCCATCGCGATCTTCTTCTCTTCATCATAGTTGTGGAGGCGAAATATTTTTTCAACTTTCAATGCCCGTGAGAGATAGTCTTCGGGGTCGGTGCTTCCGGAGAACTTTGGCATGTTGAATTTGAGCTTGCTGTAGCGATGCTCTTTATTGTTTGCTTGCCTATTGTGATGGCGTTCTTGGTGTGGAGGATTGTCAACCTCAAGTTGCTCTTGTCGTGGAGGATTCTCATTGTTATGTTGCTCTTGGCGAACTTGTGGTTCTTGTCGAGGTTGTTGCTCTTGTCGCGCTTGTGGAGGAGCTTGACGTTGCATTCTTGCGTGATATTGCCTCTCTTGAATTTCATCGCGAAGTGCTTCTTCTTCTTGACGAGTTTGTTGGTTGCACGTTGCATTTTGATTCATGTAGGGCACGTTGCGCCTCAAGAGCTTGTGCTTCTCGGCGTTGTTGTTCTTGACGTTGTGCCTCGACATCTTGCTCGTGTTGCTGTTGGTGTGCTTGCGCTTCCTCTGGTTAGCGTAAGCGTTGCCTTTCTTGCGCTTTTTCAACTGTAGCTTGGTTTTGATGATGTCGATGTTCTAGATCTTCAAGTTGCTCTTGTGAACTGTTGCCATGAAGTGGGTTCCGTCTTGCATGTCGGTCTTGGCGCGTGGCTCGACGAAGATTGTCTGATGACTATGTACTCGAACCGGACATTGAGTCGAAAGAGTGACTACTTGAGCGGCTCCGTCTTTGTGATGATGTAGTCGAAGAAGGTCGATTGATTATCAAAGTCCTTAGCTCGTCCATTTGAGTAGACATGTTGTTATTGATGTGGTCCAAGTATCCTCTTATCCGCCCATTCGGATTGCCTCAAGTCGGTGGCGAGTAGCTCAATGCTCTCATGCATAGCTTCATTCTCTTGATGTAGAGCTCGTTGAACACCGAATATATGAACCTTTGTGACGTAGTTGTTTGCTTCTTGAGGGTCGTCGAATTGCGGGTTTGAAGAGGTACTTGGCCTATCCATCATTGAAGGGAATGTGTGAGTGCAAGAAAAGGAATAACTATAACAAATGTACCTTGACCGATGTTGAGAGTGGATCAAAGATCACTCAACGATGTAACAAGGAAATAGCACAATTGGTATCGTATCTCGTCGATTTCTCACACCTACACAAATAAAAGCCTTTGGTGGAGTTTGGTGAGGATGGTGGACAAAATGCAATTGTTAGTAAGTGTCACAACCCTAGTTCTGGTATGCACTAGGCTAGTCTTGATGTTTGCATCATGTTTAAATTTCAAATGAAATTGAATTGAGGACTTGTGAAACCCTCAGAAAAGCCTTTTGAAAAATGACCCAAATAAAAATTGCTCCAAAAGGGGCCAAGAAAATGTTCATGTTGCTCTCTGAAAATATTGGTTACAGATAAAAATCAAACCAATATAATTAGGAGCTCATAAATATTTATTTTGGGATTTTGGAATTAATGCAATAAATATTTGCATTGGATATATATATTTATTATATATTTTATATATGTCCAATAATTCTAGATTTTGTGTGGGGCTTTGGAATACTCCTTCTAGTCCCTGCAAAATTGTTAGAATAATTTAAATGATTTTCTTTAAAATCAAAACAAATGTCAGAAATAGAAAAGAAAACAAAAGGGGAAAGAAACCTTACCTGTGCTGGCCCAGCACTGTGCGTCCTGGCCGGCCCAGTTGGCCAGCCCAGCCCACCTGGCCTCCCCTGTCGTCTTCCTCGCGCTAGTAGGCGAGGCGTGTGGCCGACGCGCGCGCACGGCGAGGGTGCCACGCCTCCTGCCTGCCTGCCCCTTCCCTCGACGCCTGGCTGCTTCTGGCCGTTGCCACGCACCTCCCCCGACCTCTTTGGCTCTCTCTCGTCGCCTCTCCCCTCCTCCGTCTCCCTCTCTCGCTCGGACCCGTCGCCGCCGATCGCCGCTGCCATGGCCACAGACCACCCCACGCCCAGCCAATGTGCCCGAGAGCTCCGCCACCTCGTCCCCGTCCTCTCCGTCGAGTCACGCATCACCGGACGCCCTGAGGAGCTACCACCGCCATCTTCTTCATCACCGGCCGCCGGAGATCCCCTCCGCCGCCCTGCTCGCTCCGGCCCTCCTCCGAGCTCTCCGCCTGCACCGCTGCGACCGTCGTGAGCCTCTCCCTCGAACCCCGCCCTCCGTTTCGCCGTTTTCACGCCGTAGCCATGCCACCCACCGGACCCGAGCGGTTGCGCCGCCGTGTTTCTCTTCGCCGTGGCCAGAGCCACCGCGGCTTGCAACTTGGCGCGTCTCTGCATTTGCCACACTGCCAGGAGCCCGTAGCACCCCTCCACTGGCCTTCCCGTGTCCCACAGCACCGTTTCCGACGAGGCCCGAACTCCGGCGCCGCTGTGAGCTTCGTTCCGGCCAACTCCGGCGCCCCCGCAACCTCCCGTTGGCGTGGATGGATGCGGAAGAGCCCTCGCAGCCTGCAGATGGCCTCGGCCATCCATTTGGACGCCGGGGGCCCAATCCCGACGCCCTCCGCCGCGTTTGCTTCCGCCGGCGACTAAACGCCGGCGGGTTAGCCGGGGTTTGACAAGGATTTGACCCCCTGGGTCAATGACAGGTGGCCCCCCCCCAGTTAGTTGACCAGATTAGTGTTAATTAATTAGTTTAGTTAATTAGTGTAGTGACTGACTTGTGGGCCCAGCCCTGCTGACTTTTGTTAGGATTAGTTTTAGTCAGTTAATTAACTGAGTCACTGACTAGTGGACCCCACTATCAGGTTTGACTCTGGTCAGCCTGGTTGACCTGCTGACATCATGCTTGGATCATGGTGACGCAGTATGCCAGCTCGGGAATATAAAAAAATCTTAAATGATTTATCTATTTCAGAAATTGGTTTAAACTTCAAAAAATCACAGAAATTCAACCATAGCTCAGAATGAAATAATTTATATATGAAAAATTATCAGAAAAATTCAATCTATCCATCTGTACCATTTGCATGCATGACAAATGAAGTTATAACCACTGTTTATATGAAAACACATAAATGGCATTTTAAAATGCTTATTTTAGAGTTGCATTTGAACCCTTCCAGAGTACCTGTCAGAGGAGTAGTGCTCTACACATTGTTATACCAGGCAAGGTAACCCCTTTGTTCATTCCGATACAATCCTACTCTCTCGCTCCTGCTCCCTGTTATTGCATTAGAAAAACAACGATTCAACTGCTAATTTATGTTGCGGTAGTTGAACCCATTCCTCTGCATGACCTGTCATTGCCACAGTAAATAGTTGAAACCCACTAGTATGTGTAGGAGTTGATTGAAGCCATATTGTGTTCTTACCATGCCTTGCTTGCTATTGCTTAGAGTATGTCAGGTCTAATTCATTGGGAATGAATTGGAGTCCAGTGATATGTTCTGATGCTGAGCGTTAAGTGTCTGAACACGATTTGGTAAAGGTAGTGGTGAGAGGCCATGTAGGAGTACATGGTGGGTTATCTCACTGGAACCATCCTTAAGCACTAAATTCTGTGTATGTCGTCCAATGACAAGCTACTACCACACATTGGGTTCCGGTAACTCGACCCCTCTCGGCTTATTAATCAACTTGATCTCTGTCCAGGAGTCGCAACTAGTTTCTGGTGTTTGTAGGTAGTGTTATTTCTCTACCAAGCGGCACCCGGCAGGGTGGGCTTGGGACAGACTAGGCACACATGGCCGGTGTACTGAGTGGCACCCAGATGGTGGGCTCGGGAACCCTGTACACATCGTTTGGGGGCCGTGATGGAAACCTCGGCCGGACTCCCTTGTGGATGGAACCCGAATAGGCGATAAACCTGGACTAGAGTCTTGTGTGGTTAGTCAGGTCGTGGCCGACACCCTCGCCAGGCTTCCGCTTGAAGGTTGCCGAGATACATGACGTGTACATGGCGGTAAGTGGCGGGAGCGTGTGTGAAGAAGTACACCCCTGCAGGGTTTATCATGATCTATTCGAATAGCTGGGTCCACGGTTATGGACTTGTTGGATGCTTACGTGGTACATAGACAACTGAAAGTGGATACTATACAATACTCAAGACAAGTGTGAGTGCTATGGATGGCCTTCTCGTAGGGAGACGGGGATGGATCGATAGTGGTGTATTGTGTGGTGTTTAGTGGACTCGTGTGCGCCACCTCAAAGAGTTACTAGCAGTCGTAGAACAGGATAGCCACTGAGTCAGAGCTGGCTTGCTGCAACTAAACCCCACTATGCCTTCTGGATACAAATGCATGTATGGTAGGATCTGATGTAAGTCTTGCTGAGTACCTTTGTACTCATGTTTGCTTAATTTATGTTTTGCAGATGAGACTTCTGTCTCTCTAGTAGTTCCGCTTGGACTTCGACAAGTAGCTTGTTACCTCAGCTACGATCTTGGACGAGTGATGTAGATAGTCAGGCTCTTCAGCCTTTTTCATTTGTAGATGTCTGTACCCAGACATGTTATGCTTCCGCTTGTTGCTTGTATGCTCTGAATGTTGGGTCATGAGACCCATGTTTGTAATATCTGGCTCCTCGGAGCCTATTGAATAAATACTTTGTTTCTTAGAGTCTTGTTGTGATGCCATGTTGTATTTGCACATATCGAGCATATTGTGTGTATGTTATTGAAATGCTTGGTATGTGTGGGATCCGACACCTAGTTGTTTACCATTGGTAGCCTATCTTACAGGGAAATGTCTCCTAGTGCTTCCACTGAGCCTTGGTAGCTTGCTACTGCTCCGGAACACTTAGGCTGACCGACATGTGTCCTTCTTCGTTCCTGTGTCTGTCCCTTAGGGGAAATGTCACGCGTTGTTCCTTTAAGTCCTTGTAGCTTACTACGACTTGGGTTCATACGTTGATGACCGACACGTTCGTTGCTGGGTCATGTATGCCTGTCTCTGTAATTCAGTGCCAGTTTTGGTTTATAACTGGTCATGTCGGCTCGGGTTCTCTGTAATATGGATGCTAGCGACACTATCATATACGTGAGCCAAAATGCGCAAACGGTCCCGGGCCAGGTAAGGTGGCACCCATGGGGATACCGTGCGTGAGGCCGCAAAGTGATATGGTGTGTTACATGCTAGACCGGTGTGACTTAGGATCGGTGTCCCGACAGCTTTGGTATCAGAGCCTGACTGCCTGTAGGATTATCAAGCCAAACTGGCCGAAGTTGAGTCTAGAAATTCTTTAGTTATATAAGGGAATTGATTGTGGAAGGGAACGTAAGGCTCTTTTTACTCCTTATACCTCATGTCTTCTGATCTGAGTCATCCTACCTTTCCTACAGGGTTAAGGAACTAGGCTATCTCCTCCGTCTATCAGGATCACGAGTTACTACTTTGTAGTCCCTTAGGATTGGTTGATCAGAGTCCTACTCCTGTTTTCAAGTTCTTCCGGTGTAGTTTGTTTAGTACTATCACAAAACCTTGAGTGTTGATGTTGAGTTGTGGTACTACCCTCTGTTAGCAGGATGTCTCATTCTGAGCATTTTACTGCCGTTATGCTGCCGGATTTATCCTAGTAGTTCGAGAGATACCCATTTCTTGTCCTACCTTCTACAGCCTGGTTGATGCTGATTCCGTCCTTGGTTTCATTTCTCAGGATGTCGACAGTTACCCGAGGTTCAGTTGCTCGTAGAAAGAACCACGGAGGTGGTAGGGATGAGGAGGATCCTCCCGACAAGCCTTCGTTGGCAGAGGTCATGTTAAAGATGGAGAGGAACAAGCGAGAGTCTAACCGCTTGTTGGCACGTATTGAGGAGAACACCACACATCAATGCAAAGAGTCAGCGACCATCCATGACTTCATTCGTCTGAAACCACCCACCTTCCATCATCCCATTGAGCCACTCGATGCAGATGACTGGCTCCGTAGTATCACTCACAAGATGCGTCCTACAAACGTAGCTGAAGAGGACAAGGTCATCTATGCCACTTATCACCTGGAAGGTCCTGCTAGTCTTTGGTGGCAGAACTATGAGGCCATGATTCCAGCTGGCCAGATTCCTACCTGGAGAGATTTCACTGAGGCTTTTCGCGAGCATCACATTCCTCAAGCTCTCATCGATCGCAAGAGAGAAGAGTTCTGTAGTCTTACCCAGGCTAAGATGGCTGTTGATGCTTACAGTAGAGAGTTTGAAAACCTCGCCCGCTATGCTACAGAAGAAGTGTCCACGGATGCCAAGAAGCATGCTAGGTTCCGGAAAGGTCTCAACCCCAAACTGCGTCATGATCTCCACTTACATCATTGCAATACATTCCAGGCTCTTGTGAACAAGGCCATCAATGCAGAGACCGCTCAGCTCACTTACGAGGAGTCTCGTAAGCACACCCATGATTTGGGATCTTGCTCCGGCACTAGTTCCCAGAAGCGCCGGATTTGGTTTCCAAACTCCGCTCTCCCACCTAGATATCCTCCGAGGCCATCTTATGAGGTGCCTCATCCAGCTCAGTCTTATGCTCCACCCAAGCCCATTGGTAAACCGCTTGTCAATGCGGGTCCACGACCTACCTCAGGGGCTTGCTTCACATGCGGAAAGCCAGGACACTATGCACGTGACTGCTCTCAGGCCAGTCTTGCCAACCCAGCCCGAGAAGTCCGTTCTTCGTGGTAAGCCACCACGCAAGACGATCAGTGCAATTTCAGCTCCCACTAAACATGGACGTGTGCATCACGTCTCAGCTAAAGACGCTCATGATGATCCAAATGTCGTTTATGGTACACTCCTTGTCAATTGCCATCCGGCTTCGGTTCTGTTCGATACCGGAGCATCTCACTCCTTCATCTCTGAAGGCTATGCCCGTTTGCACGACATGTCATTTTGTGATATGCCAACTCCGCTTGAAATCCAAACCCCAGGGTCTAGATGGCAAACTACCAGAATAAGCCATGGTAATGGAATACTTGTTGACAGACTGGTATTCCTTGCCTCACTTATAGCCCTCAAGTCTTCGGATATTAACATCATCTTGGGTATGGACTAGATGACAACTCATCATGCCAAGATTGATTGTTACACTAGGTCTGTTCAGCTTACACATCCATCTGGCAAGATAGTTACTATCTCCACTAGAGTTGCAAAGCGTCAACTCTATTCTCTTATTGCCAGCCCCCTCCCAGACCTTGAAGATATCCCGGTAGTCTGTGACTTTCCGGATGTCTTTCCAGAGGAACTACTAGGTGTTCCACCTGACAGGGATGTAGAGTTTGTCATAGATCTTATCCCAAGAACTGTTCCAATTTCTAGGAGACCTTACAAAATGGCACCCCTAGAACTAGCTGAGCTTAAGGAACAACTTGATGAGTCCTTGAAAAACGGTTTTATCCGTCCTAGTTCTTCTCCTTGGGCTTGTCCCAACCTCTTCGTCAAGAAGAAGGATGGTACGGAACGGATGGTTGTAGATTATCGCCCCGTTAATTTGGTCACGATAAAGAACAAGTATCCGCTCCCCAGGATCAACGACCTGTATGATCAGCTCGCTGGATCCTCAGTCTTCTCCAAGATAGATTTGAGGTTAGGCTACCATCAAATTAAGATCAGAAATGGAGACATTCCTAAGACGGCTTTTGTCACTTGTTATGGTCAGTACGAGTACACCGTCATGTCTTTTGGTCTAACCAATGCTCCAGGCACATTCTCCCGCTTGATGAACTCGATCTTCATGGAGTACTTAGATAAGTTCGTCGTGGTTTACCTTGATGATATTCTTATTTACTCGAAGAACGAGGAAGATCATGCCGAACATCTTAGATTGGTGTTGGAAAAACTCAGAGAGCACCGCCTTTATGCCAAGTTCTCCAAGTGCGAATTTTGGTTGCCAGAAGTGACCTATCTCGGTCACGTAATCTCTGGTAAGGGCATTGCTGTCAATCCCAAGAGAGTTCAGGCCGTTCTTGATTGGACTCCACCTGAAACAGTTAAACAAGTTAGGAGTTTCCTTGGTCTAGCCAGCTATTGTCGCCGCTTTGTTGAAAACTTCTCGAAAGTGGCCAAACCTCTCATGGAACTTCTCAAGAAAGATAAAAAGTTTGATTGGTCCCCACAGTGTGAGCACAGTTTTCAGGAACTGAAAAGACGCCTGACTTCTGCTCCCATACTTGTGCCACCGGATTTCACTAAGGACTTTGTTATCTATTGTGATGCCTCACGGCAGGGACTAGGTTGCATTCTTATGTAGGATCGTCATGTGATTGCCTATGCATCTCGACAGTTGCATCCACATGAGGAAAATTATCCTACACACGATCTAGAGCTTGCAGCTGTAGTCTATGCACTTAAGACATGGCGACATTACCTTCTTAGTAATCGTTGCGAGATCTACACCGATCACCAGAGTCTCAAGTATATCTTCACCCAGCCAGATTTGAACCTTAGGCAAAGATGTTGGTTGGAGTTGATCTCAGATTACGACTTAGGGATTACTTACACCCCAGGCAAGGCCAATGTTATGGCTGATGCTTTAAGTCGTAAGTCTTATTGCAACAATCTCATGTTGCAGCAAGGCCAACCACTTCTCCATGAGGAATTATGTAAACTTAACCTTCACATTGCTCCTCACGGATTCCTTTCAACCTTGGTGGCGAAACCTACTCTTATGGATCATATCATAGAAGCCCAGAAGCATGATACGGGGATTACCCGGATCAAGAGAAATATTGCCAAGGGTATTGGTGGATGTTTCTCTATGGATGATCGGGGTGTTGTGTTCTTTGAGAATCACTTGGTGGTTCCCAAGAAGCAACATCTTCGGCAACTGATCCTTAAGGAGGCTCATGAATCTCCTCTCACGATTTATCCCGGTAGTACTAAGATGTATCAGGACCTACGCCAGAGGTTCTAGTGGACTAGGATGAAGAGACAAATTCCTGAGTTCATTGCTAAATGTGACGTTTGTCGTCGCGTTAAGGCAGAACATCAAAGACCTGCTGGCACCCTTCAGCCTTTAGCTATTTCTGAGTGGAAATGGGATAAAGTTGGTATGGACTTCATCACCGGCTTTCCCAGGGCCAAGAGAGGGAATAATGCTATCTTCGTAGTCATTGATCGTCTGTCCAAAGTGGCTCACTTCCTACCTGTTGGAGAGAGTATCACTGCTAGTCAGCTCGCTGACTTGTATATTTCTCGAATAGTGTCACTTCATGGTGTTCCACTAGAGATCAATTCAGACCGTGGTAGTCTTTTCACTTCTCATTTCTGGGAAAGTTTCCAAACTGCCATGGGCACCCATCTTTCCTTCAGTACCACTTTCCACCCTCAGTCAAGTGGTCAGGTGGAATGGGTCAACCAAATTCTCGAAGACATGCTTAGAGCTTGCGTTATCTCATTCGGTATGGATTGGGAGAAATGTCTTCCTTTCGTCGAGTTTGCTTATAACAATAGCTATCAATCCAGTCTCAAGAAAGCTCCTTTTGAGATACTCTATGGACGAAGATGTCGAACACCGTTGAACTGGTCAGAAACCGGTGAAAGACAATTCTTTGGACCGGATATGATCCAGGAAGCAGAAGAGCAAGTTCGCATCATTCGAGAGAATTTGAAAACAGCTCAATCTCGTCAAAAGAGCCAGTATGATCGTCATCATAAGGAAGTGGCTTATGAAGTTGGCGACAAAGCTTATCTTCGGGTTACCCCTTTGAAGGGTACCCATTGTTTCGGTATCAAGGGCAAGTTGGCTCCTCGTTACATTGGTCCTTTTCGCATTCTCGCTAAACGAGGAGAGGTTGACTACCAGTTGGAACTACCCCCACATCTTTCTCGAGTTCATGATGTCCTTCACGTCTCTAAACTCAGGCGTTGCTTCTCGGATCCTATCCGCGAAGTGGACCACGAAACGCTTGATCTCCAAGATAACCTCACATATCGAGAGTACCCCGTTTGCATTCTGGATCAAGCAGAGCGTGTCACCCGACGACATAACATCAAGTTACTCAAGGTTCAGTGGTCTCATCATTGCGAGAGAGAAGCTACATGGGAGCGAGAAGATCGCCTCCGACTGGAGTATCCCACTTTCTTTCCGCCGACTCCTGAATCTCGGGACGAGATTCTTTCGAGTGGGGGCGAGTTGTCACAACCCTAGTTCTGGTATGCACTAGGCTAGTCTTGATGTTTGCATCATGTTTAAATTTCAAATGAAATTGGATTGAGGACTTGTGAAACCCTCAGAAAACCCTTTTGAAAAATGACCCAAATAAAAATTGCTCCAAAAGGGGCCAAGAAAATGTTCATGTTGCTCTCTGAAAATATTGGTTAGAGATAAAAATCAAACCAATATTATTAGGAGCTCATAAATATTTATTTTGGGCTTTTGGAATTAATGCAATAAATATTTGCATTGGATATATATATTTATTATATATTTTATATATGTCCAATAATTCTGGATTTTGTGTGGGGCTTTGGAATACACCTTCTAGTCCCTGCAAAATTGTCAGAATAATTTAAATGATTTTCTTTAAAATCAAAACAAATGTCAGAAATAGAAAAGAAAACAAAAGGGGAAAGAAACCTTACCTGTGCTGGCCCAGCACTGTGCGGCCTGGCCTGCCCAGTTGGCCAGCCCAGCCCACCTCGCCTCCCATGTCATCTTCCTCGCGCCAGTAGGCGAGCCGCGTGGCCGACGCGCGCGCACGGCGAGGGCGCCACGCCTCCTGCCTACCTGCCCCTTCCCTCGATGCCTGGCTGCTTCTGGCCGTTGCCACGCAGCTCCCCAGACCTCTCTGGCTCTCTCTCGTCGCCTCTCCCCTCCTCCGTCTCCCTCTCTCGCTCGGACCCGTCGCCGCCAATCGCCGCTGTCGTGGCCACAGACCACCCCACGCCCAGCCAATGGGCCCGAGAGCTCCGCCACCTCGTCCCCGTCCTCTCTGTCGAGTCACGCGTCGCCGGACGCCCTGAGGAGCTGCCACCACCATCTTCTTCATCGCCGGCCGTCGGAGATCCCCTTCGCCGCCCTGCTCGCTCCGGCCCTCCTCCGAGCTCTCCGCCTGCACCGCTGCGACCGCCATGAGCCTCTCCCTCGAACCCCGCCCTCCGTTTCGCCGTTCTCACGCCGTAGCCATGCCACCCACCGGACCCGAGCGGTTGCGACGCCGTGTTTCCTCTCTGCCGTGGCCAGAGCCACCGCGGCTTGCAACTTGGCGCGTCTCCGCATTTGCCACACTGCCAGGAGCCCGTAGCACCCCTCCCCTGGCCTCTCCGTGCCCCACAGCACCGTTTCCGACGAGGCCCGAACTCCGGCGCCTTCGCGAGCTTCGTTCCGGCCAACTCCGGCGCCCCCGCAACCTCCCGTTGGCGTGGATGGATGCGGAAGAGCCCCCGCAGCCTGCAGATGGCCTCGGCCGTCCATTTGGACGCCGGGGGCCCAATCCCGACGCCCTCCGCCGCGTTTGCTGTCGGCGTGTTAGCCGGGGTTTGACAAGGATTTGACCCCCTGGTTCAATGACAGGTGCCCCCCCAGTTAGTTGACCAGATTAGTGTTAATTAATTAGTTTAGTTAATTAGTGTAGTGACTGACTTGTGGGCCCAGCCCTGCTGACTATTGTTAGGATTAGTTTTAGTGTTAATTAACTCAGTTAATTAACTGAGTCACTGACTAGTGGACCCCACTATCAGGTTTGACTCTGGTCAGCCTGGTTGACCTGCTGACATCATGCTTGGGTCATGCTGACGCAGTATGCCAGTTTTGGAATATAAATAAATCTTAAATGATTTATCTATTTCAGAAATTGGTTTAGACTTCAAAAAATCATAGAAATTTAACCATATCTCAGAATGAAATAATTTATATATGAAAAATTATCAGAAAAATTCAATCTATCCATCTGTACCATTTTCATGCATGACAAATGAAGTTATAATTACTGTTTATATGAAAACACATAAATGGCATTTAAAAATGCTTATTTTAGAGTTGCATTTGAACCCTTGGTTCAAATGGAATTCAACCAAATAAAATGCTAGTTGCATTAGCTCAAACAACATTATATCTTCATGCCATATTCATGCATCATATTGTTGCATATGCTTGTGTTTGATTGCTGGCATCGTCCTTCTCGATAGGTTCTGCTCCGGAGACCGTTCCAGAGTACCTATCAGAGGAGTAGTTCTCTACACGTTGTTATACCAGGCAAGCAAACCCCTTTGTTCATTCCGATACAATCCTACTCTCTCGCTCCTGCTCCCTGTTATTGCATTAGAACAACAACGATTCAACTGCTACTTTATGCTGCGGTAGTTGAACCCATTCCTCTGCATGACCTGTCATTGCCACAGTAAATAGTTGAAACCCAATAGTATGTGTAGGAGTTGATTGAAGCCATGTTGTGTTCTTACCATGCCTTGCTTGCTATTGCTTAGAGTATGCCAGGTCTGATTCATTGGGAATGAATTGGAGTGCAGTGATATGTTCTGATGCTGAGCGTTAAGTGTGTCAACACGATTTGGTAAAGGTAGTGGTGAGAGGCCATGTAGGAGTACATGGTGGGTTGTCTCACAGGAACCGTCCTTAAGCACTGAATTCTATGTATGTCGTCCAATGACTAGCTACTACCACACATTGGGTTCCGGTAAATCGACCCCTCTCCGCTTATTAATCAACTTGATCTCTGTCCAGGAGTCGCAACTAGTTTCTGGTGTTTGTAGGTAGTGTTATTTCTCTACCAAGCAGCACCCGGCAGGGTGGGCTTGGGACAGACTAGGCACACGTGGAAGGTGTACCGAGTGGCACCCGGATGGTGGGCTCGGGAACCCTGTACACATTGTTTAGGGCCGTGATGGAAACCTCAGCCGGACTCCCTTGCGGATGGAACCCGAATAGGCGATAAACCTGGACTCGAGTCTTGTGTGGTTAGTCAGGTCGTGGCCGACACCCTCGCCAGGCTTCCGCTTGAAGGTTACCGAGATACATGACGTGTACATGGCGGTAAGTGGCGGGAGCGTGTGTGAAGAAGTACACCCCTGCAGGGTTTATCATGATCTATTCGAATAGCCGGGTCCACGGTTATGGACTTCTTGGATGCTTACGTGGTACATAGACAACTGAAAGTGGATACTATAAAATACTCAAGACAAGTGTGTGTGCTATGGATGGCCTTCTCGTAGGGAGACGGGGATGAATCCATAGTGGTGTATTGTGCGGTGTTTAGTGGACTCGTGTGCGCCACCTCAAAGAGTTACTAGCAGTCGTAGAACAGGATAGCCACTGAGTCAAAGCTGGCTTGCTGCAACTAAACCCCACTATGCCTTCTTGATACAAATGCATGTATGATAGGATCTGATGTAAGTCTTGCTGAGTACCTTTGTACTCATGTTTGCTTAATTTATATTTTGCAGATGAGACTTCTTTCTCTCTAGTAGTTCCGCTTGGACTTCGACAAGTAGCTTGTTACCTCAGCTACGATCTTGGACGAGTGATGTAGATAGTCAGGCTCTTCAGCCTTTTTCATTTGTAGATGTCTGTACCCAGACATGTTATGCTTCCGCTTGTTGCTTGTATGCTCTGAATGTTGGGTCATGAGACCCATGTTTGTAATATCTGGCTCCTCGGAGCCTATTGAATAAATACTTTGTTTCTTAGAGTCTTGTTGTGACGCCATGTTGTATTCGCACATATCGAGCATATTGTGTGTATGTTATTGAAATGCTTGGTATGTGTGGGATCCGACACCTAGTTGTTTATCATTGGTAGCCTATCTTACAGGGAAATGTCTCCTAGTGCTTCCACTGAGCCTTGGTAGCTTGCTACTGCTCCGGAACACTTAGGCTGACCGGCATGTGTCCTTCTTCGTTCCTGTGTCTGTCCCTTAGGGGAAATGTCACGCGTTGTTCCTTTAAGTCCTTGTAGCTTGCTACGACTTGGGTTCATACGTTAATGACCGACACGTTCGTTGCTAGGTCATGTATGCATGTCTCTGTAATTTAGTGCCACTTTTGGTTTATAACTGGTCATGTCGGCCCGGGTTCTCTTTCATATGGATGCTAGCGACACTATCATATACGTGAGCCAAAATGCGCAAACGGTCCCGGGGCAGGTAAGGTGGCACCCGTGGGGATACCGTGCGTGAGGCCGCAAAGTGATATGGTGTGTTACATGCTAGACCGGTGTGACTTAGGATCCAGGTCCCGACAGTAAGAGTCAATAATGTTGAAAAAGATTCACAAATTGCAAATGCAACGAGAAGACCATTAGCTATAAGAGGTACACGGAAACACACGCGCAAAAAGATAAATCTGGTTGTGCAAACCAATGTGTGAGCAGAAAATGCTCTGGTGGCACAACACTAGAGAGACGCTAGCAGGATTGCACAATAGGCGGATACGAGACTTGTGCACGGCCTACTAGGCAAAAATGCAACGACTTCTTTCCCAAGTATGCTATATGCTTGGTGTTTCTATGAGATGATCCAATATGATCAAGTATGACAATCTCAATGTTGTTTGGTGCTATGGTTCTTGCTTAAAAGCTCTTTGCTTTTCTTTCTCTCTTGCTTAAAAGCTTGTTTGGCTCTTTTTCTTTGAGCTCTTTAGCCAGGGCACTTATGCAAAACTTCTCGAACCAAGATAGCAATTGTGTATATGCTATGAAAACCTTGTGACACAAGAGATGATGCCAAGATACCAAGATGTTGTATGCGATGTAATGTATGCTCACTAATGTGCACAAGAAACTATGCTGGGAAATACTCAAATGGCTAGTCTCGATAACAAAGCTACGCAAAAGTAGGGCTATGGGGCTATCAATGCAAATGCAAGGTAGGATATACAAAGGTGTCGTCGATGTTACCGTCCTTGTCAAGGGTGAGTGGTGGTGTCGTCGATGTCGTTCCGTTCCTAGTTAGCCTAAACACCCGAGGAAATGGAGAAACCACAACTCAAGTAATCCAAGACAAAACATGTCAACTTGTCGGAGTTGGAAATGGGTAAGCTATTTTGGTTTGCAGAAAGCATAGGTGGTTTGCGGTATTGCAGTGTGGGTATAGGAAAGGTTTTGGGGAGGGTTTAGGTGTATGTGTATGCGTATGCAGAAGTGGGAAGGGATCGATGACTGAATGAAGTTCAGCTCCGTCAGGTTCGGTCGGACGTTCGGTGGTTGTCAGACGACCTGTAGTCATCGGATGTCCGGTGCCTGGTCTATGTTGGGCACGGCATGAACAACTAGGGTTCGACGTGGAGGGGAAAATTTTGGTCAAAATTGGTCGAATTTGTGGATGAAAACGGGGAAAAGATGGGGGAAAGCTAGATCTACCTACCACACATGAAATCCATGGATAAAATCCAACAAAACTTCATCAAACCAACAAATCACAGGAAAAATTGGGCTATTTTTGTGAGGAATTTTCGAAATTGGGACAAATCACAAAACAAGGCTAGAAAACAATGGCAGGGCTCCAAATTCGTGATCAACCTAGGCTCTAGATACCATGATGATGTAGGGTGGAAACCCTAGGGCCGATCTTTCACGATTTGGAGGGGATCTTACAAAGAACACGAAGAACACACGAGGGAAAACACGAGGGAGAATGCTCAAATCAACGAGAACAATCACACTTGTGCTAGATCGATGAACATAAAGAGTGATACAAGATCCAAACGCAATAAAGGATGGTACACGGTAACGAGTTCTTCTCCGTGAGGAGGTCTGATTGTCTTCTCCGTAAGGAGGTCTTGAATCCACTTGCAGGATCTTCTCCGTAGAGGCCGCAGTCTCTCGAACGAGAAGAACCAAGAGGACGAGCAAAGCTCTATCTCACAAAGGAGCTATCACAATGCTAACCCTAGAAAGAGGGGTAGGAGGAGTATTTATAGGCTCAGTGGACGAAAGGATACATGGGCCTCGGGCCCAACACAAACTGTGCGCACAGGTGTCGAACGTCGCAATTACCGGTCATACGGTCGCACGCGGGGGTCCGGACTTCCGGTAAGTGTCGGACTTCCGAAGTTTTGGCTCTGTTGGGGCTCTGTCGAACGTCCGACGCGTGGGTCGTCCGGACTTCTGATGATTTGGTTCTATCCCGGAGGCATCCGACGTCCGGTGAGCGCCTGTCTTCCGGGCGCTGGGGGACGTCAGATGTCCGATCGGCGTCGGGCGTCCGGTCGCTGTAGCTTTCGCAGGCTAGGACATGGGCTGGCTGGATCCTCCAGGCATGAAACGTCCGATCCTCGTCGGTCGTCCGGTTGCTGTGATCCTCAGGCAGCTTCTTCTCTTGTTCTCCGAACTTTTCCTCGCCATCTTGTTCACTTGGCGTAGCATCTTCATGAGCATCTCCGAGGAGATCTTCTAGGTACCTAAGCACACATAGCATTTCCGTTTTAGGTAGTAGCCATGTCTCACATGATTCATATGGAAGTTCATTAAGGAGAGATGTCACCTCGGTTTTGAGTGCCCTTGCACGAGATCCTGTCATCGGTCGACTTGGCACTTGGGAAGATGTGTTTATGAGGATGACCATAGGATGCTCCGCATCAGGAAATTTATAGGACGTGGCCATGGGCACGAACGTGGCCAGAGAGCACGCGGGCGCGAGATTGTGCGCTCAGCAGTGCATAGAACGTGGGTGCGGGGTGGTTGCGAGGTTGGGGATGACCCTGACTAGCGGGGCCCACTGTTTAGCGTTTCAGGTAAGAAGGAGAGTGCGGGTGGGGTGTTGTGATGCGGCTGCTACAGTCGGGCTGGCTAGGTTAGGTGGGCTGCAGCCTTTATCTTTTTAATTAGTTTTTGGTTTCTTGTTTCTTCTTTTTCTTTTTTTGTTTCTTCTGTATTTTCTATTTCCTTTTTAATTGAATTTTCTTTCAAAACAAACATGCCCTAAATTCCAAATCTTATATTTCTAATTGTGTGAACTTCTTTTGGGCATTTTGGATAAATAATTGTTGTAACTTACATTTTTTAATTTGATTTTGGCTTCATAACCAAATGTGTTTCAAATCCATTTTAGAAAATTAGCAGAAATTCAAGATTATCATTTTGTCTTATGAAATTCAGTTTCTGCCAAAATAAATGCAAAGGCATTTTAAAATAATCTTCCCTTGATTTTGAATGGATTTCATAAGTCACAATAATCTTATGGGCGTGTCTAGGGAGCGGACGGCTGCCCTAGATGTCCCAAGCGGCCGACCAAAAAGGAATATTATTGTGCCCTAATTCGTAAATGGAAATAATTCGTCCCTAATTCGTATAAGGAAAATCGTAATCTACTCCTAATTAGAAAAAGTACCAAACAAACAGAAAACCATCCATGAACAAGTGTGAACGCATTTATTTCCGGTTTTATTTTTTTAAGTCATATCTTTCAGACTGTGCCTCGGAATTAAGATCCGTTTTCACCATTGGAATCCTCGCGACGTGCTCTTCGATCAAAACTAGATCCCTCTTCGGTATGTTTTGACGAACTTT
This sequence comes from Secale cereale, assembly GCA_902687465.1. Taxonomy (NCBI): domain Eukaryota; kingdom Viridiplantae; phylum Streptophyta; class Magnoliopsida; order Poales; family Poaceae; genus Secale; species Secale cereale. The sequence continues at coordinate 474,001,042 of LR738713.1, read as the reverse complement.
TTTGTGTGTCATTTAATCCCCGTTTGGTGCAACTGCCTAGCTGTTGATGTGCAACCATCTAATAGTCGATGTGCAACCTTTTTCCTACCCACGGACATATAGATTTTACTTATGGCACCTTCAACCCAAACTACCCCCATACTAGTGAGATGTGTAATTTTTCCTGCTGCCTTTGCCAACTGCATAGTAGTCGATGTGAATTTTTTTCTTGTGTGCATATGTCAGCTTTCACCCATTGCTACCTCTGTCAACTGCCCAGCAGTGAATGTGCAACTTCTGATGCTGCACCGACCAACTGCCTAAGGGTTGGTGTGCAACTTTTTTCCGTATCCCATTGATTTATAGTTTTCACTGCTAGCTCCTTGTCCCAATCACCCCTGATAGTCAGATATGCAACTTTAGGGCCTCCTAGATGCAACATTTTTTCTACCCTCGTAGATGTGCAGTTTTTCACCCTCTAACAACCATTGCTGGTGAGATGTGCAACTTTCTTTGTTGCCCAGACCATTAGCCTAGCAAACTATGTGCAACTTCTTATGTTGCCCTGCCAACTGAAACCACACATCGACAAATAGAGAGGGAAAGGAGCTGCAAATCGACTACTATGCATGTGATGGCCTGGCTTATTAGGGATGATAGACTACTCATATCAATAAGGAATTCCTTCTTTTCCGGGAGCCCATTCGGATAGAACTCCAAAGTTAAGCGTGCTCAGCTTGGAGTAGTTTCAGGATGGGTGACCGACCGGGAAGTTGCTCCCGGGTGCGCAGAAAAGACTAGTATTGATATGTGAGGCCAGTCTAGATCCCGCCAGGAGTAACGACCACGGGCGGGTGTGTCCGGGGCGTTACAAGTTGGTATCAGAGCCGACCCTCGCTGTTACACGGATGTTTGCGGACAGTTTGCAGTCATGTTGTGCATGACGTTTGTGACCCGTCGTGGCACACGGCATGGCACATGTGCTGTCCTGGAAGCACAGACGGTTGTGCCAAGAGGGAACGTTCCTGTGGCCCGACGAGGACGTCGATCCCTCTGAGTGAGGGTGTATGTGATGGCCTGGCTTATTAGGGATGATAGACTACTCATATCAATAAGGAATTCCTTCTTTTCCGGGAGCCCATTCGGATAGAACTCCAAAGTTAAGCGTGCTCAGCTTGGAGTAGTTTCAGGATGGGTGACCGACCGGGAAGTTGCTCCCGGGTGCGCACGAGTGAGGACAAAGTGCGCAGAAAAGACTAGTATTGATATGTGAGGCCAGTCTAGATCCCGCCAGGAGTAACGACCACCGACGGATGTGTCCGGGGCGTTACAATGCAGTTGGCTGGAGCACATACTAAGTTGCACATATTGCTTGTAGGGAAGGTGCGGCAAGGTGTGCCAGTTGTGAAAAGTACACATGCACACGTAGAGAGGGGGTTGTACAACAGACTAGTTGCACATCACAAAAATTTAGCTGTCATGGTAGCTAGGTTGCGTCTTCAGATGAAGTTTGGATCATACAACTCCAAAAAATGATTTCAAAAAAGTTACGTCATACAATATTATGGTTAAACCGTGTAGTAATGGAGTTGCACCATATAGCACCAAATTTGCATCGAAAAAGTTTCTTCGAAACATACTCATACGTGATCTAGTTTCAAAGATCTCGTTGCGGTGATTCCAACGGTGAAAACAACTCTTAATTCCGACGCGCGGTTTGAAAGATATGACTATTTAGATTAAATAAAACCCGACGTAAATGTACATACACATACATCAGTGCTGCGCTAGGTGGGTTTCAAACAGTACGTTACACGTCACGCATAAAGACAAATTTGAACATGCATGCACGCCTGAGTGGAGCGGCCGCTCGATTCACTAAAATAGTGCACGCACTTTCTAGTTTTTATAGGTAAGCTTATACATATAACATTTTATTGTTACCGTTCTGTAATCAACCGTTCTATAAAATTAGTTGTCACAACATTCCTCGCCCTGTGACTATTCATATCAAGAGGTTTAGTTTTGAAAGCAGAAAATACAAAGAGAAGAATATGCAATGATAAAGCTTTTTTTTTTTGCGGCGAGCAACAATAAAGTTAGCTGATGATAGTGTATCATGTACTACTCCCTCCGTTTCTTTTTAGTTCGCATATAAGATTTGGTCAAAGTCAAACTTTATAAAGTTTGACTAGCTTTGTAGGAAAAGATATCAACAATCACACTATGCAATCAATGTTATTAGATGCATGATAAAATTAATTTTCATAACATATAACTTTTGTATTATAGATGTTGATATTTTTTTCTATAAAGTTAGTCAAATTTTGTAAACTTTGACTTTGACCAAAGTTTATATGCAGACTAAAAAAACGGAGGGAGTACTAGATAACAGTGTACGAATTTAACTACCACTGACTGAATTCAAGCCATAATTCAGAAAGCTAACATTTTGCTTTCCAAATACAATCTCCATAAGATTCATGCCGGAATTTTGCAAACAACATTGTACGAGTTTAACTAGTACTGAAATCAAGCCAGATACTATAACCTGCTTTCTCTGTTTCCCAAAATTCTTTTGCATCCTCACCTTGTCCCAGTTCGAAAGTCCACATGTTTGTGCCACAGTTATCATCTTTCGCCGTGTTACGTGAGCATCTTGAGTTTGGCACGAAGGCTAGTTCACCGTCTCGTTTTACAAGGTCAGCGGGGACGGTTTGAGGCCAATTGTGGAACCTAGGAAGAAATACCTTATTCTGCATCCTTTTGAAGTTAGTCTTCTTCATTGTTGTCGAAAACGTGCCGGTGAACAGGGATCTCCCCTCTAGGTCATCTATCTTCTCCCACTCCATTGTATGCTCGTTGAGCTTGACAACATTTACCGGAGTCCCACGATGCCCAACAAGGACAGCCATGAGTTGGTGTTGGTCGGACTCAACCAAGTAGCTGTCTTCACATTCGAACCCAAAGCTATTGGGCTTGTCCAGAATTTCAAATTTTTCATCATGCCTAGTCTCATCATAGACCGCTAGCCCTCCGTCTTTTCCCAATAGGTACATCAAGCCGTTGTGGAGAACTGGGTTGCAATCTGGCGACGGGGAGAATTTTGGACCGTCCGGATCAAAATATGTGTATTCCCAGTCCTCCCACTCGCCCATGTTGTTTTTGATGCAACGGGCAATCCTCAACATATCGTGCGCGGCGTCGACACCAAACATCCTACGGTTGCCGTCATAAACGACCAAGTCGAACCTTGTAAATACGATGGGTGGCAACTCGCATACGTCGCCCGTGAGGAGTTGTTCCGTGAGGACCAAGTTCTTCATGCATAGCGTCAGGTGTTGTCCGGTGGCGCAACAGATCTTGGCGCCTGGCGAGTTGAGCGTGTAGGCGGTCTCGAAATTCTTGTGATAATAGGGGCTGTAGTACCGCACGTTGGTGCTTCCCACATGGCCGGCGTTGAGGAGGAGGGGAGTGATCCACGCCGGGTAGAAGGGCGACAAAGCCCGTGCAGATTGCCATCGTCGGCACACCAGGCCGAAGCTCGGGTGGCTCGACCACCGCAAATGCTTCAGAACCTCCGCCAGCATCTCCGCCGGAAGAGACGACCAATCTCGTTCATGCGACGTCGCCGTCTCCATCGAGCTCGAGCTCGAGCTCATCGATACGACCTAATTTTGTTTTGGACTCGGCGTAAGTGGAAGGCGATTCCTGTTGAACTATTCGTCCGAGTGGCGAGCAACCCAGGATCTAGGTCTCGATCTCGTTCGGCGCCTATAATAACTTAACTTATATGAGCTCTCGTGCGGGCCGGCCGCTAGTTATGGCGGGAGTCCCAGCCCAGCACGACACGTCACCGGATTTCACTACAATGTCAATACCGACCACGATTCATTTTCGTTTTTGTATAATAAAGTACGAGTGAATTGCAGAAAACATCGACATTGAAGGCTAGAGTTGCGGGAACCACAATTCTACAGTTTTGTGTCAAAAAACACTAATTCTATGGCTAATTTTTTGCAAAAAACACTAGTCGGCGGTTTTGATCGTTTTAATGACGATTATGACATGTGGGTCCCGCTTTTGCCGACGTGACCTAACAGTTCGCGCGAGACGGCGTTAAATAGGGTTTGTTCTAAAATTCACAAAACAGACCCTGATTTTTTTACATAGAGACCCTTCAATCAAAAAGAAAAACGCAATCAGCCCCATTGCATGTACAGGCCGCGGACCTCTCGCGCGTGTCTCCGTCGTCATCGCCGGCGGCGCTCATGTGGGTGCTTGCAGCAGGGCGGACGCAGTGGTCCACCATGGCCGGTTCTCCTTCTTCTCTCTCTAAAATAGCATGCGTCGCTCAGGGCCGCCCAAATCCACGCCCGAACATTGACGGTCCAGCCATGGCCTCGTAGTAGTACTACTAAGCCTCACGTAATGCAGCAGCGTGAACCCGATTCACTCCGGCGAGCTCCCAAGGCCATTTTTATGGCCGCAGACAGCTGCCACATCCGCAGCATCTCGTGGCTCGCCAAGGCTTGCATCCCTGTCGACCCTGACCGCCACATCTCTTTCCCCGTCGCAGTCCCCATCTCCGCCGCGTGCCTTGAGTCTCCCTCCCGTCGTTCCCCACCATCAACCGCTGCTTCGCCGACCTCTTTGTGACCTGGACCTGTTGTTGCTCTGGCCGGAACTGCAGCAGCGCCTGAGCAAATGAGCCGCCGTGGTCAGGGAAAGAGACGGCGAGCATGGAGGGTGGAGCTGGCAGCTCACGCGACAGAGCTGGAGGAAGGCTTGGGCAGCCGGCCCTCCGGCGCCCGTGGCAGCTGCTGCTCGATGGGGAAGCAGCCGGCCCTCCGGTGCCCATGGCACGTCGGCCTCCCAAGAGGAGAGACAAGGAGGACAGGGGCTTGATTGCTTTTAATTTTTTTGAAAAAGGGTGTTGCTGTAAAATCCTATGTCTAACGTCGTTGCCTGCGAACTGTTACGCCACATCGGCAAAAGCGGGACCCACATGTCATAATCGTCATCAAAACGACCAAAGACACCAGCTAGTGTTTTTTGCAAAAAATTAGCCTCGGAATTAGTGTTTTTTGGCACAAAACTGTAGAATTGTGGTTCCCGCAACCCTAGCCTTCAATGTCGATGTTTTTTGCAATTCACTCAATAAAGTACCGACTAAAGTTCGCGCTTATATAAGCAGAAGAAGAGGAGGCCAAAGCGAAGAGCCTAAAGTAGAAGGGGCACACGAGGACAGCACGGACGCTAAGGTAAGGTTTCGCTTCGCTATTTTGTGTACGTAGAGTATAATATACAACTGTATAAATAATGGATTCGTTTGAGCTCATAGAAATCGGCAATGGTATCCCATATCCGGCTTCTTCCATTGCTTTTGACATGTATATATGTCCATCCAAATTTACAAAATTATTGTATTATGAAATACTGTTTTTTTGAAAATCTAGTAATATTATCTTCACTTACACAATATTACATTTTCTGTGCAGAACATGACTTAAAAATCATGTTTTTTTCAAGCAAAATTAATGGTGAAATTTTACTGCAAACATTGTAGGATGATCTGCATTTATGAACAGATATAGTTTTAGGAACTCTTATATAGTCAGTTTTTTTTTTCTGATAAAAGACACCCGAAGGTTTAAGCTTCAATGACATTACATGACATCGTCACTAAGGAACCTTCAATTCATAGCAGGGCAGCGACCTGGAGATAGCAATGAACCCAACCCAAGACGCAGATTTGCTGGACGGAAAGTCCCCGCTGTTACTATTTGATTACAACTACAATGAGCCTCAAGAGGAAACAGACATTGATTCGGATGCACCTGAGGAGGATGAGGAGGATGATGGTGGGTGCCAAGAGAGCCACATGACTGACAAAATTGATGATGAGGATGACGACGACGAAGACAACGTTGCTGACAAGCCAAATGATGCATTCTTGTTTTACAGTATAACCAGAAGAAATTTGCAAAGCATGAGAGTAGATGATTTGGAAAGCCACTTTTACTGGATAACACCACAAGGCTGGCTGCTCATGCTGCATCGTGCTTCACGTGCGACCTACCTATGGAATCCATTCACACGTGAGAGAATTGGCCTGCCTTGTGACCAACAGGGATTCCTCACAAAGAGCACCACCAGATGTTTGCTATCGCATAAGCCCACTGATCCGAACTGCACCGTGCTAGTGGTGAACTGCAAAGACACGATGTTCTGGTATTGCCACCCCCACCCCCACCCTGAAGGAGATGGCTGGAATAAGCACACGTACGAATCAGAGACGCTTGGGGAAAGACGCGGTGTCGTCATTGAAAGAATGGGGATGCTAACAGCAGTTGGGGGCCAGTTCTATACATATTTCAGAACATATTCCACTCGTAGTGTTGTGATACTCAAGTTCTTGCCGGATCCGACGTTCACGCGAATTCCGGTGGGTGATGAAGTCAATCATATGTACCCCTGGGTAGGTAATTTCTTGTTAGAATCATGCGGACAATTGTTCAGCTTAGATATCGAGCAACTGTGTGGCACGGGTAAGGTTGGGCATGTCAGTGTTCACAGGCTGGATATGGCACAACGGGCTTGGCTCAAAGTGGAAACGCTCGGCGATAGAGCCTTCTTTCTCAATTATAGGCATTTTGGAGCATCACTGAGCGCACAAGAGGCCGGTTTGGAGGGAAACTGCGTTTACTTCTTGAGACCAGATGACAAGGGATTGTATGTTTACAACATGGTACGGGGGTCTATTGCTTTGCACAATCCTGGTCAAGACTTACAAGATGAAGTGGCGCCTCAAATGTTGATGCCTACGTCATCTTGAATCTTTCTTTGTTAATTACTCCCTCCGTAAAGTATTATATACGGTTTTCACTTTGCAATATAGTGGATAAAAAGGATGTCTCCAGAGGTTCAAGATTTTTCAGACTTTCCTCTAGCACACTAAGGTTCAAGATTTGATCAGATTGTAAATTAATTAGATAGCTCACAAGCTTTCTTTCCGTTTTGCTTTTCTCTAAGGGTGTTTTTAATTCACCAGATTATAAAAACTCAGATCATAAAAACACATGACTGTAATATGGAAACTCCTTCGTTTCATCCGGATGCGGCGCTTGATGGACAGCCGCCTCGCCCACACAACACGTGTCCTGTAGGACCCACGCCCCTTTCTCTCTCCCGTGGGTAAAGAAAGATCTCCACGGTCCAGCCTTATCTTTCCCCAATTCTCGCCACTCGTTTCTGTCCGTCGGCGGCATGCTTCCTCCATGATTTTCCGCGCACCCGAGTACTCCCGCCGGTGAATCTCGCCACTGCAAGGCCGGAGGGAGCCACGCGGTGCTGCGAGCTCCACTCCCTCCCTCCCTGATCCCTTCCTCCATCCTCCATGGATCACAACGCCATGTGAAGACTAGTTTCTGTATCCTAAACACATTACCATGTTGTTTTAATAGACTCTCAAATAGATATAAGTGAAGCATGAGAGTTCAACAATTTCTAAAAAATATTACCACCACCGTGCTCTAAAAGATATAAGTGAAGCGCTAGAGCAAAAACTATTCAACTCAAAAGATATAAGTGAAGCACATAGAGTGTTCTAACAATTTCTAGGCCATATTTAACTCTCTCAAATAGGTGTGTCCAGCAAGGATGATTTTGGCAAACTAAGAAGCAAATGCTCAAATTATATAGGACGCTCCAAGCAAAACACATATCATGTTGCGAATAAAAATATAGCTCCAAGTATCATTACCGATGGATGAAGACGAAAGAGGGGATGCCCCGGGAGGGCATCCCCAAGCTTAGCCTTTTGATTATATTGAATTCCTTGGGGTGCCATGGGCATCCCCAAGCTTAGGCCTTTGCTACTCTGTGGGGACCCCGACTCATAAGTCGAGAACACCGAATGCACGTGTACAGTGATCCCAGAGATCAATGCTCACTAAACACACAGAAGCTGAATAACAAGAGTCTTACATCCATACATACCATGTTACAATAATTGTGACCTTTAAGGTCAAGTCTTGAGTATAAATCATCGCAGCAGAAATCTTCAATAACAACTTGGACCCATGCCATCTGCCTTAACCCTACAGGCATTCTGACTGGGAAGCGTCCTAGCTCGCATGATCTGTTCTTTCATGCATGGCCAATAAAATAACCAATGGAAAGCCAATGAGTACTTTGAATGTACTCGCAAGCAACCCAAGTGTGATGACAGAATAATTATGCAAGGCTCTACTGCTAAATTGGCAGTTTTGCGGAAAGCTAGTTTTTCATATGCAAGTATGATCAACATATAACCAGGGCATGCATACGTCTGCAACAAGTATCAGGAGGTTACAGACATCAACCTCGGAAAAGAGTTATGAACAACTCTTGCTCAAGCTCATCGTGACTTTCTACCAAATCACGTCAACAGATTTACCCAAACTGTGTTGTTTTCTAGAAACTTAAGGACATAGTATAAGCAGCACCACCCAACTATCCTTGACCGTGGACACGACTATTCGAATAGTTTTACACTCTGCAGAGGTTGCGCACTTTACCCACAAGATCCGGGAAGCTTTCGTGTCACCCACGATCCCGCAGTACCTCAAGTACTCGGGGGAAGCACCCGGTCATTACCTTTCCCTAGACGACACTAACATAGGGTCCACTCGTTGGTGCACAACCCTCGTGTACAAATAAAAGATAGTGGGACTTTGCCCTTTCACATTGTCACGCGTACACGAAGGGACCAACGGTGTGTCCGGTGCCCTGTAAAAACAGTCATGGTCGCCTATCCAAGCACGACCCCGTCCCGGGAGTGACCTCAAGTCTCCCCCATCACTAGTGATATGGGCACCATGCTAGTATCAGCCTAAGTAATCAATAATGCCCTTTCCTATATAAGGGTAGAGTGGTTGCGCATGTTTGGTTGGGACGGTCGACAAATCTGAAATCTAATCCGTCTCATTAAACAACACATTCATCAAGCCTTGGTACACTACTTCTCCACCAAGTAGTGCCCTAGTTCCTCATCATCTCCCAGGGGCATTAGTGGCACCCACTGGGTTATTTGTAAGTATGTCAAACCACACTTGTTTCTTTCCATGCATAGCCCTGACCCATTTTGCGTAGCCAACTACTATAGCATATATCTATCTACTCCCACCCACATAACCCTCATAGTAAGGTAGGGTCATGCTTGATGCAAGTATCAATAGTAAAGTAACGAAGGTACCAACCAAAGTGGTCACCACCTCTACATGATTCCGATGCATTGATAATAAGGTGCTATGAGACATGCATAAAAAGGTTTCTCGAACATGGTCAAAGGGCTGCTTGCCTTGTCCTTCCAAGTCTTCAAACCTTCTGGTCCATCTCCAAGTACTCCGTCTATTTCGTCAACTAATGACAGAAACAATCATAATAAGCAACACAACAAGGCAAAAAATAAATGTGCTCTAAAAATAGGAGTTGGACTTTTTTAGGATACCTCTGGTCATATGAAAAATGACCAAGGTGGTTTCATAGGCATTGGATCAATGGATAGTTTGGAACATTTTAATATGAGGTAATCAGGGGATTTGTGGATTTGCAAGAAGTGTACAGAAGAATTATTTTGAAAAATGGTCAGAGGCACCTATCTAACAAGGAATGATTTTAGAAGCATCTAGGAGTTGGTTTCACTTGATTTGGAGTTCAAAAGAATTTCCTATGATTTTGCAAAGTTGACAAATATGAACAAATGGCTCAATATATTATGTGGTACAGAGAGTATTAGGAAAAATGTTCCAAAACTAAGTTTTTATATTACAAGTGTCTAGGAATTTGAATCATTGCATTTGGATCAAATTTGAGCTCTCTGTGATTTTCTAAAGTTCATCACATAAATGGAAAAATAGGATTTGCAAATTATTTGTGAAGAAAGTTTTTCTGGAAAAATGTGCAAGTTACACCATGTGATAGAGCATGATTTTATGAACTCATAGAAATTTGAATCATCAAATTTGGAATCCATTTGATTTATTTATGGATTTTTGAAGTTTACTGGAAAAAGAAAAAGAAAAAGGGAAAGGGTTTATACCCTTATACAGCGCACTGGGCGGGAGTTAGCAGTGTCGCGACTGGGCCGGCCCAACAGCTCGGCCGCGCGCACAGGGGGGTGGTGACGCCGGAGGCGTCCTGGCAGAGTACGCTTCCGCACGGGGAAAGCGGCGTCTCCTTCCCCCGCCTCCACTTAAAATCAGCGGGGCCCAACGCTGGGTCGCTGACGTGTGGGAACCACCCACAGGGTCGTCTCCCTCCTCCCGCGCCCATGACGGAGGGGATCGAGTCCCCCGGCTGTGCGGTAGCCGGCGCTTGCCCCCGGCGGCACAGGCCACCCTCGGCCAAGGTCCGGCCACCGGAGGGGTTGCCGTGGAGCGGCGCTTCAGGGAGGACCCTTGGGGACGGCAGGGGAGGGCCGAAGCGCCTCCTGCACCAGCCGTAGCGGACGGCCTCGTCGGGCAGTGGTGGCACCGGCACTAGGAGGCATGAAAAGAGGCGGAGAGGAGCGGGGGTGCTCCGTAGCACATCGGAGGTTTTCCTGGAGGTCGAAGGAGACAGGGAGGGGCCCTGGTTCGTCGGAGCCAGGAGGAGGCCGACGGCGACCATGGGGGCCGTGGAGAGGGAAATAGAGCACCAGGGGGAGAGGGGGCTTGTCCGGGAGGTTTGCATGAGAGAGGGAAAGTAGGAAGGGGCAACAGGAGAGCTCGTGAGGGCCTCTAAATAGAAGGGCCGTGGTGCAACGTGAGCGGCGTCCATGGCCACGCCCTAGGCGATGGCAGAGGCCAAATCGGCGCTCTGGATCATGTCTCGGGTGCTCGTGGGTGTGGTCTAGGCCGAGGGAAAAGCAGAGGGGGAGCGGGGACGTGCCAGAGGGGCCGCGCATGTGAAGCCACTCACTGGAGCTCGCGGGCGGCCGACGCGCGTGTGAGAGCAACAGCAGGCGGGAGAAGGAGGAGGGGGCCGACAGCGTGCCATGTTGCGGACGTCGAGGCGACCTCGACGAACACGCTCGCTCTGCCCAATGCTGCCTGGGTGCCTCGGGAGGGCCGAGCTACATTGCCCTGGCGCACTGTAGCGTGCTCCAGAGCGTGTCTTTGGTCGACATGGCCATGTCCCCTGCGCCCTGGCTGTGTCCTCCTGTGTCTAGTAGCTCTAGGGGGTAGTAAACTATAGGGAAGAGACATTGGATACTCTGGATGAGCTCATGTGAGAGGAGAGGGATGAGAGGGAGAGGGAACAGTGTAGTCCAGAGAGGTAAAATGAGGGTTTTCACCCCTCAATTATTGAGCTCTGGTCATGGGAGAGTTACTAGAGGTAGAAGGTTACTAGGAGAGGCCCTGGTAAAAAGTTAAGCTCATGGAGAACAAGGAAAGAGGTAAAAGTGACAGTTTTGGAAAATTACCAGAAGGTGTTTGATGATGTTTTTGGAAAGCAAATGGAGTCCAAGTGACATGAGACTTAACGGGATGAAATGGCACATATATTTAGGCCCTTTCACCAAATTTGAGCTCATTTGGGCAAAGTTGCCAATGCAACTTTTGTAAACCCTAGAAATCAACAGAAACGGATTTTCCAAGATTAAGTTAAGCAAATCATCCCTCCTTGATGCACCACTTTGTGTAATGTCATAATTTGGGGTTGTTATCATGTCCACAAAATTTGAGGTCACAAGTAAAAAGTTGGCAATGTAGAGTTGTTCAAATTTGGATCTGGTCAGAAAGGGTTTTGGGGCACTTAGGTCAAGTTATGGTGACGCCCGAAGACCGACGTCCCAGAAGATTCCAGAGATTCCAGATGTTCCGGGTTCTCCCGTGTGTTTTTTTTTGTGCTTGCTTTATTTATTTTTGCATTGCATCGTGTCATCATGCCATCATGTCTTTAATCTTTTGCATCTCAACTTAAAAAAATTGTGTGGATCTTCGATCCATTTAAATCGAGGGAAGGATGACTTCTCTTTATAACATATCCTCCTAATATATGGAGCTATATTAAAATATTCCATTCTTTGGAATTACCCGCAACACACTTGCATAATTTTCCCCATGCCTATTTCACTTCAAGTTTCATCGTCAAACCTTACCAATAATTCTTTTCCCGTTTGTCGAGCCCCATCCTCAAATTCGAGCTCTTTTGGATTCCATCTAAATGGATTTCTAAAGTCAAACAATTTGGCTTTTATTCAAACGTGTTTTGAATTTTCATCTTCCAAAAATCTTCAAACAATTTTATTTATATTCCTCACATTTTGGTGAGTCCAGGGAATTTTACCTCATGCCCTAAGCGTATTCCTAGCACCTCCTTCCTTTTTTTTTCTTTCGTCTTGTTGTTTCTTATATTTTTTGGAAATAGCAGTATGGAGGGGAGGCCCAGCCGCCGGCCTCCTTTTGGCCCAGGCCTCCCTCCCAGCCGGCCCAATTCCTCCTCCAGGCCCACCTCAGCCGCCCCCATCTTAACCTAGCCCGACCGCTCGCCCAGCGTCCTCTCCCCTCGTCGTCCTCCCGAGCGCCGCCTCCACCTCGTTCCCCTCGTCTCTCTCTCGCCCGCTCCTTTCGATCTCCCCTCTCCCTTCTCTCGGCGCCGCAGCCCCCACCGCTCCCTCACGAGCCCATCTCCCCTCGGCCTTCCTCCGCGACGCGCCGAGCCGGGGCTCTCCTCCACCGTTGAAGCTCCCCTGGTGACCCGTCCGCCCCATCCTCAAGCTGCCTCAGCGCCGAGCGCCGGCCGCCCGTCCTCAGTTCGCCGCGACCATCCTCCCTCCATCTCCAGCTCTAGCGCCGGCCAGGAGCGCCCCGTCCTCCCCGCCAAGGCCGCTGCGCCCTTCCCCTGCCTCGCCTCGTCTCCGCGGCCGCAGCGCGCCCAGGCCGCCGCCTCGCCATGGCCCGCGCCATCTCCCTCCAGCGGTCAGGAGCAGCCGTCCACCGTCGCGCCCGCCTCGCGCCGGCCAGGCCCGCCTCCTCATCTCCGCGCGGCCTGCGCCTCCCCGTTGCACCGTCACCCGCAGCGACCTCGCCTCGTCGTTCCCTGTACCAGTGCCAAGGCGTCGCCCCGAGCAACCTCCGCAGCCCTTTTCCTTTTTTTTGTTGCTGTTGTTGTTTATCTCAAGTACCCAGGAGCGCCAAGACCCACTAGGTCCGGACCCGAGCAGCTACATGGCCATTTTCATGAACGGCTACTATGTCAAGTACACCTTCGCCAAGTTCCTCCCCGTCAAGTTCGGCTACTCGGAGACGCACCAAGTACCACTACATAAAACGTGTACCCCGACGTCAACTTCGACGCGACAAGTACCCCTACGGCAAGTACCACGACGGCCCCGAACCTCTACAAAACGTGTACGACTACCGTCGCCGGAAACACCAAGTACCCCTTCGTTTAACAAGAACGACAAGTTCGGAGACTTCAAGTACCACGACGAACGTTTTGAAGCGCCAAGTACCGCGACGCCCGAAGTACTCGAAACCGTCAAGTACATCTACGTAACGAGAACGCCTACTTCCTCTACGAATCGCGAGAACGGCTACATAACGAGTGCCTCTACGGAACGACTACTTCCTCTACGACCCGTGTACCACTACTTCCACTACGACTCGAACCCCTCCGAGAACGAATATTCCGAAGGTATAACCCCGAGACGATGACCCGTGGACGAATGCATGTGTTGTCTGAGATGTTTCCCTTGTGTGCACCGTGCCCGTATCATCTTTTGTCGTTCTCCTCGGTTGCCTCGTCGCCGACTCGTGGGAACCCGGTGACGGGATCACCCCACCTTTCATCTTGTTCGACTCGCTCACGCCATCTTTCTTTTGCCCCGGTCTCTCAACGAGTTACCGGAACCGAGATGTTGCGTTGCATCATTTTCGGATCGTTGCCGTGGCACCTTTCTTTCCACCACGGTGACAATACTCCTTATCTCTTCATGTTAACCTTTTACAATAAATTGCATAAAACTTGATCATGTCATCCGCATCATGTTAACAACTTAAAAATGTGTGAATTGTTGTTTGCTTAAAAATTACTAAACATGCATATGGGGATTTTCGGAATTGTCGTTGTTATTTCCGGCCTCATTTAAAATGCCTAAATAGTGTAGTTTTATTATGCTTCACCTCTTGCTAGGTTAAAAACAATTAATCTTGTCTTGTAAATAAACGAGAGTCAATTAAATATTTAAAATGTGGTGTTTCGTCAATATGCAACTCGTTGCATATTGAGCTCCACTTAACTTGTAGTACTTGTTTGTGCACTTTGCCATGCAATGCATAATTAAACCGGACATGCATCATACTTGGATGTGCATCATGCCATGGTTATGATTGTGTGTTTACCGTGTTGTTTGCTTCTTTCCGGTTGCTTCTCTTGTTAGCTTCGGTTTCGTTCTGGAGTTGTGAGGATTCGCTCGACTGTTGCTCCGTCTACTTCATGGACTTGTTCTTCTCCCTTGTGGAATCCCAGGCAAGATGATCATACCCTTGGATACCTTTACTACCATTGCCATGCTTAGTTGTCTCGATGCTATCGTTACATGTCGCGCTACCCATTTTTATGTCAGCCTCTCCTTGTTGTCATGAAACCTCTAACCTTTGAAACCTTCCTAGCAAAACCACTGTTTGGCTATGTTACCCGCTTGCTCAGCCCCTCTTATATCGTTGTTAGTTGCAGGTGAAGATGAAGATCGTTCCAGGTGGGAACTTGTAGTTGGAATATCACAATATCTATAATTATTATTAACACACCTATATACTGGGCATGGGTGGAAGGCTTGGCCTTTTGCTCGGTGTTTTGTTCCACTCATGCCAACTTAGGCGCCGATAAACCGGCATTATGTTCCTTGATTTTGCGTTCCTTACACGATGGGTGGATGGGGACCCATTGACACTTCGACTTTGAATAAAACTCCTCCAGCAAGGCCCAACATTGGTTTTAATTTGCCTCATAATAACTTAATTAATTAATTAAATTGCATAAGGGGGACGCTCCTTGGAGATTCTTTTCTACATAGCAGGGGGGCCAGCGCTGATGGTGTTGGTCCCAAACGGGGGTTATGCGTGGCCACCACGGGGAAACTCGAGGTTTGGCTCATGTAGGATCGCCCATCCGGACGTGGCCTGAGACGAGATACGCGTGGCTACTATCAGGGTGTCGACACGCCGGGAGGTCTTGCTGGACTTGTTTTACCATTGTCGAAATGTCTTGTGCACCGGGATGCCGAGCCTGATCGGATTTCCCTAAGATAAGGAGTGATGATATTATATTTATCGCTTCAGCTAATCGTGAGAGCTTGTGATGGGCTAAGTTGGGACACCCCTGCAGGGTTATGATCTTTCGAAAGCCGTGCCCGCGGTTATGTGGTAGATTGGAATTTGTTAATGTCCGGTTGTAGAAAATTTGTCAGAGGATCCGAAGTAAAACACACAACTGTGTGAGTAACCGTGACTGTCTCTTTTCACTTTGAGAAAAGAACACGGTGGGGTTATGTTTGACTCATAGGTAGTTCAGGATCTTTAGCGATCACTACTAGTTTGCGACCGTTTGCGTAGATGCTCATCTTATTCTTGTACTCGTAAGTTAGCCACCATATTATGCTTAGCCGCTGCTGCAACCTCACCACTTTACCTCTTCCTACCCATAAAGCTTTGCTAGTCTTGATACCCATGGTTATGGGATTGCTGAGTCCTCGTGGCTCACAGATACTACAACACCAGATGCAGGTTCAGCCGATCATGATGCAGGAGCTGGTTCAAGTACTTCTCTGGGAGCTCGATGAAGAGAGTGGTCGTATGCTTGTGACGTTTTCGACGATCAGTAGTGGTTTCTACTAGGGGCGATTCTGACCTGTGGCTTTATGTTGTTTTGGTATCTTTCTTTTGGATCTTCGCCCGTAGTCAGGTTGTGATGTTTTGAATGATGTCTTGCTTATGTAATGTATTGTGTGAAGTGGCGAGTGTAAGCCAACTATCTCCTTTTGCAATTTCATCCCTCTTTTACATGAGTCGTGCAAAGATACCAAACTTGAGATCATTCCAGAATGGGCTTATACCTTTAAGTCGTGCCTCGACATGTAGGAGGTATAGTCCCATCCTGGGCATTACATTATGCTTCTCCAATACTTGTGCCATTTGGTCTAGATGCATAATTAGACCATTTGAGCATGTGCACCAAGTTTGAGAGCATTTGGACAAGTTTGGCAATGTAAAGTTGCTCAAACTTCAAAATGGACCGAAATGGTTTTGAGGGGATTTGATGATGTTTTCTTGATCTTCAAGGCATGAGGCTTTGCAAGATCATCAAATATGTCATATTTGACATGATAGAATTTCTCTGGAATTTTTAGAGAATATTTCCTTTGTAAATATTTCAAAAGCTTAAAATATCCAGAAAGGGTTTGGAAGGATTTGCCCAATATGTTGAATATGACCATGTGTTGAAACTCTTATATATAGACAATATATGTCCTAGGAGTCTCTCTGAATTTTGGCAAATATTTTTTAAACATTTAAATAATTTTATCCTATTAAAGACCATTTCTGGCCTAAAGAAAAAGCATTTAAATAAAATAGGAAAATAACTTCTAAAATTATAATTTTGTGGTTTATGGGAGTCCTATACCTAATAGGATTCAAATATGCTTTTGGAAAGATTTTTCACGCCCTTAATTAAGTACTTGCAGTGCAAACCTCAATTCAGGGGTTTTTGGAAAACTAATTTTAGAAAATACAATTTGGCCAAATTATTTTTATAAGAAAATACTATGCTGTTCTATACACATGGCATGATCATTGGGAAAAGGTTTTGGATCAAGGAGATGAAGTATAAGAGTTGGAGGATTTATTTTATTTTTAGAGCACTAGCATCCAGCAAACAGAAAACCAATCAAGCAAGGTCAAAAACACTCAATTTTTTTGTCAAACCACATTTTTAGCATGATTATTAGCTTATCTGTTGTGGCATGAAAATCAGGGTGTGACATAATCCTTGTTCCATAGTCCATCAAAGTATTCCTCAAAACTTGAAAACTTCACATCACAAAACTTAGACAAAAATTCTCGTGAGCTCCGTTAGTATAAGAAAGCAAACCACTACTCAAAGGTGCAGCAATGAATTCATTCTTTGTTTATATTGGTGTTAAACCTACTGTATTCCAACTTCTCTATGGTTCATATCCTCCAATACTACTCATAGATGCATTGAAATAAGCAAACAACACACGAAAAACAGAATCTGTCAAAGACAGAATAGTCTGTAGTCATCTGCAGGTTTCGCCTACTTCTTTAACTTCAAAAAATACAAACTAAATTGGTAAATTTACGGAATTTGTCTACCAATCATCTGCAAAAATAATCAACTAAAAAGCACGCTCGAGTAAAATCTGAAGACTACTTTAGCGAGCGCTAATGATTCTGTTTTTCACAACAAGATCATATAAACTTCACACAAGTCTTCCCAAAGGTTCTACTTGACACAAACACTAAACAAAACATGAAACCACATCTAATCAGAGGCTAGATGCAATATTTATTCCCTAACAGCAATAGAAACAAAAACATAAAGTTGGGTTGCCTCCCAACAAGCGCTATCGTTTTACGCCCCTAGCTAGGCACGATACAAGATAAATCTAGGTATTGCCATCTTTGGAAGACACTCCATAAGTGGATCTCATCATAGATTCATATGGTAATTTGATTTTCTTTCTAGGAAAGTGTTCCATGCCTTTCCTTAACGGAAATTGGAATCTAATATTTACTTCCTTCATATCAATAATTGCACCAATCGTTCTAAGGAAAGGTCTACCAAGAATAATAGGACATGAAGGATTGTAATCTATATCAAGAACAATGAAATCTACGGGCACATAATTCCTATTGGCAACAATAAGAACATCATTAATTCTTCCCATAGGTTTCTTAATAGTGGAATCCGCAAGATGCAAATTTAAAGAACAATCATCAAGCTCATGGAACCCTAGCAAATCACACAAAGTTTTCGGGATAGTGGAGACACTAGCACCAAAATCACATAAAGCATAGCATTCATGATCTTTTATTTTTATTTTTATAGTAGGTTCCCATTCATCATAGAGCTTTCTAGGGATAGAAACTTCCAACTCAAGTTTTTCTTCATAAGATTGCATCAAAGCATCAACTATGTGTTCTGTGAAATCTTTATTTTGACTATAAGAACTCGGAGAATTTAGCATGGATTGCAACAAGGAAATACAATCTATCAAAGAGCAATTATTATAATTGAATCCCTTGAAATCCAAAGTAGTGGGTTCATCACTATGCAAAGTTTTAATCTCTTCACTCCCACTTTTAGCAAGTTTAGCATCAAGATCTAAAAACTCCGAATCATTGGGACACCTTAAAGCAGAATCATCTCCAATCCTATTTTCATCAAGATTTATACTAGAAAACAAGGATCTAATAGGAGACACATCAATAAGTTTCAGATCTTCATCTTTATTTTCATGATAACTAGAAGAACACGATTTAATATAATTTTCTCTTTTAGCACGCATCCTAGCGGTTCTTTCTTTGCATTCATCAATGGAAATTCTCATGGCTTTGAGAGACTCATTGATATCATGCTTAGGTGGGATAGATCTAAGTTTCAAAGAATCAACATCAAGAGTAATTCCATTCACACTTCTAGCCAATACATCAATCTTAAGCAATTTCTCTTCAAGCATAGCATTGAAATTCTTTTGCGAGATCATAAACTCCTTAACACTAGTTTCAAATTCAGAAGTTATCTTTCATAAGAGTTGTTGTAGGAATTACCATAATTATTAGACGAATTACTAGGAAAAGGCCTAGGATGAAAATTACCTCTATAAGCATTGTTACCAAAATTATTCCTACCAACAAAATTCACATCCAAAGATTCATTGTTATTCTCAATCAAAGTGGACAAAGGCATATCATTAGGATCAGAAGAAGCACTCTTAGCAGCAAACAATTTCATAAGTTCATCCATCTTTCCACTCAAAACACTAATTTCTTCGATAGCATGCACTTTTTTACTAGTAGATCTTTTAGTGTGCCATTGAGAATAATTAACCATAATATTATCTAGGAGTTTGGTAGCTTCTCCTAAGGCAGTTTCCATGAAAGTGCCTCCTGCGGCCGAATCTAAAAGATTTCTAGAAGCAAAATTCAAGCCAGCATAAAAATTCTGAATAATCATCCATAGATTCAAACCATGTGTAGGGCAATTACGTATCATCAATTTCATTCTCTCCCAAGCTTGTGCAACATGCTCATGATCTAGTTGCTTAAAATTCATGATATCATTTCTAAGAGAGATGATCTTAGTAGGAGGGAAATACTTAGAGATAAAAGCATATTTGCACTTATTCCACGAATCAATACTATTTCTAGGCAAAGAGGAAAACCAAGTTTTAGCACGATCTCTAAGTGAAAACGGAAATAACTTCAATTTAACAATATCGTTATCCGTATCCCTTTTCTTTTGCATATCACAAAATCAACAAAGTTGTTTAGATGGGTAGCGGCATCTTCACTAGGAAGGCCGGAGAATTGATCTTTCATGATAAGATTCAACAAAGCAGCATTGATCTCACAAGATTAAACATCGGTAATAGGAGCAATCGGAGCCCTCGAGTTCCCTCGAGGTGGCCCCGCAGTCTGCTCAGTTTGGACCAACACTCATGTGGAGCACTGGCCCGGGTTGTTAATTAAGAAAAGGGTTTATAACTCCCTATGCAAGTTTTAGTTATTAGGCAAATGTAAAACCAAAGTTGGGACTTGCTGGAAAAGCTTTAGCGCTAAGCGGGTTATCAAGGGGGGGCCCATAAACCCCAACCATGTTAGGGACGCAAAATCAAGGAACATAACACCGGTTTAAGCGGTTCCTAGGGAGGCATGAGTGGAACAAAACACCAAGCAAAGGCTTAGCCTTCCACCCATTGCCAAGTATATAGATGATTTAGTTTTAACAGATTATATAGTGTGATATCCCAACAAAACTTCCACATGAAGCAAAGAGTCTTCGAATCTTCATCTGCAACTAACAATGCTATAAGAAGGGCTGAGCAAGGCTACGTAGCCAATCAAAGGTTTGCTAGGTTGGGTGGTTAGAGATATTCATGGCTACAATAGGAGGCTGACAAACAAACATAGGCATCGAGGCAATAAACTAAAGAGCGAGACATCTAGCAATAGGCAAAGATAGTAATGATATCTGGGTCAGGTCATCTTGTCTGTTGAATCCTCGGAGGGAACGTAATATGGCTCCTCACACTCAACCTCGGTAGAAACCTCGTTCTCAGTATCTTCACCAGGCTCTAACCAAACACAACAATGCACAACGGAAACAAAATCAATCAATGTGCAGTGCTCAATCACATGATGCATGAACATGAAGCATGTGAACATGGAAAAACATGATGCATGTCCTAGGTCACAAGAATACAATAACATCACCAACAAACAAGATCAACCACACATGTGAAACAAGTGAAGTAACAAGTTGACAAGTTTATGTAGTTTATCAAACAAGACACAAACATGTTTTAAAAGAGGTTGCTTATCATGGCAAGGGTGCACTAAACATAACAGCAACATGCTAGCAAGTTTAAATGGGCTGAAATTAAATACAACAATTTCCAGAAAAAACCCATATTCATTTCTTTGCATTTGGGACAGATTTGAAACACTTCTGTGAAGGAGTTGTCAAACATGCTAAACAACAGCACCAAAATATTCTACACATTTTCTACCCCAAATGCATATAAAGTTTGTTAAATTTGGAGTTGTAGAGAATTAGTTACGATTTTTGCAAGTTTGAACATATTTAAAACAAATTTAAATTCAAACAGCATTTTAAAAGTTTTCAAACATGGCAGCAAGTTACATTTTCATAATCTACACAAAATTGTAAGAACTTTTCATATAGGGCTCATATTCATATGAAGAATAAATATGCAGATATTAATTAAAACAGAAAAACAGAAAAGAAAAAGAAAAACAGAAAAGAAAAAGAAAAACAGAAAAAGAAAATAAAACAATTCAAACGCCAGGTCTAAACTGACCCAGACTCAGCGAGCCACAGACACTGACAAGGGGGGCCAGAGGGAGCTGAGCTAGCGAGCGGGTGCGCGCGCGGGCTAGAACTGCTGCTGTGAGGCTCGCAGGTGGGGCCCTGCTGTCAGCCTCACACAAAATGAAAAAAAATGGGCGGAAACACCACTGCGCCCATGAGGGATCAAACCCGCGCCTAACTGACGAAACTGATGGAGACACACCACTACGCCACTGCATCGATCTCGACAGAAAGGGAGCAGCATATCTGAAGAATACGCAACGAATGCAGAGTAGGGGAGCACTGGCCCTCGTCGGACCAAGCTCGTCGGAGCCGCTTCGGCGACCATTAGACACGGCGGAGGGGTGCGAGAGGGAGCAGGAGGAATCCCGCATCCAACCAAACTATCAGCAGCACCTAAGGTGCACTGCATCACCGGCGGCGACGAGACGACGGCGAGGCGATGCAAGGCACTAGGCGGCACGGCGACTGCACGGATAGGTTCTACGCACCTAGGCGAAGCTAACGGGCTGCACGGGAACAGCTAAAGAGGTCGGAACACTCGCCGGCGACGAGGTCCGATGGCGGCACGGTCGGGCACTCATGGAACTATGGCCTAGAGCCATCGCAGGAAGGGGAAAAGGGGCTGGGGAGAGAGAGGAGCTCACCACGAGCACGGCGGTGCGCTCGGCTGGCCCTGGCGTGGACGGAGTCGACGACGGCGTGCCTCAAACAGCTCCGGCCACCGTAGAGGAAGAAGAGGAAGAAGCGCTCGACGGAGAGGCGCTCGGGTCCGCGTAGTTGTCGTAGTGGAAGAAGAGGACGTCGAGGAAGAAGCTAGACAACGTTGGCGAGGACGAGGGTGACGCGGAGCTCGCAGGCGACGATAGGGAGCTCTCAGATGCGCTCGGGCGTCGATGGTGGCGGTGGATCTGGGGGATCCCAGCTCTCCAGACGGCGAGAGGGGAAGGAGAAGACCTAGGGGAAAGTGATGGACAAGATTTGGGTTTAAAACACGGGCTCGGCGCACAGCCTCGACGTCCGTGAGCTGACGGCGCGACGGTGAGCGCGTCGAGTGCTTTGCTTTTCTGACGGAGGAAGACGGAGGCGAGTGAGAGGTGACGCTAACGGGTGGGGCCGCGCACTCGGAGTGGCTACGGTGCGACTGTTGCACCTGTAGCTGGGCCTGCGGAGGAGATGGGCTGCTGCGCTGCGGTGGAGAGGGAAGTGGGCCTCGGGGAAGAGAGAGAGAGAGAGAGAGAGAGAGAGA
>LR738713.1:473899863-473978549 GCA_902687465.1 Secale cereale | reverse complement strand
AGAGGCCCAGGTTGCTGCTGGCTGTTGCTGTTTCTTCTTTTCTTTTTATTTCTTCAGACAGAAAAAGAAAAGAATGCACAGAAATAAAGAAGAAGAACTAGGGGAAAAGAAAAATACCCCTGAGCTCAGTGAATTATGCTCTATTTAAATAAAATGACTTGGACATTTTTAGAGGCAGAAAAATAAAAGGAGTTTGAATATAGGACAAACTCTTGATATTTTAAAACCCAACCAAATCATTTTCAAATGAGATGATATTTGGTGGAGAGGTTGCTCACATGGGGCAAGTTTAAATGGAGGAGGAAGAATCACTATGGCACCTGCTAGGTGGCTTGCAAAATAGACAAAAGAAGAGGCCAGAAAGAAAGAAACGGAAGAAAAAGAAGAAGATGGAGAAGCAGAAGAGGGAGAGGGGGTAGGGTTTAGCTAAGATAGCTTGAACCCACTCACAACATACATCACAAGGTCTCAACAATGCACAAAAGAAAATAAACTATGATGCCATGATGACATGATGATGCAATGCAAAAATAATAGGTATGCAATGCAAAAATAATAAAAGAGAAGGACCCCAAGGATAATGACAAGGATCAAAGAGGAAGCTTTATTGCCATTATAGGAAAGTGTTACATATGGGGCATTACAGGGTTTGTGATACGTACTTGGTATATAACTTTTGCGTAAGCCTCCCCGGCAACGGTGCCAGAAATTCTTCTTGCTACTTCTCGAGCTTGCATTGTATTCCCTCAAAGAGGAAAGGGAGATGCAGCACAGTAGCGTAAGTATTTCCCTCAGTTTTTGAGAACCAATGTATCAATCCAGTAGGAGACCACGCGCGAGTCCCTCGCACCTGCACAAACAAATAAGAACTTCGCAGCCAACGCGATAAGGGGTTGTCAATCCCATTACGGTCACTTACGAAAGTGAGATCTAATAGAGATGATAGTTTATATTTTTGGTATTTTTAGTTTATAAGAACAGCAAATAAAAGCGGTAAAATTAAAGTAGATGTAGATTGATATGTTGAGAATAGACCCGGGGGGCATAGTTTTCTCTAGTGGCTTCTCTCATGATAGCGATATTCTACGGCGGGGAAACAAATTATTGTCGAGCAATTGATAGAAAAGCGAATAATTATGAGACTATCTAGGCATGATCATTGTATATAGGCATCATGTCCGAGACAAGTAGACCGACTCCTGCCTGCATCTACTACTATTACTCCACACATCGACAGCTATCCAGCATGTATCTAGTGTATTGAGTTCATAAGAACAGAGTAACGCCTTAGGCAAGATGACATGATGTAGAGGGATAAACTCAAGCAATATGAAATAAACCCCATCTGTTTATCCACGATGGCAACAATACAATACGTGCCTTGCTGCCCCTACTGTCACTGGGAAAGGACAGCGCAAGATTGAACATAGAGCCAAGCACTTCTCCCATTGCAAGAACTATAGATCTAGTAGGCCAATCCAAACCAATAATTCGAAGAGACTTGCAAGGATATTATGAGCACACATAAAAAGTTCAGAGAAGAACCAAATATATTTCATAGATAACCTTGATCATAAACTCACAATTCATCGGATCTCGACAAACACACTGCAAAAAGAGATTACTTCGAATAGATCTCCTCGAAGACCGAGGAGAACTTTGTATTGAGATCCAGAGAGAGAAGAAGCCATCTAGATACTAGCTATGGACCCGAAGGTCTGTGGTAAACTACTCACAACTCATGGTGAGGGCGATGATGATGATGATGATGATGAACTCCGTGATGGATCCCCCTCCGGTGGAGCTCCGGAACAGGCTCCAAGATGGCATCTTCATGGGAACAGAAGGTACGGCAGCGGAATTAGGGTTTTTTCTCTGTTTACGGAGGTTTTGGGGTAAGTAGACTTATATAGTAAGAAGGAGGGCACCGGGGGACGCTCGAGGGGGCCACGAGGCAGGGGGCGTGCCCTGGGAAGGGGGCGCGACCCCCACACTCATGGGCCACCTCTTGATCCCCTGACATGGTTCTCAAGCTCCGCGTGCATGATTTTCTCCAAACATATCTCTCGCGAAGGTTTCATTCCGTTTGGACTCCGTTTGATATTCTTTTTCTGCAAAACCCTGAAACAGGCAAAAAACAACAATCTGGACTGGGCCTTTGGGTTAGTAGGTTAGTCCCAAAAATGATATAAAAGTGAATGATAAAGCCCATTAAACATCCAAGACTTCATAAATAATAGCATGGAGCAATAAAAAATTATAGATACGTTGGAGACGTATCATAAAGGTAATTGATGTGTCGTTCCATGGGCTCACAGCGGTTATTTGATGAACCTCGGCGAGTTTGCGAAGTGCTCTCTTGCGCCGGTTATTTGAAGAGAAGGTCTCGAAGACCACGAGGACGTTAAAATTGTCCTCTTCTGGAGTTGCAGTGGCGAGGATGGCTTCACCGCTTTTAGCTACCCGCCGGAGTACCCAACACGCTCGAAGGCTGTGAGTTGGGATCATGCGAGGGGTCGCATGTATCGGGCAAGGTTTATCTTGGAGTTCGTCCAGAACGGACCTGTGTCCCGCGAAGGGTTTGTATTTCTTGCCGACGGGCGTATGATCGGATGCCCCACTAGGGGCATATTGTCCGAAGACACACTGTTCCAGATGGGTGTTTTGGGCTTTCCAAGTACTTTCCATTGCGCAGTACTTTCATACTAAGTGCGACAACTCTGTGTAACTCTATACGCGACGGCGGTTGAGGGCGTTCAAGACTCCCTCATCCGTGCAATTGTGGTGAAAGACCGGAACCGCATCGTCATCGCAGCAATCTTTAATCTTGTTTTAATAAGTAGGAACCTGGCCCAGAAGTGATGGACCATCTCCTTGGGTTGCTGTCGCACGTACATTAAGTCACATATGTCTGGAGGGCCAGAGTTACTTGGAGAGTATTGATTTTGGTGGGTGGGTGTGGTAAAATTTGAGCCCCGACCCAGTATAGTATCCGGGGTTTGCAAAGCTTCCGGTGTAGATAACTCAGGCCCGGCAGAGTCTGAGCGTTCCTCGGGCTCCGTGTCTGTCCCTGAGCTCGAAAGATGTAGAGTGTGACGCCCAAATGTGTACGACAAAGATCAGGGACTCACTGAAAGATATCACAACACAACTCTAGACACAAATAAAATAATACAAGCTTTATATTACAAGCCAGGGGCCTCGAGGGATCGAATACATAAGCTCAAATACACAAGAGTCAGCGGAAGCAACAATATCTGAGTACAGACATAAGTTAAACAAGTTTGCCTTAAGAAGGCTAGCACAAAAGCAACACGATCGAAAAGGCAAGGCCTCCTGCCTGGGATCCTCCTAACTACTCCTGGTCGTCAGCTGTCTCCACGTAGTAGTAGGCTCTGTCGGGGTAGTAGCAGCCGTCAAGTGTGGCATCTGGCTCCCGGACTCCACCATCTGGTTGTATCAACCAGAAAGAAGAAAGAAGGGGGAAAAGGGGGAGCAAAGCAACAATGAGTACTCATCCAAAGTACTCGTAGGCAAGGATCTACACTACATATGCATTGGTATCAATGAAAAGGGGTAGTATCTGTGGACTAAGCTGCAGATGGCCAGCTGGATGGCCAGCTGGGCCACGAGGCCCACTAGGGGGCGGCCTTTTATTTTATTTTATTTTTGATTTGCCTTTGTTTCCTATTTAAAAGAGCTACTGAATTATTTTGCTCAATGTGGCACTTTGCACAAAAATAGATAGGAACAAGGTGAAGTTGCATAAAAAGTTTGGGGTCAGAAGGAGTTGGCTAACCATTTTTAGAAATTGGAAAGGCCAATTTAATTATTGTTGGATCACAAGATAAAATCCTAGGGGCATCTTGGGAACTCAAATGAGGTTGATTCCAACATGACAAATATCCAGGGATTATTTGCCACACTTTGAACATTTTAGTTTTCATGTTTGGCAATTTGAATTTTGGACTTTGATTTGAATTTGAAATTTGAACAGGTTTCAAACCAACCTGAGTTTAACAACAGTAATCGTGGTGACATGGCACCATTACTAGAGGGTTACTGTAGCTTGATTACGCGGGCGTTACAATTCTCCTCCACTACAAGAAATCTCGTCCCGAGCTTTAGGAGGTAGAATAAGGGGAGAAAGACTCGGGAAGGACGGAGCTCAACACAAGATAGGTTCCTGGGGACTATCTCAGTGAACGTGGCATAGATGCATCTGTCGAGTTGAAATTCAAGAAAGCCATCGAGTGCAAAGTAATGAGGTGCAATTAGAAGCTTCAACCGGGTAGGCAATCGTTCGTTGCATGAAACAGAGGTTGAAAGGGGTTCAGAGCAATGGGAATAAGTATTGTGTCTGATGCCAAAATAGATCACTAGGAATGTGGCTCGTGATTTACATACGAAGCCAAGTGCGAGGAACAATTTTTTGGAAAACAGGGATGTACAGGAGAGTCAGGTTTCGATCCTGAGGAATTGTGGGTTATGGGCCCACCACGTGGGTTGAAAGTAGGAAGGATGGTGATGTCTTATACGATCATGTAAGCAAGGCATGTCATTGGATAGCATGTCAGTCATGTCAGTAAGAACATCGGTACCAAGGGCAAGGGACAAAGAGAACCATTTTCCTGCTCGTTGAAACGAGACGGACCATTAGGCAAAGTTCTCGTCCATCGATGGTTACCGGAATGTTATCAACCATAGTAACAGGGTCTTACTGACTGAGTTGTACACCCAGGTGTTTACATAAGTAGAAATTTATTACTTCTTAGATTATATGTAGATCAAAGAAAGGTCAAACAGACAAATGGAGACGGCCGCGGGAGCGCGTGACGACGCGCGCTGGGCCGAGCCGGTGGATGGCGGAGACGGCCATGGGAGGGGGGCAGAGGGACGCGACAGGGGCGGTCGAGGGCAGCCGGGCGTGCAGGCAGTGGTGGGGTTGCGGGCTCGGCGGTGAGTGGTGCCGAGGCGGACGATGAGCGAGGCGCGGAGCGGTTGGGCGCGATGTTAGGGATGGGGCTCGCGCGCAGAGTGGAGCTCCGGTGCGGCCATGGCCGCGGGCGTTGCTGCAGAGATGGCGAGCCATGGGGAGGACGAGGTGCGGGGCGAGCGGGCGACGGCGAGCGTGGCCGTGACCTACGGAAGTAGAGGCGGTGCACGGGGCGTGAGCACGGTGAGCACGCGCTGGGCGCGGAGAAGGACGACGTCGGTGCGCGCGCGAGACAGGGGGGGAGGGGGAGGGTGTGGCCCTCAGCGACGTTGCCGAGAAGAGGGGGCGGCAAGGCTCGATGGAGTCCGGCGAGGGAGAGTTGGGGACGGGGCAGTCCGGCGGAGGAGAGCTTCCCGGCTCTAGCTGGTGGTCCATGAGGAAGAAGCAGTGCGCGGCGCACCTTGTAGTCAAGGTCTCGGTGCTCGGGGGTGCCAGTGCCCTCGGGATCGAGCGGTGCACGGTGACGGCAGCGTCGGCGAAATGCGGAGGGAGAGAACGAGGGATGTAGAGGGGAAAAGATCTTGGGCTGACGAGGACGAGGCCGAGGGGGAGACTTATCCCCTCGGCGGCGTGGGTGGTTCGAGTGAACCGGTCTGGCCGACCAGCTGGATGGCCAGCTGGGCCACGAGGCCCACTAGGGGGTGGCCTTTTCTTTTCTTTTATTTTTGATTTGCCTCTGTTTCCTATTTAAAAGAACTACTGAATTATTTTGCTAAATGTGGCACTTTGCACAAAAATAGATAGGAACAAGGTGAAGTTGCCTAAAAAGTTTGGGGTTAGAAGGAGTTGGCTAACCATTTTTAGAAATTGGAAAGGCCAATTTAATTATTGTTGGACCACAATATAAAATCCTAGGGGCATCTTGGGAACTCAAATGAGGTTGGTTCCAACATGACAAATATCCAGGGATTGTTTGCCACACTTTGAACATTTTAGTTTTCATGTTTGGCAATTTGAATTTTGGACTTTGATTTGAATTTGAAATTTGAACCGGTTTCGAACCAACCTAAGTTTAACAACAGTAATCGTGGTGACATGGCACCATTACCAAATGGTTACTGTAGCTTGATTACTCGAGCGTTACATAGAGTCATGCTCGAAGGAAGGATGTTCGGCTCAAAGGGTTCGGAGACCCGAAAACCGCCGGTCTCCGGTTCAATAGGAGAAGTGTCTTTGGCCCGTTCCTCGACGGCCGCCACCAGGTGAGTGATTAGGGTGGAATTTTCTTCCCCCTGGTCGGGTTTAGGCCCGATCTGATCATTGGACGGGAAAGCCCCAGGGCGGCGATGCGATCTAGCAACTCGTTTAAGGATGAGGTATCCGCCGGATCTGTGTTTTCGGAGTGTCCAAAGCCGATGTAGGAGTGATGCTCGATGATCGCAGGGGCTGCGGTCGGCTTGACGGCCATGCAGGCGCATATGGTGAACCTGCCAAGTCGGAGGACCTGCCAAGGGCCGGGCTTTTTCCAAAGGTGATGTCATCATTGATGACGAGACGAGCCACCGATCGCTTCTCGCGACTACACACCGGAGCTCTCAATGAAAGCACCATTGTCGGTGTCAAAACCGGTAGATCTCGGGTAGGGGGGCCCAAGCTACGTATCTGAGGATCGATGGTAGCAGGGGGAGACAAGGACACGATGTTTACCCAGGTTCAGGCCCTCTCGATGGAGGTAATACCCTACTTCCTGCTAGATTGATCTTGATGTATATGGAGATTACAAGAGTCGATCTACCTCGAGATTGTAATGGATAAACCCTAGATGTCTAGCCTATGATTGTTTAGTTAGCCTCTACGGACTAAACCCTCTGGCTTATATACACGCCGGAGGAGGCCTAGGGTTGTACAGAGATGACTTGAGGAGGAAGGAATCATCACATTCGGACATCTATCTTGCCTTTCTACATACATGGGAGTCCTACCCGGACGCGGGGGATGACCGTCTTCTTTTATCTTCATGGCCCATCAGTCCGGCCCACCTTCAGTAGTCCGGACACCTGAGGACCCCCAAATCCAGGACTCCCTCACTGCTGACCGGCGACGTGTGCGAGTGATATGTCTCTTGTACTGGTTGCAAGGGTCATCTTCTTCCATGCGTCAGGGAGCATACATCCTTTGTGTCAGAACGTACTGTTAAATTGGTCCTTCGAATACGCATAGACGTTGCACGCCGAAAACCAACTTCCAGCTATACTCTAAGTAGCACTTTATCCTCATACGAATCACGAAGAGGCGCGCGTCGTCGATGTTGTGCGTGCAGATGCACGTCTCGTTGTTTCTGCTGGTTGTTTATCAGATGTTGTGTTGTGTGTGGCATATTGTTTCTCCAATTCTTGATGAAAATGACAGACAACTACAGTTGCTTGTTCTTGGGAATTTTTTTATGACATATGCAATGATTTTTGGTGTCTACCACAAATGTTGCATTGCAATGCTTTTTTCAATTTGTTGCTTATAATCGTTCCTCCCAATGGTTTGTTGTATTACATCCATAGATGGGTTTGAACTTAATAATGCTGCAAGTCTTGACGTGTTTTTGATTGACTGTGAGGAAAAGCTTTATGATGATATTGCATGCGTTAAACATGTTGCAAGTTACAATGCTTGCATGGACATGATGATCAGATGGCACGGAAGTGTGCCGAATTAGTTCCACGCGGCATGACTGGCTCCTAGTGATGCCTCTTTTTTATTCAAGTATTTTGTTAGTTCTATCAAGAGATACATAGTATACTTTATAGTGTAGACTAGTAATTCTCCCCTGACTTAACCGAAAATGGCTTTCGCCCCGCTTTATATATAAAGTACCGAACCACAAGTACCATGATACAAACTCACGCCACCACTGCACACGACACACACACACCCAAGGCAAGATACAAAGGTGTCGGGCACCGTCACACAACCCCAACGACTACCAAGCCACTACAATAGCACGAGGACGAACTGCTTGGAGCCACCAGAGACCTCCTCCTTCGAGGGGAGGTGAGATGGGAATGACGGAACCAGGACTCCAAGATGGTGCCTCCAAGAAGGGGAACGACCATGGTAGCCGCCACCATCCGACCCCGAAGATTGGGTTTTCACCCGGAGCAACTCGAAGGAGAAAGCCACCGCGACGGAGCCTACAAGAAGGATAAGGTGTCCACGGAGGCCGCTGTTGTCGGCCAATACAAGATTGGGCAGGTGATGAACCCCAACACACCCACCCCTCTGATGCCACCTAGCTCCGTCAACCACCAGCGACCAACCACCCGCGTGGACATGGCCGCTTGCCCGCACCCGAGGCGCAAGTCCTACCCACGAACGTCGTGTCTCCCGCCGCCGGGGCCGCCACCCTACATCCAGACACCCCCAAGACCGACCAAAGTGATCCGCTTTAGGCCAAAGGACACAGCAGACCGAAGAAACTGCGGCATACGTCCTGCCTCGAACAACGCAGGAGTTGTGTCAGCCCACACATGGCCAGGGAACGGGGGAGTGGACGCATCCGGGCCGGCACACCTGTGCCAACGATGTGTGGCCCGGGCCTGTCGGCGCCTCTCGTCCCTCCAGCCTCCCTCCCCACCGGACACCTTCTGTGGCGCCCACCTCGGCGACAACCGCAGCTCCACATGAAGCCACCAACATACACCCGCCCACCGGCAAGGAGAAGTCCCGAGGGCCACCGCCAATCATGAAGGAAGCTCGCTGAGGAGCCCATCTGCGCGGCCCACCGTCATCCAACAACCGAAGCTTCGGATCCCGGCCAGCCCACCCACCGGCCAACCGTTGCTGCTTCGCACCACCACACGCTGCGGCCATGGCTGGGGCAGAGAGCAGAAGCCTACGCCGCCAGGCCCAGATCCGGCCTCGACCCCGCCGGACCTAGCGACCAAGGCATGCTCGCCACCGCCGCGCCGGTCATGCCGCCGCCATGAAGTCGCCGCCAGCAGGCTCCATCTCTCCACCGCGCTGCCGTGCCCGCCGCCAGCGCCGCATCCCAGGCGACCACCTCAACCCGCGCCGAAGGCCCCCGCCGATGAGAGAAGGCCGCCCCGCCGACGTGCCTACCAGGCTTCACCCGACGCACCTTCTGGCGACAACGAGGGAAAGAAGGAAGGGTAGGGAAGGCCCGCCGGCGGAGCTAGGGTTCCTCCCGTGACGCGCGCGCGGGGCATGTCACGGGAGCGAGAGGAGGAGGAAAATCACAATCACTCCCCTAACTTTATACAACAATATCCCGATAAACACCTCTAGTAGTATAATACATAATGTTTAGTGAGAACTATTTATAGTTTGCCTATAATCTCAATAAGTTGAGTAGTAGTATTGCCCATCGGAAGAGAAGTCAAGTATTGCTAAAATCGACCCAAATACTATAATTCATTCTCTCTGTCTCCCAAAAGTCCCTTGGATTTTCGCATTGACCCAATTCGCAAGACCACATGCCTAATGGAGCATAACAAAGCCCCGGGACTTGATGGTTTTCCCGCTGAGTTCTATGAGAATTTTTGGGAAGTCATCAAACCGGATCTCCTACTTTTGTTTAGCGACCTACATGCTGGCCAATTAAAATTGTTCCGCTTAAACTTTGGCGAGATTATTTTATTACCTAAGGTTAATGAGGCTGAAATGATACAACAATATAGACCTATACACTACTAGGGAAAGCCTAGCAGTAGCGCAGGTTTTAGGTGTATCAGTAGCGCGGGTACCTACACTACTGATACGACGCTACAGTTAACCTATACCAGTAGCGCTCTCCCACACGCGCTACTGCTATAGCTGTTTAGCAGCAGCGTTCTTTACTAGAAAGCGCTACTGCTAATAGCTGCAGCACTGTGATGTAGACCGCGCTACTGGTAGGAGCGCGCTGCTGCTAGTTCTATTTGTTTATGTTTTTTTTCATATTTGTTTTGTATTTCAACAGGCTTTATACAATAATCTTTAGTATATCATACACATACAAATGTAATCATAGCATATACATACAAATAGTCTCATCAAATCATGTCATCATCATAATCATCATCCAACAGAAAGTGATCTCTCGTCATCATCTCGATAATAGCGATACAAGTCTTGAATACTTGCAACTACATCGTCATCCATCTAAAGAATTAAACGAGAGAACCTAAACTAACTACTAGCTGTCGTATACTCCTGGGCCTGACACTCCGGCCACTCGTCATATATATATAGTCCTGGCGTAGCACCTATTCGCCATCGATGATCTATGCACCTGCATCGTCACATGAGTCCATTATATGCACCATCTATAGTTGAGCAACAGAAAGAGACACACTTTGCAAAAATAGAAGCAACATATCATAAGCGTAAATATAAAAAGTTCATCGTACCCAAAATGCCCTAACTAGAGGGACCTTCGCTAGTTGAGGAGGATGGTTTAATTACATCACAAATAAAGTTTCGTCGTGCATACTCAAAGTTTCGTCATAGAGAAAGTGTGGACTAAACGGACACATTGTCATATATCATCATAGAGAAAGTAAGCTAAAATTAGGTGGTAAATAAAAAATTACCAGCAGTCTCATGAACTCCGCCGTGACCGGATGTGTATCGAAAACCTTCCTTACTGGGTCCCAATGGTACGGCGCCCTGATGATGTCACGCTCCTGCGGGACGGTGAGCTCCGCCAAGGGGTCTGGTATGCCCAGACTTTCGCGTTCCGCATCCTCCTTGGCCCATTTGGACCTCTTCCCCGTATAACCACGGCTTCCGAGGTGGTGGCACCCCATGTTCTTCTCTTGAAGCCCCTTCATGTACTTTGACTTTTGTTGGGCAGCTTCGGCTATGCAAGCCGCCTTGAATATTTCGAACTGATCTTCCGTAATTGTTGGATTATCCTTTACAATCTCGGAGTAGGGTTCCTTTTTGTCGAGGCCTTGCTTTCACCCTTACTTTCCAGGCAGCCAACGCGTCACTAAACTTGGTCATGGCGCGTTTGTTTATCTTCTTCATTGCCGGGTCTTTATCTCGATCAGTATATTGGATTTCATCCCGGCCTGGGAACAAGAATACGTGGTGCAACTTCGTTAGGAGGGACTGCTTCATATTTTCTATCTTCTGTAGTTTCTCATCGTTGATGGTGGCGATTGTCCGTAGGATGTAGCCTATTTGATTGTCATAGCATGCGCGTGCTTCCACAGGCCGTGTTGGCTCAAAATTGCCGTCGTCCACCTCCGTGACCACCAGTCTAGTAGTGATGAGCTAGTTTGGGCGTCGACGTCTCCTCTTCGGTTTTGGTTCTATACCGGTTCGCCCCTCTCGGTGCTGATTTCGGTGCTGGTCTGGGTCTCAACGCCAGTCTCGGGGCCGGTCTCGATGTCAGTCTCGGATGTGATAGGTGGGCCCTGCAACAACCGTTGCTCGTCGAGAAGGTTTAAATACGCATTTGTCGCGTCGTAGACATTGCAATCACGAGAATCCTGTCATTCATCGTTGCTAGCCATGTTTCCTAGGATTAAATCTATTCAATTAATTATATACCTAATAAAATAAATAATGACATAAATAAGACCTATGTTTTGCAGGAACGTTGATTCATTCCCGGTGCGGGAAATCCCGGGAACTCGATATGTCATAGTTTGTAGCACAAGTCATGCCGAAATTCACAGAAAATTTCGGCACGACCTTTGCTAAAAAGTGGACAAATCAAGCACCTGAAATTTCCTGGAACGGAAATGAATCAACATACCGGCAAAACATAGGCCACTCGGCTTCATTCCCTAGAAACAACAAAAGGCCACTTGGGCACAATCGAACCACTTCAATGAAAAGATATAACATGACCACTTCAATGAAAATATATAATCAACAATAATGGAATATTGAAATGAACATCAATGACATATATCATATAACATCAATTCTGTTTTTAATTCTTAGCTAAATGCTTGTTAACCCAACGAACCTAATGAACCTAATGAACCTACCTTGTTAACCTAGTTAGTTAACCTAGCTAGTTAACCTAGTTTTCCTAGATAATTAACCTAATTAAACTAGTTAACCTAGCTAGTTCTCTGTCAATGCCCTAATTAATTTTTTGCACTAACTTAGATAATTAACTTAATTAAACTAGTTAACCTAGCTAGTTCTCCGTCAAAGCCCTAACTAAGTTTTTTCACTAACCTAGATAATTAACCTAATTAAACTAGTTAACCTAGCTAGTTCTTTGTAAAAGCCCTAACTAAATTTTTGCACTAACCTAGATAATTAACCTAATTAAACTAGTTAAACTAGCTAGTTCTCTGTCAAAGCCCTAACTAAATATTTGCACTAATCTAGATAATTAACCTAAGTAAACTAGTTAACCTAGCTAGCTAGTTCCTTGTCCAATGTTTGTGCTATGCATAAGAGAGAGAGGAGGGGTGGGGACTTACAGAGGATGGCTCCGGTGGTTGTGAGGGAGGCAGGCGCGTCTCTGGTGATGGCGAGGGAGGCAGTGCTGGCGAGGAAGGCAGGGGCGTCGAGGGTGGCTTCGGCGGCGGAGAGGGTGGCTCCGGTAGCGTTGATGGGGCCGTGCGGCTCTGGTGGCGTTGGGGGCGACTCTGGTGGCGTCGACGGCGCGCGGCTCTGGTGGCTCTGGGGGCGTCGACGTCAGCACGAGACGGCGGCGAAGTGGGGAGACGACAGCGAAGTGTGGCAAGGGATTTGGGGGGGAAGCGGTGGCCGGGGGGAGGGAAACCGTTCGGGGGTTAAGTCAAACGTTGCGGTAGCGCTGGTAGGAAAAAAGCGCTATAGCTAAGTTAGTTATAGCGCGTTTTCTAAAACGCGCTACTGCTATAGCTATTTATTTTCCTCTTTTTTCTTATTTCTCTTTCCCTTTCTATAGCGGGGGTCTAAAATGCGCGCTGCTACTATATTATCTGTAGCGCCTGTTATGAACAGACGCTACTGCTATGCCTTTCTCTCTTTTTAATTTTATTTTATTTTTCTTTACATTTTATTTTTTCCTTCCTCCTTTTTCTATTTCTTTCACTTTCATTTACTTTTCTATTTGTTTTTCATTTTATTTTATTTTCATTAGCAGCATCGCTTTTCCAGGAAAACGCGATGCTGCAATAAACTTAGCGGTAGCGCGGTTTCCCGAAGATCGCTGCTACTATTCATAGGCTTCCAGCTTAGTAGTGGGAATTTTAGTAGCAGCGCTTTTCCCCAAAGACGCGCTACTGCTACACCCGTATCGGTAGAGCGGTTCAACTGCGCGCGCTACTGCTAAGTACCAGTAGCGCTGCATTTTAACCGGCACTACTACTAAAGTTCTGTGTTTAAGGTTTTCCCTAGTAGTGATATGCCTCCTTAATTTTAGTTTTAAAATATTCACGAAGGCTGCGACTATTAGGCTAAATTCGGTTGCTGAACACGTGATTCGTCCTTCACAGACTGCATTTATGCAAGGTAGACACATCCTAGATGAAGTAGTTATCCTTCATGAAAGAGACCACGAATTACATCAGAAAAAGTTAAATGGACTGGTACTCAAAATAGACATTGAAAAAGCTTATGACAAAGTCAAATGGCTATTTCTTCAACAGACTCTCAAAATGAAAGAATTTTCTATATAGTGGCGCGCTATGATCCATAGCTTTGTTTCTTAAGGTAGTGTTGCCATTAAGGTCAATGATGATGTTGGACACTATTTTCAAACGAAGAAGGGATTGCGACAAGGTGACTCGATATCGCCCATGCTATTCAATATAGTGGCGGATATGCTAGCGGTCATGATTGAACGTGCCAAGGTTGATGGCCAATTTGATGGTGTAGTAAATTATCTAGTTGATGGTGGTCTCTCTATACTTCAATATGCCGACGATACAATTCTCTTCATGGATCATGACCTTGAGAAAGCGAGAAATCTGAAATTAATTTTATCAGCATTCGAGCAACTCTCGGGGTCTTAAGATCAATTTTCATAAAAGTGAATTGTTCTATTTTGGCGAAGCTCAAGAGCAGGCCCACCTGTACGCTGAACTGTTCGGATGCGGGTTGTGCCAGTTTGCAATCACATATTTAGGGATACCGATACATTATCGGAGACTCACAAATGCTGAATGGAAACACGTCGAGGAGAGACTGCAAAAAAGACTTAGCAGTTAGAAAGGTAAATTGTTGTCTCTTGGTGGAAGATTGGTCCTCATAAATTCAGTACTAAGTAACATGGTACTATATATGATCTCCTTCAGGAGTTTTACATAGATTGGATTATTTTTTATCAAGATTCTTTTGGCAAGGAGATAGCGAGAGAAAGAAATATCGACTAGCTAAATGAAGTGTGGTTTGCCGTCCCAAAGACCAAGGCGGGTTGGGCATTCATGACCTTGAGGTTAAAAATAGGGTCCTCCTTGGCAAATGGTTATTTAAATTACTGATCGGAGATGGTGTATGGCAAACCCTACCGAGGAGGAAATATGTGGGTTCCAAGGCGGTATCCCAAGTATACTGGAAGCCCAGGGATTCTCACTTTTGGGCGGGTCTAATGGCCACGAAGAAATATTTCTTCTCTTATGAATCCTTCTCGATTCAGGACGGCTCGGAAATTAGATTCTGGGAGGATGAGTGGCTAGGGAATCCCACACTCCGGGAACAATATCCGGCTCTATACAACATTGTGCGTCACAAGGGTGATACTATCGCCACAGTAATGCAATCATTTCCATCAAATGTGGCGTTCAGAAGAGATTTAATTGGACCCAGACTCCAATCGTAGTACATCCTGCTCCAGCGGTTGTCCACGGTGCAATTGTCACATGAGTCTGATATATTTCGATGGAACCTACATGGGAATGGTCAATTCTCAGTGGAGTCTATGTATAAAGCGTTAATCCAGTCTGATATGCCAGTTGATAATAATAAGAAAATCTGGAAGATGAAGATACCTCTGAAGAATAAAATATTTGCATGGTATCTTCATCACGCAGTAATTCTTACTAAAGATAACCTTATTAAGAGAAATTTGCATGGAAGTCCGCAATGTGTC
This sequence comes from Secale cereale, assembly GCA_902687465.1. NCBI lineage: Eukaryota > Viridiplantae > Streptophyta > Magnoliopsida > Poales > Poaceae > Secale > Secale cereale. The sequence goes on along the minus strand of LR738713.1, from coordinate 473,963,571 downwards.
TTTTGTCATCAGGATGGGACAATAAAACATTTATTCTTCCAATGCAAATTGGTTCTTTCTAAATGGTCAGTCATCCAGATAGCTTCTGGCTTGTATCCTCCTTGCAGTGTTGCTAATGTATTTGGCAACTGATTATATGGGATTGAACACATGTTTAGAACTCTTCTTAGGGTGGGAGCGCTTGCCATTATTTGGTCGCTCTGACTATGTAGAAATGATAAGTTTTTTAATGATAAAAGTACTTCTCTGATGCAAGTTATCTACAGATGTATCGGGACTCTTTGTTTATGGTCGTCTCTACAACACGTGGAGAATTGAAATCTATTTACGAAGGTGTGTACATGATTGGAGGATACGGCGAGAGATATTTTTATCCAACATGGGTGGCAGCATGATCCTAGGATTGGCACACCTCCTCTTTAGGCGTTATACGGACTCTGCATATTTCTTAGTATTTCGCCTTTTTATTTTTCTTTTATGTGAGAGAATTTTATTTGACTATGTGCATCTTAGTTATGCAGTGTCCGGGTGTAATGCTTAAACCTTTTAAATAATAAAGCGCCCCTTTCGAAAAAATGCATCATTGCCAACCTAGACGGAGAGAGTAGTATAATACAGAATGCTTAGTGAGAACTATTTAAGCTGGTTGTAATGGAGAGTATCATATACTAGTATCATGCACATGATACTAGTGTATGATACTACATCCGTAGTGCATAGTATCATATGTTAGTATCATAGGATAGTCATTTATTGCCATGCATGACACATATTAGCACATCATTTAATATGATACGGTATCATAATATGATACTCAACCCCATCTCTCTTCATTTAATTCTATGCCACATCATCAAAATTGCCTAGTTGGCATGCATGATAGTACTACCTATGATACTCCCATTAGAGCATGGTTAATAATATAGCCAGCTGCTGGCTATATGATGTTGACATGTCACATATAGTCAAGTTTATAGCCAACAAGTACAATAGCTAGATATAAATATGTACTACTTTGTTGATACATGGCCCACCCTACTCTCTCACAAAGTACCTAGGAGCACGTGCTGCAGCCGGCTGTTAACTAGTAGCCCGCTTCTCTTCTCTCTCATTTTCTCTCTCTTCCAAGTAAGCAAAAATATAATATTTAATGTCTTACAGCCCGCCTACATCATCTTATTGTACTTGCTCTTACGGGCAGCCTTAAAGTTTGCCTATAATCTCAATAAGTTGAGTATTATCCATCAGAAGAGAAGTCAACTATTGCTAAAATCGACCCAAATACTATAATTCATTCTCTCTGTCTCCCAAAAGTCCCTTGGATTTTCGCACTGACCCAATTCCCAAGACCACATGCTATATGCATCATTGCCAACCTTCACCTTGTTATCAACACCTGGTGACCCCGGCACGAAGGAAAATTCACCGTCACACAGAACAAAGTCAGCATTCTTGTAGAGTATTGGGAGGAAGATCTTGTTCTGCATCGACTTAATGGCAGCCTTCTTCATTATGGTCGCGAGTATACCCGTAAACAATGCTCCGCCATCTAGGCTCTCCATCTTCTCCCACTCCATCATGTGTTCATTGAGCATGAAGATGTTGATAGGTGACCCACTTCGGCTGATGAGGACGACCATCAGCTCGCCCTGGTCGGACTCGACCAAGTAGCCGTCTTCGTATATGAACCCGAAACTCCGTGGCTTCTGGAGAATTTCAAATCCTTCTTCGTGTCTGCACTCGTCACACACGGCTAATCTTCCGTCTTCTATTAGTATGTAGATCAAGCCGTGGTGGAACACAGGGCTGGACCCTGGTGACGCTGTAAACTCTGCCCCGTCGGGGTAGGAGTGCTCCCAATGTTCCCACACCCCGTCGTTGTTTTGCATGCAACAAGCAATCACTTGGCCGACACGCGTACTAATGCCGAACATCTTCTTGCCCGTACCATCGTAGATGATATGTTCTAACCTCCGAGACATCGGTGCGAGACGGTAGAAGTCGTCGGTGAGAAGGTCAACGTTGAGGATTTGCTTTGACATGCATAGTGTTAGGTACCTTCCGTTGGCGTAGCAGATCTTGGCGTCAAGTGCCTCCAGGGTGTCGCCAATCTCGAAGTTTTTCTGGAAGTAGGGACTGTAGTAGCGGACATTGGTGGTTCCGACGTCGGTGGTGTTTAACAGAAGCGGGGTGATCCACGCCGGATAGAAGGGCGACACGGCGGAGCTCCATTGTCGGCATGCCAAGGCGAAACTCGGGTGGCTCGACCAACGCAGACGCTTCAGGATCAGGATCAGCAGGTCCACCGAAAGAGACGACCAATCTCGTTCCTGCGACATCGCCGCCTCTCTCCTCTGGCCACAAAACAGGCGTGGTATAGCGCGTACGTGCGGCTGGATATCTCTGAGTTTGACGCTACTACATCTTACTAAAATTTCTCTCTTGGAGCCCAAGAAGAATTCCAACAGCAGATGTCACGTACGTACAATCCCGGTCCGACCGTGTGGGCAACGGCAAACGGTAACATAAAAGGGAAGGATATGGGATCTGGCAGTCTCGCGCAGGAAACTTTGAAGGGACACGACGGACGACGAGATGGATACGCGCTGCGAGGCGGAGAACTTGAAGGGGTTGGCCAGCGTGTCACCGTTTCCGCTGGATCGAGGCCTCGCTCCGCTGCTGATGTTCGACGACCAACATGACGGCGAAGCAAGCGACGACGGCACCATATTCCTGTATAGCATCCCTAAGAGGCAGTTACCGAGCAGGAGAGCCGATGGTTTCAGAGGCCATCGTTACTGGCTAACACCTCAAGGATGGGTGCTGATGCTGCACATCCAATCGCACAAGTCTTTCCTCTGGAATCCATCAACTCTCGAGAGGATCAGCTTACGTCCAGACCAAGAGAATCTCCTTGGAGCCGCACAAAGCAGCAGGTGCCTTCTCTCGCTCAAGCCGACAGATCCCGATTGCGTCGTGCTCGTAGCAGACCTCGCGCACGCACACATCTACTACTGCCATGCAGGAGGAAACCAATGGTTCAAGCACGAGCACGAGCATGGCAAAAGCTTCAATGAAGGGCTTGCCACACTTGGTGGGAAGTTCTACGCATACGACCTCTATCTTTTTTTGAAACGAGGAAAAAAATTTGCCATTTCATTAATTAAAAGAGAGTTGTAACAGAGTCCGAGGACAATAGCCATGCAATGGCGAAGATAAATCAACTACTCACGGTGTAAAATTACATCCAGCCCTTTGGCACCCGCCAAAGCACACATGGCCGCCTCATCCATGATTTTTCCCACGAGAATCGTGAAAGGTGTGGAGACGTTCCGGAACACCCGAGCATTCCTTTCCTTCCAAAGTTCCCAAGAGATAAGCATAAGGAGGGAGGCCAGCCCTTTTCCATTCGGGGAGCGTGAAAGTACCATCTGAGTCCACCAATGCTTGACACTTTGCGTAGCCGCCCAGTCCATTGTGACAATTTCGCTCTGCCCCGTCCTCACCTTTACCGCATTCCAGACTGCAATCGAGAATCTCCATTGGAAGAGAAGATGCGCCGCTGACTCCTGTACTTGGCTACATAGGGGACACAAACCACAGTTTGGCCATCCTCTCCGTTGTAGCCTATCAGCCATCCAAACTCTGTTATGAATGATCAACCAAGCGAAGAACTTGCATTTTGGTGTTGCCCAGACTTTCCAAACGGTCTTCAGTAGTGGTGTTGAGGTGCGCCCCTCGAATTGTAGCGAATAGGCCGATGAGGTGGAGTAGCTACCGCTCTTTGTAAGTTTCCAAATGATCGTGTCATCCGTGGCTTGATCTAAGGTTATCCCGTCCAGCTTGTCCCAAAGGATGGTAAACTCCTGTATGTGCCCGACGGTAATGCCATTTTCCATGTCAACTTGAGAAATCCATAGATCATCAGTGAGAGCCTTCCTGACAGAGCAATCTTTATTTTTGGAGATCTCAAAAATCTTAGGGGCGATGTCCATGGGCCTGAGACCATGGAGCCAGGGGGACGTCCAGAACCAAGCTTTATCTCCGTTTCCAACCACGACCCTTGTTGCTGCCGCGAAGAGATCCATGTCAGCCTTAGTGCAAGGTGTGCCCAATCCCACCCACGGCTTTTGTTGCTCCGCCCACTCGCTCCAAAGCCACCTCAGGTGTAGGGCAGTGGCGAATTTGGCAAGGTTTAGGACGCCCAGGCCGCCCAGAGCTTTAGGGCTGCAAACTCTGTCCCAATTTATTTTGCACTTGCCACCAGTGACTTTGTCGCAACCGGCCCAAAGGAATGCACGTCGTAAGGCATCGATACGCTTCATCACCTCCGCTCGCAAGATCAACGAAGTAAGGCTGTATATAGCAATGGCGGTAAGAACCGCCTTGACCAGCACGGCCCTCCCAGGTGCAGCCATGAGGTGTCCAATCCAACGGGCGAGCCTGCGCGCAACTTTGTCCTCCAGTGGCAAGAAGTGAACCGCCTTAAGTCTCTTCACCGAAAGTGGCAGCCCCAAGTAAGTCATGGGGAAGCTCGTAAGTTTGGCGGGGAAGACCTGCAGGATTTCCGGAAGATCTAGGCCAGCACAACGTATTGGGGCCACCAGACTCTTGCTGCAGTTGGTGACTAGCCCCGTGACCTCACCAAAGTCGCCTAAGATGGTGGCAAAGCAGGAAACGTCCTCCTTCGTGGGCTTCACAAAAACGGCTGCATCATCCGCATAGAGGGAGGCACGAAGAGTTGCGGTATTTCTTCTAATGGGATGCAGTTTGCCTTGGGCCGTGGCCTTGTTGAGAATATGGTGTAGGGGATCGATGGCAAGCACAAAAAGAAGCGGAGATATCGGGTCTCCTTGCCGCAAACCCTTCCCGTGCCTAATAGGGTCTCCGGCCGTGCCGTTGAGTAACACCCTCGAGGTAGCCGAGATGAGGAGCACCGAGACCCATCCTCTGAAGCGCGCGGGGAATCCAAGATGCTGAAGAAGATCCATTAGGTAGTCCCATCTCACAGAGTCAAATGCCTTTTTGATATCAAGTTTGAAAAGCAACATAGATGTCTTGCTTCGATGAAGCCTTCGGGCGAGATTGTGGACATAGGTGAAGTTGTCGTGGATGCTTTGCTTTTTGATAAAAGCACTTTGAGCCGGCGACACGAGATCGTTCATGTGGATGGAGAGGCGCGTTGCCATCATCTTAGCCAAGAGCTTTGCCACGGTATGAATTAGACTAATCGGTCTAAAGTCGGAAATGTCTTCAGCGCCATCTTTCTTGGGGAGTAAAGCGATGTTGGCTGAATTTAGCCAATGTAAGTTGGTGGCATGAAGGTTGGAGAAGTGGTTGTAGCAGCCATGACGTCGACCTTGATAATATCCCAACACGCCTTGAAGAACGCTCCCGTGAACCCATCTGGTCCTAGTGCCTTATCGCTTGGTGAATCAAAGACGGCCTTTCTGCCTCATCCATGGTGAACGGGGCCCCGAGCTCATTAAGATCACAATCTGGGGTGGGGATACAATCCCAATTAAAGTCCTTATGTCTTCTGGGTCCCTTCTTGAATACGGAGGAGAAGTGATTGTGGATAATATCCTTCTTCTGATTGTGGTTGGTTACCCACCCCGTATTGTGCTTGAGGCGGTGAATAAATTTTTTTCTTCGCCGACGGTTTGATTCGCAGGTGCAAATTTGCATCCCCCTCCTTAATGTTTGTTATTCTTGAGATATGCCGCTTCCGAGCTTTTTCAAGTACCGCCAAGCCTACAACCCTCCTCTTTAGCCTCTTCCTAAGTTCAAACTCCTGCAGGCTCAGAGACCTTGACTCTTGCGCGACGTCGAGGCGAAGAATGACCTCCAGGGCCATATGAACTTGGACCTTCATGTTGGAGAAGAGGGACTTGCTCCAAGCCTTTAGACTGTTACTTGTTTTCTTGAGTTTGTGGTGCAGGATATGGTACGGCTCAACATGGCTGTGTCCTTCATTCCACGCATCTTGGACAGTTGTCAAAAAGCCTGGCCTCTTGATCCAGAAGTTTTCAAAGCGGAAGCATTTAGAGCGCTTCGGCCCAGTCGCATTTGCAAACAGAAGGGGGCAGTGATCAGAGAGGGAGGATGATAAGGCATGCAGTATGTGGGAGCCGAACTCCAAGTCCCAATCTTCATTGCAGAAAAAGCTGTCAAGCTTGCTCATAGTGGGTTCACTCTGCCCGTTGCTCCAAGTGAATCTCCGATTCTGGAGGTGTATCTCTTTAAGCTCACAGGAGTTGAGAGCGTTCCGAAACCTCACAATGCGGCTCCGGACCACTCTCGCCCGGTAAATCTGATTGAAGTCACCCGTGACCAGCCACATAGTGCCCAGTGGCGGCTTTTCGGCGATCAGCTCGGCGTAGAAGGCGTCCTTAAGATTATTTCGGGTTGGTCCGTAGACTGTGGTCAGCTTGAAGGAGGTGGGAGCTGGGCTTCGCGGGTATATAGTAACCGTTGCTGAGAGGGTGAAAGACCGGAAATGGATGTTGGACAGATGTACCGCATCATCGTCCCAAAGCAGGAGGATGCCACCACGCGTACCATCAGCCGGACGCTGGGCAAAATTCTTAAGCCTGTGACCACCAATATGTGCAGCAGTGAAGGCATCAACTGACTCCAACTTGGACTCCTGAAGGCAAACAATGTGACAAGGGGTAGAGGCAATGGTCTCATGTACAGTAGTGCGGCGGTCAGGGCAGTTGAGGCCTCTAACATTCCAGTTCAGGATCGTGAGGTTGTGGTTGCGGTCTGTCATTTGGAAACCAGGTATACGACGATGTTCCCGGCCGAACAAAGACAACTAGGTGGAACAGCGACAAGGTTCAGTAACAGCAGCAACATCTTAGTCTTAGACTTAGTCTGCCTTGCCAGGGCCTCCAACAACTGCAGCCACACACAGCAGCAGCAAACAGGCGTACAACTACTACTAGAGCCCAGCCTTGCCAAGGCGAAATGTAGCTGCAACAGGCTACAGGTACAAACAGGTGTCCCTCCTCTAAGGATAAGGATGGCTAACATAACAATTAATCTACACCTCAGCATTACTAAGCAGCAGAAGATCAGTTCGCAGCCACTGCACCCGCTGCCTCCTCAGAGCCCAGGTCTGGACCTCAAGGCATTCTCCACCGCTGACATCAAGTCACAGTCCAAGTTGAACAAAGCTCGTAAAGCCGCAACGGTTATATCCGGAAGACGACCATTGAACAACTGCACAAACTTGTTGATGGCCGCCTCTGTAGGTTGCTCGCCCTCATTGACAATGCCCAAACGCTGACAGAGAAGTCGCTCTGCAAGGGCCGCAATGGGGAGTCTCTGGTTCTTGGCGCGGATCCTCGGGCTACGACGGCCCAGGTTGAAGCTCGTAACGCCCGCAAGGGTCTTGCGCCGCTGAGCAGGTGGCCGTGGTGTTGTCCAGGCTGGTGGTGAGGGAAGCAACGCCGGTCTGCAGGGAACAAAGATGGGGGTGGCAGCATCTTCAGTGTCAGCATCTTCAGTGGCCTCATCTTCAGGCATCTCATGTGCAGCAGCACGAAGGGCTGGTTGGTGCAGATCAGGAGCAGGCTGCACTGGAGTGTTTAGCACACCACATGATGATACGTCCAAAACGTATTTATAATTTCTGCTTGCTCCATGCTTCTTTTGTGTGATATTGCTATGATATTTATGCACTTCCATACACTTTTGATCATATTTGGACTAACCTATTAACTCAGTGCACCACAGTGCCAGTTCCTGTTTTCTGCTGTTTTTCTATTTCAGGTTTCCCCCATATTAAAAGTGCTCCAAAAATTCCGGGAAAAATACAGGAAAAATCAGCGTACAGGAAGCTTCGCGGAGAACCAAAGCGGGGCCAGAGGGGAGCCAGGGGTGGCCCAGGCGGCCACCTGGCGCGGCCCCACCCCTGGCCGCGCCAGGGGGGCGCCTGGGGCCCCCTCTTCGCCTCTGGTTGCCCCCCTTCGCATATATATTCCTCTCATCCCGAAACCCTCGAGGACGGAACCCTTTTCGCGATCTCGCCTCTGTTCCGCCGCCGCAGTGCTTCCAAGATCGGGAGCATCAGGAGAACTCTTCCCGGCACCCTGGCGGAGGGGAGAACCACCACCGGGAGCTTCTCCACCACCATGGACGCTTCCCGGATGAGTTGTGAGTAGTCCACCTTGGACCATGGGTCCATGATCAGTAGTTATGTGATGTTCTCCTCCCCTCTTCGCTCTTCATGGTTTAGACCTCGTGAGCTGCCCTACATGATCGAGGCACATATGTAATCTTTATGCTGTTGCTCTGCTGAGTTTGCTGGGATCTGATGGATTATGAGATTATGTTCAGATTGTGTTTGAGTAATATATTTGATTCACCTCTTTTATATATTTGTTCTTGAGTAATTCTTGCATGTTCTCCGTTGCTGTTTATTGCTTTGGCCAAGTAGTAGGTAGTAACTCCAAGAGGGAGCGTTATGCTTGATTGTGGGTTCATGCCCCCTGATGACTAGCTTGAGTGACAGAAACATGAGTCTAGGGGATGTGTTGTTGCCACAAGGGGGAAAACAACGGTGCTTGTACTTGCGGGTGCAAGGATTGTTTACTTTACGCAAAGTTCTTTTAATGCAGTTGTCTGTTGCTTTGAGTTTACACTTTGGGTGGGATTCGCAACTTAATACCAGCGAGATGTTCTGGATAGATATATCAAGGTGGATGATTAGTAGTAGATGCAGATGGATTTCGGTCTACTTGCCTTGGCGTACCGCCCATGCTTTTGAGCCTCTACCTTTCTTTGCAGCATAGTTAGCATTGGTTTGCGCACATAATCCTGTCAATTGCCCAGCTGTAATTTGTTTACCTCGCTTTGCTGTTTTATCGTCTTTTGGGAGAGAGACATCACTAGTGAACATCATGGGACCCCGGTCCATATTACCACCACTGATCACACCTTCTATTTACTTCCTGTTTCTATTTCCTAGTTGCAGTCATAGCTATCATTATTATCTCTTGTGTTTGATCCTTTGTAAACAACAAGGCCGGAGGGATTGACAACCTCTCTGTACTCGTTGGGAGCAAAGTTATCTGTATCTGTGTGCAGGTCCTGTCAACCGCTAAGTTTCTGGCGCCGTTGACACCTACTTGTCGACCCTCGGAGTCTCACGGGATTCGATCCTTGGTATCTTTGCCAAGGGAAACTTGCCGCTACGCTACATCTCAACCTTCCACTTGGGGTAACCAACGAGGGGCGAGAAGCCATCAAGCAAAGTTTCTGGCGCCGTTGCCGGGGACTCCACTCTTCAAGATAAGGGAGTTGCACACTATCTTTTATCTTTGCTTTTTAGTCTTGTTAGTTTACCTTTCAGTTTTTTCTTTAGTGTTCCTTACCAAAAATCACAAAAATAGTTATCTTGCTTGCTGCTGCTATGGGTTCCACCGAGAACACCAAGTTGTGTGACTTCACTAGTCATAACAACAATGACTTTATCTGCACGCCTATTGCTACACCTGCCACTTCAGCACCTTCTTATGAGATTAAACCTGCTTTACTGAACCTAGTTATGAAAGATCAATTCTCCGGTGCTAGAGATGATGCTGCTTTGCACTTAAATAATTTTGTTGAGCTCTGTGATATGCAAAAGTACAAAGAAGTAGATGGTGATATTGCTAAGCTTAAGCTTTTTCCTTTCTCCTTGAGAGGAGGAGCTAAAATCTGGTTTCAATCCTTGCCTAGGAATAGTATAGATTCTTGGGACAAGTGCAAGGATGCCTTTATTGGGAAGTACTACCCCCCTGCTAAGATTATCCAACTAAGGAGTAACATAATGAATTTTAAACAATTGGATAATGAACACGTTGCCCAAGCTTGGGAACGCATGAAATCTCTTGTCAAGAACTGCCCTACTCATGGTTTGACTACTTGGATGGTTATCCAAAAAAATTATGCAGGCTTGAACTTTACCTCGCGGAACTTGTTAGATTCGGCCACGGGAGGAACCTTTATGTCAACTACACTAGGTGCTGCCACTAAGCTTCTCGACGAGATGATGACCAATTATTCCCAATGGCACACCGAACGCGCTCCAACAGGTAGGAAGGTAAACTCTGTCAAGGAGATTTCCTCCCTAAATGAAAAAGTTGACTTGATCATGTCTCTACTTTCCAAGCAATCTTCTATTGATCCTCATGATGTTCCTTTAAATTCTTTGATTGCTCAAGATCAAGTAGATGTGAACTTTATCTCTAGAAACAATTTCAATAACAATGCTTATAGGAGTAATTTTGGTAGCAACCCTAGACCGTTCCCCTCTAATTCCTATGGGATCAACAATGCTTATCCTAGCACCAAGAACTCCACTTCTGAACTAGAGATTATGCTTAAAGACTTCATCACTACCCAAAAGGCCTTCAATAAGAGTGTAGAAGAAAAACTAGACAAACTAGATAATCTCTCTTCGAAGGTAGACAATTTAGCCCATGAGGTAGAGTTGCTTAAAATTAGAACTTCTCCTCTTGAGGAGAGGAAGACCACTCCTATGAATGCTATTCAAGTGCAAATTAATGAAAACATTAGGATGATGGCTAAACTTAAAGAGAGATGGGCTAGAGAAAAGGAGGAAGAAGATAGAATTAAGAGCCTTCCTACCCACCACACTGTTGCTACTATCCAAGTTGTTGAGGATATCCAAACTCTTAGCACCCAATGCACTCCTAGTCCCATTGGACCTATTAATGGTGATGCTATGCCCTCAACCGTAAAAGAAGAAACTCCTATAACCATAGAAGCTACAAAACAAGTGAGCCTAAAGGATACAACTACCACTTTACTTGATAGTAGTGACCTTGATTTTGATAATTGCACCCTTTCTGAAGTTATTGGTTTTCTTCACAAGATGTCTAGAGATCCCCACACTAGCACACTTAATCTTGCCTTCACGGAGCATATCACTAATGCTCTTATCAAAGCTAGGGAGGAGAAGCTTAGGGTAGAAGCCTCCATACCTAGAAAGCTAGAAGATGGTTGGGATCCTATGATTAATATTTTTTTTTTTTGACTATGATCCTATGATTAATATTAAGTTGAATAACTTCTCTTGCTATGCTTTATGTGATATTGGAGCTAGTACCTCCGTTATGCCCAAAAGAATGTATGATATGTTTAAATTGAAATCTTTTGATCCTTGTTCTTTTGGTGTTCGTCTTGTTGATTCTTCCGTAAAGAAACCTTTGGGGAAGATCGACGATGTTCTTATCATTCTCAATGACAATTATGTTCCCGTTGATTTTACTATTATGGATATTGAATGTGAACCTTCTTGTCCAATTATTTTGGGACGTCCTTTTCTTCGCACCGTTGGTGCTATCATTGACATGAAAGAGGGGAATATAAAATTCCAATTCCCTCTCAAGAAAGGGATGGAACACTTCCCTAGAAAGAAGATTAAGTTGCCTTTTGAGTCCGTTATACGGGCTAGCTATTCTCTTACTCTTGATACAACTTGATCTTTTTGCATCATGCCTAGCTTAAAGGCATAAAAGAAAGCGCTTTTGGGAGGCAGCCCACAACGAATAAGGTTTTATTTTGCTTTTGTTGTGTCTTGATGTTTGTTACTGTTGGGGAACGTAGTATTTTAAAATTTTCCTACGATCACGCAAGATCTATCTACCAGATGCATAGCAACGAGAGGGGAGAGTGTGTCTACGTACCCTCATAGACCGGGAGCGGAAGCGTCAAGTGACGTGGTTGATGTTGTCGAACTTCTTCGCGATCCAACCGATCAAGCACCGAACGTACGGCACCTCCGCGTTCAGCACACGTTCAGCTTGATGACGTCCTACGAGCTCTTGATCCAGTTGAGCTTCATGGGAGAGTTTCGTCAGCACGACGGCGTGGTGACGGATATGATGTGTTCACCGGCGCAGGGCTTCGCCTAAGCTCCGCGACGGTACGACCGAGGTGTGATTCTGTGGAGGGGGGCACCGCACACGGCTAAAACAATTCAACTTGTGTGTCTTTGGGTGCCCCCTGCCCCCGTATATAAAGGAGCAAGGGAGGAGGGCCGGCCAACTCTCTATGGTGCGGCTAGGGAAGGGACTCCTACTAGGAATAGGATTGCAATCCTATTCCTAGTAGGATTCACCGAAAGGAAGAAGGGGGAAAGGAATAGGAGAGGTGGCGCCCCCCCAATCCTAGTCCAACTAGGATTCCTAGGTGGGGGCGCCGGCCAGCCCTATGGGCTGCCTCTCTCTCACCCTTTAGGCGCACTATGGACCATCCCCTCTCGTAGGGGGTTCCGGTAACCCCCTCCAGCATTCCCGATAAATCCGAAACTTTTCCGGTATACTTCCGGTGTCCGAATATAGCCGTCCAATATATCAATCTTTATGTCTCGGACATTCCGAGACTCCTCGTCATGTCCGTGATCTCATCCGGGACTCCGAACTACCTTCGGTACATCAATACTCAAAAACTCATAATACCGATCGTCATCAAACGTTAAGCGTGCGGACCCTACGGGTTCGAGAACTATGTAGACATGACCGAGACTCATCTCTGGTCAATAACCAATAGCGGAACCTGGATGTTCATATTGGCTCCTACATATTCTACGAAGATCTTTTATCGGTCAGAACCGCATAACAACATACGTTGTTCCTTTTGTCAAACGATATGTTACTTGCCCGAGATTCAATCGTCGGTATCTTTATACCTAGTTCAATCTCGTTTACCGGCAAGTCTCTTTACTCGTTCCGTAACACATCATCTCGTGACTAACTCATTTGTCTTTTGCTTGCAAGGCTTATTATGATGTGTGTTACCGAGAGGGCCCAGAGATACCTCTCCGACACTCGGAGTGACAAATCCTAATCTTGATCTATGCCAACACCACGAATACTTTCGGAGACACCTGTAGAGCATCTTTATGATCACCCAGTTACGTTGTGACGTTTGATAGCACACAAGGTGTTCCTACGGTATTCGGGAGTTGCATAATCTCGTAGTCATAGGAACATGTATAAGTTATGAAGAAAGCAATAGCAGTTAAACTAAACGATCATAGTGCTATGCTAACGGATGGGTCTTGTCCATCACATCATTCTCCTAATGATGTGATCCCGTTGATCAAATGACAACTCATGTCTATGGCTAGGAAACATAACCATCTTTGATCAATGAGCTAGTCTAGTAGAGGCATACTAGGGACATACTGTTTTTGTCTATGTATCCACACATGTACTAAGTTTCCGGTTAATACAATTCTAGCATGAATAAAAGACATTTATCATGATATAAGGAAATACAAATAACATCTTTATTATTGCCTCTAGGGCATATTTCCTTCAGTCTCCCACTTGAACTAGAGTCAATAATCTAGATTACAAAGTGATGATCCTCACACCCATGGAGTCTTGGTGTTGATCATGTTTTGCCCGTGGAAGAGGCTTAGTCAACGGGTCTGCAACATTCAGATCCGTATGTATTTTGCAAATTTCTATGTCTCCCTCCTTGACTAGATCGCGGATGGAATTGAAGCGTCTTTTGATGTGCTTTGTTCTCTTGTGAAACCTGGATTCCTTCGCCAAGGCTATGGCTCCAGTGTTGTCACAAAAGATTTTCATTGGACCCGATGCACTAGGTACTACACCTAGATCGGATATGAACTCCTTCATCCAGACTCCTTCATTTGCTGCTTCCGAAGCAGCTATGTATTCCGCTTCACACGTAGATCCCGCCACGACGCTCTGCTTGGAACTGCACCAACTGACAGCTCCACCGTTCAATAAAAATACATATCCGGTTTGTGACTTTGAGTCATCCGGATCAGTGTCAAAGCTAGAATCGACGTAACCGTTTACGACGAGCTCTTTGTCACCTCCATATACGAGAAACATATCCTTTGTTCTTTTCAGATACTTTAGGATGTTTTTGACCGATGTCCAGTGATCCACTCCTGGATTACTTTGGTACCTCCCTGCTAGACTTATAGCAAGGCACACATCAGGTCTGGTACACAGCATTGCATACATGATAGATCCTATGGCTGAGGCATAGGGAATGACTTTCATTTTCTCTCTATCTTCTGCAGTGGTCGTGTTGGGGAACGTAGTATTTTAAAATTTTCCTACGATCACGCAAGATCTATCTACCAGATGCATAGCAACGAGAGGGGAGAGTGTGTCTACGTACCCTCGTAGACCGGGAGCGGAAGCGTCAAGTGACGCGGTTGATGTTGTCGAACTTCTTCGCGATCCAACCGATCAAGCACCGAACGTACGGCACCTCCGCGTTCAGCACACGTTCAGCTTGATGACGTCCCACGAGCTCTTGATCCAGTTGAGCTTCACGGGAGAGTTTCGTCAGCACGACGGCGTGGTGACAGATATGATGTGTTCACCGGCGCAGGGCTTCGCCTAAGCTCCGCGACGGTACGACCGAGGTGTGATTCTGTGGAGGGGGGCACCGCACACGGCTAAAACAATTCAACTTGTGTGTCTTTGGGTGCCCCCCTGCCCCCGTATATAAAGGAGCAAGGGAGGAGGGGCCGGCCAACCTCTATGGTGCGGCTAGGGAGGGGACTCCTACTAGGAATAGGATTGCAATCCTATTCCTAGTAGGATTCACCGAAAGGAAGAAGGGGGAAAGGAATAGGAGAGGTGGCACCCCCCCAATCCTAGTCCAACTAGGATTCCTAGGTGGGGGCGCCGGCCAGCCCTATGGGCTGCCTCTCTCTCACCCTTTAGGCCCACTATGGACCATCCCCTCTCGTAGGGGGTTCCGGTAACCCCCTCCGGCATTCCCGATAAATCCGAAACTTTTCCGGTATACTTCCGGTGTCCGAATATAGCCGTCCAATATATCAATCTTTATGTCTCGGACATTCCGAGACTCCTCGTCATGTCCGTGATCTCATCCGGGACTCCGAACTACCTTCGGTACATCACTACTCAAAAACTCATAATACCGATCGTCATCAAACGTTAAGCGTGCGGACCCTACGGGTTCGAGAACTATGTAGACATGACCGAGACTCATCTCTGGTCAATAACCAATAGCGGAACCTGGATGTTCATATTGGCTCCTACATATTCTACGAAGATCTTTTATCGGTCAGAACCGCATAACAACATACGTTGTTCCTTTTGTCAAACGGTATGTTACTTGCCCGAGATTCGATCGTCGGTATCTTTATACCTAGTTCAATCTCGTTTACCGGCAAGTCTCTTTACTCGTTCCGTAACACATCATCTCGTGACTAACTCATTAGTCTTTTGCTTGCAAGGCTTATTGTGATGTGTGTTACCGAGAGGGCCCAGAGATACCTCTCCGACACTCGGAGTGACAAATCCTAATCTTGATCTATGCCAACACCACGAATACTTTCGGAGACACCTGTAGAGAATCTTTATGATCACCCAGTTATGTTGTGACGTTTGATAGCACACAAGGTGTTCCTACGGTATTCGGGAGTTGCATAATCTCATAGTCATAGGAACATGTATAAGTCATGAAGAAAGCAATAGCAGTTAAACTAAACGATCATAGTGCTATGCTAACGGATGGGTCTTGTCCATCACATCATTCTCCTAATGATGTGATCCCGTTGATCAAATGACAACTCATGTCTATGGCTAGGAAACATAACCATCTTTGATCAATGAGCTAGTCTAGTAGAGGCATACTAGGGACATACTGTTTTGTCTATGTATCCACACATGTACTAAGTTTCCGGTTAATACAATTCTAGCATGAATAAAAGACATTTATCATGATATAAGGAAATACAAATAACATCTTTATTATTGCCTCTAGGGCATGTTTCCTTCAGTCTCCCACTTGAACTAGAGTCAATAATCTAGATTACAAAGTGATGATCCTCACACCCATGGAGTCTTGGTGCTGATCATGTTTTGCCCGTGGAAGAGGCTTAGTCAACGGGTCTGCAACATTCAGATCCGTATGTATTTTGCAAATCTCTATGTCTCCCTCCTTGACTAGATCGCGGATGGAATTGAAGCGTCTTTTGATGTGCTTTGTTCTCTTGTGAAACCTGGATTCCTTCGCCAAGGCTATGGCTCCAGTGTTGTCACAAAAGATTTTCATTGGACCCGATGCACTAGGTACTACACCTAGATCGGATATGAACTCCTTCATCTAGACTCCTTCATTTGCTGCTTCCGAAGCAGCTATGTATTCCGCTTCACACGTAGATCCCGCCACGACGCTCTGCTTGGAACTGCACCAGCTGACAGCTCCACCGTTCAATAAAAATACATATCCGGTTTGTGACTTGGAGTCATCCGGATCAGTGTCAAAGCTGGAATCGACGTAACCGTTTACGACGAGCTCTTTGTCACCTCCATATACGAGAAACATATCCTTTGTTCTTTTCAGATACTTTAGGATGTTTTTGACCGCTGTCCAGTGATCCTCTCCTGGATTACTTTGGTACCTCCCTGCTAGACTTATAGCAAGGCACACATCAGGTCTGGTACACAGCATTGCATACATGATAGATCCTATGGCTGAGGCATAGGGAATGACTTTCATTTTCTCTCTATCTTCTGCAGTGGTCGGGCATTGAGTCTTACTCAACTTCATACCTTGTAAAACAGGCAAGAATCCTTTCTTTGACTGATCCATTTTGAACTTTTTCAAAATCTTATCAAGGTATGTGCTTTGTGAAAGTCCAATTAAGCGTCTTGATCTATCTCTATAGATCTTGATGCCTAATATGTAAGCAGCTTCTCCGAGGTCTTTCATTGAAAAACTTTTATTCAAGTATCCTTTTATGCTATCCAGAAATTCTATATCATTTCCAATTAACAATATGTCATCTACATATAATATTAGAAATGCTACAGAGCTCCCACTCACTTTCTTGTAAATACAGGCTTCTCCAAAAGTCTGTATAAAACCATATGCTTTGATCACTTCATCAAAGCGTATATTCCAACTCCGAGATGCTTGCACCAGTCCATAGATGGATCGCTGGAGTTTGCATACTTTGTTAGCACCTTTTGGATCGACAAAACCTTCTGGTTGCATCATATACAACTCTTCTTTGAGATATCCATTTAGGAACGCAGTTTTGACATCCATTTGCCAGATTTCATAATCATAAAATGCGGCAATTGCTAACATGATTCGGACAGACTTAAGCATCGCTACAGGTGAGAAAGTCTCATCGTAGTGAACTCCTTGAACTTGTCGAAAACCTTTCGCAACAAGTCGAGCTTTGTAAACAGTAATATTACCGTCTGCGTCGGTCTTCCTCTTGAAGATCCATTTATTTTCGATGGCCTGCCGATCATCGGGCAAGTCAACCAAAGTCCACACTTTGTTCTCATACATGGATCCCATCTCAGATTTCATGGCTTCAAGCCATTTTGCGGAATCTGGGCTCATCATCGCTTCCTCATAGTTCGTAGGTTCATCATGGTCTAGTAACATGATTTCCAGAACTGGGTTGCCGTACCACTCTGGTGCGGAACGTACTCTGGTTGATCTACGACGTTCAGCAGAAACTTGATCCGAAGTTTCATGATCATTATCATCAACTTCCTCACTAATTGGTGTAGGAATCACTGGAACAATTTCCTGTGATGTACTACTTTCCAATATGGGAGAAGGTACAATTACCTCATCAAGTTCTACTTTCCTCCCACTCACTTCTTTCGAGAGAAACTCTTTTTCTAGAAAGGATCCGTTCTTAGCAACGAATATTTTGCCTTCGGATCTATGATAGAAGGTGTACCCAACAGTCTCTTTTGGGTATCCTATGAAGACACATTTTTCCGACTTGGGATCGAGCTTATCAGGTTGAAGTGTTTTCACATAAGCATCGCAGCCCCAAATTTTAAGAAACGACAACTTTGGTTTCTTGCCAACCCATAGTTCATAAGGCGTCGTATCAACGGATTTAGATGGTGCCCTATTTAACGTGAATGCAGCTGTCTCTAAAGCATAACCCCAAAACGATAGTGGTAAATCGGTAAGAGACATCATAGATCGCACCATATCCAATAAAGTACGGTTACGACGTTCGGACACACCATTACGCTGTGGTGTTCCAGGTGGCGTGAGTTGTGAAACTATTCCACATTGTTTCAAATGAAGACCAAACTCGTAACTCAAATATTCTCCTCCACGATCAGATCGTAGGAACTTTATTTTCTTGTTACGATGATTCTCTACTTCACTCTGAAATTCTTTGAACTTTTCAAATGTTTCAGACTTGTGTTTCATTAAGTAGATATACCCATATCTGCTCAAATCATCAGTGAAGGTCAGAAAATAACGATACCCACCGCGAGCATCAACACTCATTGGTCCACATACATCAGTATGTATGATTTCCAACAAATCTGTTGCTCGCTCCATAGTTCCGGAGAACGGAGTTTTAGTCATCTTGCCCATGAGGCATGGTTCGCAAGCACCAAGTGATTCATAATCAAGTGATTCCAAAAGTCCATCTTTATGGAGTTTCTTCATGCGTTTTACACCAATATGACCTAAACGGCAGTGCCACAAATAAGTTGGACTATCATTATTAACCTTGCATCTTTTGGTTTCAATATTATGAATATGTGTATCACTACAATCGAGATCCAGTAAGAATAGACCACTCTTTAAGGGTGCATGACCATAAAAGATATTATTCATCAAAATGGAACAACCATTATTCTCTGATTTAAATGAATAACCGTCTCGCAATAAACAAGATCCAGATATAATGTTCATGCTCAACGCTGGCACCAAATAACAATTATTTAGGTCTAAAACTAATCCCGAAGGTAGATGTAGAGGTAGCGTGCCGACGGCGATCACATCGACTTTGGAACCGTTTCCCACGCGCATCGTCACCTCGTCCTTAGCTAATCTTCGTTTAATCTGTAGTCCCTGTTTCGAGTTACAAATATTAGCAACCGAACCGGTATCAAATACCCAGGTACTACTACGAGCATTAGTAAGGTACACATCAATAACATGTATATCACATATACCTTTGTTCACCTTGCCATCCTTCTTATCCGCCAAATACTTGGGGCAGTTCCGCTTCCAGTGTCCAGTCCCCTTGCAGTAGAAGCACTCAGTTTCAGGCTTGGCTCCAGATTTGGGTTTCTTCGTTGAAGTAGCAACTGACTTGCTATTCTTTTTGAAGTTCCCTTTCTTTCCCTTGCCCTTTTTCTTGAAACTAGTGGTCTTGTTAACCATCAACACTTGATGCTCCTTTTTGATTTCTACCTCCGCAGCTTTGAGCATAGCGAAGAGCTCGGGAATTGTCTTTTGCATCCCTTGCATGTTATAGTTCATCACGAAGCCTTTATAGCTTGGTGGCAGTGATTGAAGAACTCTATCAATAACACTATCCTCGTCAACTTTGCAACCAAGTTGAGTCATATGATTGTAGTACCCAGACATTCTGAGCAAGTGTTCACTGATAGAACTATTCTCCTCCATTTTGCAGCTGTAGAACTTATTGGAAATCTCATATTTCTCATTCGGGCATTTGCTTGAAATATTAGCTTCAACTCCTAGAACATTTCATATGCTCCATGACGTTCAAAACGTCGTTGAAGTCCCGGTTCTAAGCCGTAAAGCATGGCACACTGAACTATCGTGTAGTCATCAGACCGCGACTGCCAGACGTTCAAAGCGTCTGCATCAGCGGAAGGGGGCTTGTCACCTAGCGGTGCTTCAAGGAAATAATTCTTCTGTGCAGCAATGAGGATAATCCTCAGGTTACGGACCCAGTCCGTGTAATTGCTACCATCATCTTTCAACTTAGCTTTCTCTAGGAATGCATTAAAATTCAAAGGAACGGTAGCACGGGCCATTGATCTACAACGACATAGATATGCAAAACTATCAGGACTAAGTTCATGATAAATTAAAGTTCAATTTAATCATATTAATTTAAAGAACTCCCACTTAGATAGACATCCCTCTGGTCATCTAAATGATCACGTGATCCAAATCAACTAAACCATGTCCGATCATCACGTGAGATGGAGTAGTTTTCAATGGTGAACATCTTATGTTGATCATATCTACTATATGATTCACGCTCGACCTTTCGGTCTCCAGTGTTCCGAGGCCATATCTGTATATGCTAGGCTCATCAAGTTTAACCCGAGTATTCTGCGTGTGCAAAACTGGCTTACACCCGTTGTATTTGAACGTAGAGCTTATCACACCCGATCATCACGTGGTGTCTCGGCACGACGAACTTTCGCAACGGTGCATACTCAGGGAGAACATTTATACCTTGAAATTTAGTAAGGGATCATCTTATAATGCTACCGTCGTTCTAAGCAAAATAAGAAGCATAATAAGATAAACATCACATGCAATCAAAATATGTGACATGATATGGCCATCATCATCTTGTGCTTTTGATCTCCATCTTCAAAGCACCGTCATGATCACCTTCGTCACCGGCTTGACACCTTGATCTTCATCGTAGCATCGTTGTCGTCTTGCCAACTATTGCTTCTACGACTATCGCTACCGCTTAGTGATAAAGTAAAGCAATTACATGGCGATTGCATTTCATACAATAAAGCGACAACCATATGGCTCCTGCCAGTTGCCGATAACTTTACAAAACATGATCATCTCATACAAAACCGTATAACTCATCATGTCTTGACCATATCACATCACAACATGCCCTGCAAAAACAAGTTAGACGTCCTCTACTTTGTTTGTTGCAAGTTTTATGTGGCTGCTACGGGCTTAGCAAGAACCGTTCTTACCTACGCATACAAAACCACAACGATGTTTCGTCAAGTATGTGCTGTTTTAACCTTCACAAGGACCGGGCGTAGCCACACTTGATTCAGCTAAAGTGAGAGAGACAGACACCCGCCAGTCACCTTTAAGCAACGAGTGCTCGTAACGGTGAAACCAGTCTCGCGTAAGCGTACGAGTAATGTCGGTCCGGGCCGCTTCATCTCACAATACCGCCGAAGCAAAGTATGACATGCTGGTAAGCAGTATGACTAGTATCGTCCACAATCTCATTGTGTTCTACTCGTGCATATCATCTACGCATAGACCTGGCTCATGATGCCACTGTTGGGGAACGTAGTATTTTAAAATTTTCCTACGATCACGCAAGATCTATCTACCAGATGCATAGCAACGAGAGGGGAGAGTGTGTCTACGTACCCTCGTAGACCGGGAGCGGAAGCGTCAAGTGACGCGGTTGATGTTGTCGAACTTCTTCGCGATCCAACCGATCAAGCACCGAACGTACGGCACCTCCGCGTTCAGCACACGTTCAGCTTGATGATGTCCCACGAGCTCTTGATCCAGTTGAGCTTCACGGGAGAGTTTCGTCAGCACGACGGCGTGGTGACGGATATGATGTGTTCACCGGCGCAGGGCTTCGCCTAAGCTCCGCGACGGTACGACCGAGGTGTGATTCTGTGGAGGGGGGCACCGCAAACGGCTAAAACAATTCAACTTGTGTGTCTTTGGGTGCCCCCCCGCCCCCGTATATAAAGGAGCAAGGGAGGAGGGCCGGCCAACTCTCTATGGTGCGGCTAGGGAAGGGACTCCTACTAGGAATAGGATTGCAATCCTATTCCTAGTAGGATTCACCGAAAGGAAGAAGGGGGAAAGGAATAGGAGAGGTGGCGCCCCCCCAATCCTAGTCCAACTAGGATTCCTAGGTGGGGGCGCCGGCCAGCCCTATGGGCTGCCTCTCTCTCACCCTTTAGGCCCACTATGGACCATCCCCTCTCGTAGGGGGTTCCGGTAACCCCCTCCGGCATTCCCGATAAATCCGAAACTTTTCCGGTATACTTCCGGTGTCCGAATATAGTCGTCCAATATATCAATCTTTATGTCTCGGACATTCCGAGACTCCTCGTCATGTCAGTGATCTCATCCGGGACTCCGAACTACCTTCGGTACATCAATACTCAAAAACTCATAATACCGATCGTCATCAAACGTTAAGCGTGCGGACCCTACGGGTTCGAGAACTATGTAGACATGACCGAGACTCATCTCTGGTCAATAACCAATAGCGGAACCTGGATGTTCATATTGGCTCCTACATATTCTACGAAGATCTTTTATCGGTCAGAACCGCATAACAACATACGTTGTTCCTTTTGTCAAACGGTATGTTACTTGCCCGAGATTCGATCGTCGGTATCTTTATACCTAGTTCAATCTCGTTTACCGGCAAGTCTCTTTACTCGTTCCGTAACACATCATCTCGTGACTAACTCATTAGTCTTTTGCTTGCAAGCCTTATTATGATGTGTGTTACCGAGAGGGCCCAGAGATACCTCTCCGACACTCGGAGTGACAAATCCTAATCTTGATCTATGCCAACACCACGAATACTTTCGGAGACACCTGTAGAGCATCTTTATGATCACCCAGTTACGTTGTGATGTTTGATAGCACACAAGGTGTTCCTACGGTATTCGGGAGTTGCATAATCTCGTAGTCATAGGAACATGTATAAGTTATGAAGAAAGCAATAGCAGTTAAACTAAACGATCATAGTGCTATGCTAACGGATGGGTCTTGTCCATCACATCATTCTCCTAATGATGTGATCCCGTTGATCAAATGACAACTCATGTCTATGGCTAGGAAACATAACCATCTTTGATCAATGAGCTAGTCTAGTAGAGGCATACTAGGGACATACTGTTTTGTCTATGTATCCACACATGTACTAAGTTTTCGGTTAATACAATTCTAGCATGAATAAAAGACATTTATCATGATATAAGGAAATACAAATAACATCTTTATTATTGCCTCTAGGGCATATTTCCTTCAGTTACTACAGTAGCATCATCATTGTGTCTTTTCTTTTCAGCTTTGTGCCAAGTTTAGCCTCCGATTGCAAGAAAGTTCAAAAGTTGTGACGTGCTGTCCAGAAAACAGATTCTGTCCTTGGACAGAAAAATTCGAATAAAATCACCAGATCATCTTTTTGATCTTAATTTTTTTGACAGCGTGCTCTATACAATTGGCTTTCGAGCCTCTGTTATGAGTTTTTTTATTTGAGTTGCAGAAGTGCCCCGAAAAAATTATTTACTACCTGCTGGTCTGTTTTTCACAGATTCTGTCCTGTTTTGCCTTTTCTTCGTTTTGCAAACCTTGAGCTTGCTTTTTCTTTGCAAAAACCTTTTGGCAATCTTGAGAAACAGTAGCTCTTCAAGATTATCTTTATTTCCAGTAGGGAAAAATTATTTTATTGTGGGTACTAACCTCGCTAATCAAATTATGATGAGTTATGTATGAAGGGAGTTTTCAAGTGTGCGAGGGAAGATGATAAAAGAAGATTCAGGAGGGTCAAACGCTCAAGCTTGGGGATGCCCCTGTGCACCCCCAAGAAATATTCAAGAAGACTCAAGCGTCTAAGCTTGGGGATGCCCCCATGCATCCCCTTCTCCATCAACAATTATCAGTTCGTCTTTAGTTCCACTATATTTTAATCACTTCATGCGTTATGTGCTATGCTTGGAGCGTCTTGCTCTTAGTTTCCTTTTAAGTTTTATTTAGCTTTGCTTGCTGTTCA
Source organism: Secale cereale (assembly GCA_902687465.1). Classification (NCBI taxonomy): domain Eukaryota; kingdom Viridiplantae; phylum Streptophyta; class Magnoliopsida; order Poales; family Poaceae; genus Secale; species Secale cereale. The sequence continues at coordinate 473,940,017 of LR738713.1, read as the reverse complement.
TAACAAGTTAGAACCCAGCTTTCTTTGTGTGGGAGAGAAACACGCTCCACTTCAACCTAGAACACAACATAGGATTTTCATGCTTATCTTTGCTGTGTGTGTTCTTTGTCTTTCCATAGCTGCTGTCATGTTTAGCTCTTAGTTTTCATGCTTTTCTTTTTAAAGAGATTTTGTTTAGTTGGTTGCTGAACTCTCTTGAGTTTTCATGATTATCTTGTTAAGAGAGTTTGCCTGTTGCACTGAGTTGTGTATCTTAACTTAAAGTAGGTAATTGAGGTTGCTATTTAATTTTAGTAGTAACTTGCAATAGTTTTGAGGTATTGCCATGAGTAATGTCTGAACTTTTGGTGTCAAGAGATTTAGCCTATTAGTGATAGATGTCGTATTTTGGGCAATCCGTGTTTATTTTCGAAAACCTACAAAATAGTTGAGAACTTTAGCTACTAGATGGATCACTAATCTTTGAGGGATCGAATATTAGAGTACACTCACGTACCATGAGTCGAGGATGCGCAAGGATAACCAAACCCCCATACACTCCTCCTCGGGGTACTTGTCTCTTTGTGAACCTCCTAATTAGATTGAGAGTTACCGATAATAAGTGCATGAGTTCTTCGGACTAATGTGAGTATTCGAGAGTTGACACTTCCACCTAGCCATATTTTTCTAGCCTCTTCGGTACCGTGCATTGCCCTTTCTCACCTCGAGAGTTGGCGCATACTTCGCCGGTGCATCCAAATCCTTGGCACGATACGCTCTGTCATCATAAGCCTCATTATATCCTTCCTCAAAACAGCCACCATACCTATCTATCAAGGCATTTCCATAGCCTTTCCGAGATACATTGCCATGCAACATCCATCTTCTCATGACTTGATCTTCATGTCATACATGCTTTTTGCTTGATCGATGAGCCGCATGCTAGTTGGGCCTTGCCCTAATCATTGCTACATGACGCGCTAGTATCATTGCATATCCTGCTACACTGGCAGAGGCATACATTTGCATACATCATGATAGTTTCATTTTCTTTATGTTGAGTATTTTTGTAAAGTGTGAAAGATCTTCTATACTTCTTGTAATATATAGAGTGTTGCCCCTAAAGTGAGGAAAAGATCCCAAAGAGGACAAAATCAAAAGATCCCAAAGAGGACAAAATCAAAAGATCCCAAAGAGGACAAATGAGAGTTAAATAGAAAGAGCCATTGAGGCCACACAAAAATAAAAAAAATAGAAAAAAGAGAAAAAGAAATAAAAAGAGAGAAGGGGGCACACTACTATTTCTTTTGAGAGATCCACACTCGTACTCCATCTTATACCTTGTACTCCACAGAGATTATCATTTATGCATATAGCTATGTGGGGACCTTCACACTATAGAACTTGGCTTGTATATTCCAATGATGAGCCTCCTCAAAAGAGCTCTAGGTCTTCTTGAGCAAGCAAGTTGGATGCACCCCCACTAGTTCCATTGGAGAGCTTACCTTAGCTCATATGTGCATTTGTTGCATGGCAATCCCTACTCCTCACATCATATCTATCATTTGGCTTTCTCTCGCCTATGATTGTCCTCATTGATGTGAGCCTTTCACACCTTTTTTGTCTTCCCCCTCCATCATTTTTCTCTCTTTGCCATCCTAAGTGTCAACTTTCTTGCTTACGCTCATCCATTGCATGAGTGCTCAAAATATCGAAAGGGAGTGGATCATTTTGACTTGTACCTGGCTGGTGGTCTGGGGATGAGTCAAGATAAGATTCCAAAGAAGACCAAGTGTGAAACTTTAGTAGATTAAGTTCTCAACAATACAAAAACTATGTTTTACTCTCTCGTATATCCCTATCCCCTTTCTTGCACGCAAACACCATTTGGAGACATTCGAGTCACGGACAGCGAGAGCTCTTGCACCTTTATGTTCTTATGTTGCTTGTTACAATGCTAATATAGACTCTTGCTTGTTATGACTTGAATTGAATTACATGCCTTGATTGCTTTACTTAAAAAGTTCTTATATGGTTGGTAGCATGTCACCACAGAAATTATGGTCGTTATCATTTACCTACTCGAGGACGAGCAGGAATTAAGCTTGGGGATGTTGATACGTCCAAAACATATCTATAATTTCTGCTTGCTCCATGTTTCTTTTGTGTGATATTGCTATGATATTTATGCACTTCCATACACTTTTGATCATATTTGGAGTAACCTATTAACTCAGTGCACCACAGTGCCAGTTCCTGTTTTCTGCTGTTTTTCTATTTCAGGTTTCCCCCATATTAAAAGTGCTCCAAAAATTCTGGGAAAAATACAGGAAAAATCAGCGTACAGGAAGCTTCGCGAAGAACCAAAGCGGGGCCAGAGGGGAGCCAGGGGTGGCCCAGGCGGCCACCTGGTGCGGCCCCACCCCTGGCCGCGCCAAGGGGGCGCCTGGGGCCCCCTCTCCGCCTCTGGTTGCCCCCCTTCGCATATATATTCCTCTCGTCCCGAAACCCTCGAGGACGGAACCCTTTTTCACGATCTCCCCTCTGTTCCGCCGCCGCAGCGCTTCCAAGATCGGGAGCATCAGGAGAACTCTTCCCGGCATCCTGGCGGAGGGGAGAACCACCATCGGGAGCTTCTCTACCACCAAGGACGCTTCCCAGATGAGTTGTGAGTAGTACACCTTGGACCATGGGTCCATGATCAGTAGCTATGTGATGTTCTCCTCCCCTCTTTGCTCTTCATGGTTTAGACCTCGTGAGCTGCCCTACATGATCGAGGCACATATGTAATCTTTATGCTGTTGCTCTGCTGAGTTTGCTGGGATCTGATGGATTATGAGATTATGTTCAGATTGTGTTTGAGTAATATATTTGATTCACCTCTTTTATATATTTGTTCTTGAGTAATTCTTGCATGTTCTCCGTTGCTGTTTATTGCTTTGGCCAAGTAGTAGGTAGTAACTCCAAGAGGGAGCGTTATGCTTGATTGTGGGTTCATGCCCCCTAATGACTAGCTTGAGTGATAGAAACATGAGTCTAGGGGATGTGATGTTGCCACAAGGGGGAAAAGAACGGTGCTTGTACTTGCGGGTGCAAGGATTGTTTACTTTACGCAAAGTTCTTTTAATGCAGTTGTCTGTTGCTTTGAGTTTACACTTTGGGTGGGATTCGCAACGTAATACCAGCGAGATGTTCTGGATAGATATATCAAGGTGGATGATTAGTAGTAGATGCAGATGGATTTCGGTCTACTTGCCTTGGCGTACCGCCCATGCTTTTGAGCCTCTACCTTTCTTTGCAGCATAGTTAGCATTGGTTTGCGCACATAGTCCTGTCAATTGCCCAGCTGTAATTTGTTTACCTCGCTTTGCTGTTTTATCGTCTTTTGGGAGAGAGACATCACTAGTGAACATCATGGGACCCCGGTCCATATTACCACCACTGATCACACCTTCTATTTACTTCCTGTTTCTATTTCCTAGTTGCAGTCATAGCTATCATTATTATCTCTTGTGTTTGATCCTTTGTAAACAACAAGGCCGGAGGGATTGACAACCTCTCTGTACTCGTTGGGAGCAAAGTTATCTGTATCTGTGTGCAGGTCCTGTCAACCGCTAAGTTTCTGGCGCCGTTGACACCTACTTGTCGACCCTCGGAGTCTCACGGGATTCGATCCTTGGTATCTTTGCCAAGGGAAACTTGCCGCTACGCTACATCTCAACCTTCCACTTGGGGTAACCAACGAGGGGCGAGAAGCCATCACATGACCCTGGGACGAGCATGATCAAGTTGTCATGCTAGAGTTCTTACCACACCCAGCGTTCAGCACACGCGGCTTGCTGCAACGTCGTGGCCCAATCGGGTATACCATGTATGATTGCCGCATCTTGGAGTGCCTTGGAGAGCTGTTGGTGCTAAGCTTTTGTTACCACGGGATATCTGTCCGGCATATCGCGCGAATTGTTGTGCATTGACTGATTTGACATTTTTGACCTGTTGGCGTAATCAATTCACGGAATGAACTATCTGTGAAACTATTTCACAGCCATGACCTTTTTGTGTAGCGCCTGCCTCAGAGGCGCTGCACCCTACTTTGCAGCGCCTGGCTCAGGGGCGTTGCACGCCTGTCCATCGTGGCAGCCTCCTGTGCAGCGCCTGCCTCAGAGCATGCAACGCCCCTGAGCCAGGCGTTGCACAATGGGTGTAGCGCCTCTGAGACAGGTGCTACACAAAAAGGTCATGGCTGTGAAATAGTTTCGCAGATAGTTCATTCCGTGAATTGATTACGCCAACAGGTCAAAATTGTCAAATTTGTCGTTGGATGTCTCCAATGGAGCTTGTCTCAAGGTGGACACGCTCGACGACATGGTGATATTCTACGATAATTGCCGCGGTTACGGAGCATCGTTCCATGCACGCCAGCTCGGTTCAAGTAAACGGGACTGCATATACTTTTTGATGCCTGATGACAAGGCGTTGTACGTGTATGATATGAAACGAGGAACAACTGCTATGCACAATCCTGGACCCAGGATTCGAGATTCTCTTGTACCTCAGTTTGTATTGCCATCGGCTTCGACTTGAGGCCTATTCAGAAGGCAAATTTGACAATTTTGACCTGTTGGCGTAATCAATTCACGGAATGAACTTCCCGTGAAATTATTTCACAGCCATGACCTTCTTGTGTAGCGCCTGCCACGACGGTGTTGCACCCTACTGTGCAGCGCCTGGCTCAGGGGCGTTGCACGCCTGTCCATCGTGGCAGCCCCCGGGCCCGCACCCGGCCGTGCAGCGCCTCCGAGCTAGGCGCCACACAATGTAATGTGCAGCGCCTCCGAGCCAGGCGCTGCACTATGACTTATCCAGCAGCCGCGCGAAGGCCCAATCTCCACCCATTGCAGTTACATAAGAGAGAAGAGAGGAGGCTGTGGCGGCTGCTGGATCCCATCCTCTCCCTCTCTCAATCTCATCCCCAAAAAACTTCAGATCTGAGGGTTTTATCCGTGGAGTTCTTCACCCTTCCATCCTACAAGGTACACTCCTCCGATCCCCTTCTTTCTATCCATACATTTTCTCTTTTTTTGAAGATTTGTGTAATCCTTTTTTTGATTAGATTAGAATCTTGCATATGTGGGATTTATGATTTGTAGATGATTTATAAGTTATATGTAACCTTAGTTTAGTTAGTATGTATTGAAAAAAATTCTTCTATGTTGGAAACCTACATTATGTTAGATTTTATTAGATGTTATTTTAGATGAGTTAGATGAATTGAATATTAGTTATATGGAAAAGATATTTGTATTGAAGTAGGCTTAGTTTAGTTATTTTGTATTCATAGGATGATGTTATTTATATGGTTTGAGAAGAAAGCATTTTTTCAAATTTTGCATCTAGTAGCCGTAGTTTTGTTTTTGTGTATTCAAAAGTTAATCGTGTTGACAAGAAAGCTTTTTTTCAAATGGTTAGGATGGATTGGCTTCTCGATGATCACCGGGAGAAACAACACCGGTCTTACGCTATGTCGGTGGATCAGCGGGTAATAATGAAAGTTGTCGGTGTTAATTATTTCGTTATTTTTCAAACACATACCCCCAGATTTAATGATTTGTTTGTTTTGCTTGTAGGAGCTTGCACCTCTAAAGCTTCGGGCTCACAGAGTCAACCTTGGGTGGATGCGCTATGATGAGCGCTACACACCGTATGTAAGGGAGACAGGACTTATCCCTTTCATTCAGTTGGTCAGCCGGTCGACGCCACCCAACAATGCTCCGGCACTCACCGCGCTCATTGATCACTGGAGGCCGGAGACACACAGTTTCCATCTGCGGACCGGGGATGACCGTGACGCTTCAGGATATAGCAATGATCACCGGTCTTCCTGTCGATGGCAATCCTTTATGTATGAGCACTGATTCATATGGGTGGCGCGAGCAGATGCATGCCCCTATCGGTATGGTTCCTCCGAAGCCTCAGGAACCAGAAGTTGAAGGCAAGAAGAAGGAAAGAGTCGTAGCCGGTGCCCCTTACACCTGGATTACTACGCAGTTTGGTACTTGCCCTTTGGAGGCTGATGAGGACACGGTGAAGACACATGCTCGTGTCTACATGTGGTATGTGATATCCAGGACTATGTTTGTTGATGGCACATGCAAGAATGCTCCATGGATGTGGCTGAAGGCGTTGACCGTCTTCGATAGCAAATGGAGTTGGGGTTCGGCGACACTGGCTTACTTGTATAGACAGGTATGAAGTTGTTTATATTTCACTTCATTGCTACATGATGAATGCGATCTTGCTGTTAATTCAATCATGTTATTTTTTATGTGCAGTTGGACGAAGCCAGTTGTAGGCTATCTGGAGGTATCGGTGGTTGTTTGCTCGCACTTTCCATATGGAGCTGGGAGCGTTTGCCGGTTGGACGACCGAAGACCGTGAAGTACGAGCCCTGGGACGAGAAAAACGACCCACTACGGCTCCCCACTTGGGCTTACAAGTGGGATGTGTTAAATGAGATGACGGATGATCCATCGGTCATGTACAAGCTCTATTGGAGCGAGATGGACGCGATCACGGCTGAGCAGGTGAGTCGATATTGTATAAGTTATTATCATGCTTATATCATAACTCGATATCAATTTTGCATTTTATCCCCTTTTGCAGGTTGAATGGGAACCGTATGGAAGTGCAGAGAGTTTTGGGAACCCTATGGAGTTCGCGCTGAATCCGATGTGCACTAGGGATAGGGAACTATGGCATATGCGGTGTCCACTCATATGCAACTGGGCGGTCGAGATTCACCTGCCACATCGGGTGTACCATCAGTTTGGTTTGTTCCAGACACACCCGCCGGAGTGGGAGGACACGGACCAGATGCTACACACGATAGATATAATTAACCTTGAGCACCTAGCTGCTTCTCGGCCTCATCGATGGTTCTAATATTATGTTTCTCACTTGCAGGTTGGATAGGAAAAAGCAGCGTAAGATCAAGGACTGGGCCAAGTATCACAGGAAGTATGTTGTGCAGTGGCAGTTTAGTGTTGATCAAGCTAGGCGCAACAAAGGAGCCCTGATACGTCCAAAATGCATCACTATTTTGTATTATAATTTATCCTTATTCATTGATATATTTCACGTTATGATGATGTTCTTATGTTGTTTTGGTCTATTTTACACAGTTTGCAACTTTCCGATGCCGAAACAGCAGACGCAGGATTCAGCAGGAAAAAGTGGATACTGAGTTGCTGAAGAAGAACACCTCCAAATTACCTGAAAATTGACGGGACGTGTTTTTCAGAAGAATAACAAAGACACGCAAAAGGGGAGTCAGAGGGGGGCCACAGGGTGCCCAGGCGGCCTGGGGGCGCCCCCCCTGCCACGCCGGGGGGGCGCCTGGAGCCCCTGGCCCACTTCTAGTCACCCCCTTTTGCATATATGGTCTCCGTCTCCCGAAAACCCTAAGCACGGGACTTTTTTCGGAGTTCCGCCGCCGCTTTGAGGCGGAAACCTACAGAGAAGAAAAGAGCATCCCCGGCGGGCAGATTCCGCCGGGGAGATCACCTCCCGGAAGGGGAGATCGTCGCCATCGTCATCACCATCATCACGGGCATCATCGAGATCATCATCCCCAACACCAGCACCATCTCCATCTTCATCCAAATCTCATCTTTCCATCACAACTCGTGTTGTAACTTATACTACCTATCCTCTCTACTCTATCGGTGTTGATTACTGCTTTGTGGTGAATGCTATTGAGTTTTGTTGGAGAAATATTATTATGTCCAGATTGTTTATCACATATTTATCCCCTCTGATCATGATCTCTTTTATGTCTTGTGAGTAGTCACTTTAGTTCTTGAGGACATGGGGAAAGTCTTGTTGTTAGTAGTCATATGTTGTTGAAGTAATATGTGTTGTTTGATACTTAAGTTGTGTTGTCATTCCACTAGTGGTGTTGTGTGAGTCGAACACCCAACACTTCGCCTTATTAAGGACCTAGGGGAATGCATTGTGTATAAAGAATGCTTATGGTGGGTTGCCGGAGTGACAGAAACCTGAACCCCAGTTCGCACGCTTTTGCATAAGGGAATAATGGATCCTTGATCGTATTGCTATGGTTAGGCTTTTGCCTTAAATTCTATCTTGTATTTGCAGATGCTTGCAAGGTGTTTAATCATAAGAGTGCATTCATCTTGGTCTAGAGAGTGCACTAGCATAGATCCACCCACCAACACTTATCAACACATAACATAGTATCGATACGGAATATGGCGAAAGCACATGACTACCTCTCCCGTGTGTCCTCAAGAACGCTTTAGTCTTTATAAGTTCAGTTGCTAGGCCTATCCTTTGCTAAGAGAGGATTGGGCCATTTGTTACCTTCAGTACCTTTTACATTACTTGCCATTACATTCTTGTTGCTTATATCGGGAAAACCCCTAAAAGTTATCTTTCAGTGCTTGCAGTAATTTCTTGCTCATAATCGCTTATCAATACCTTCTGCTCCTCGTTGGGTTCGACACTCTTATTTATCGAAAACGCTGCAACAGATCCCTTACGGTTGAGGGTCATCAAGTACCGTTTTCTGGCGCCGTTGCCGGGGAGCGTAGCGCTATTGGTAAAGTGAAACTGGTAAGAAAGTCTTTTTATAATTCTGTTTTTATTTTTACTATTGTTGCTCTTTGTCCTTATGGATAACCCTATTATTGGAGCGTTGCTTGCGGGAAGACACCCCACACCTGTGGTGGTTGATCCTCCCCCTACTGAAATTGTGTCTTATAAAATACCAGCTGGCATTATCGATTATGTTTTGACTAATCGTTATGCAGGAGACAAACATCCCGGTGAACACTTGCTATATTTGTCACGATTATGTTCATTATTTAAGCTTGCAGGTGTATCGAGGGAGTTTGTCATGAGGAAATTGCTTGTCGTATCCCTTACAGATAAAGCTTCAGATTGGTATGGGCTTCTCGATAACCCACACTTGCTGGATTGGCAGGAGCTTATGTCTCTCTTTTATACTAAATTTTATCCTCTTCATGAAATTCATCGAGACAGGAATTATATCTATAACTTTAGGTCTCGTGACGGAGAAAGCATTGCTCAAGCTTGGGGGAGATTGAAGTCTCTAATGCTCAAATGCCCTATTCATAAGCTTCCCAAGGAAATTATACTTACAAATTTTTATGCCAGGCTTTCTCGTCAGGATAAGGAAATGCTGGATGCCTCCTCTAGTGGGGTATTTCAGAAAAAGAGTGTTGAAGAAAGGTGGGATCTCCTTGAAAGAATCCAGAGGAATACCGAAGATTGGGAAATTGATAAAGGTATTGAACCCGTTATAAATTGTGAACATGATTATATTGAGAGCTATGTAGAAACTGATTACTTCAATACTTTTTGCTCTAAGATTGGTCTTGATTCCCATCTAGTGATTGATTTATGTAAGAATTTTGCCTCTCATGTTGATTCTTTTAAAAAGAGTAGAGACCAGCACCATGCACCTTTTAAAGAAAAACCTATTGATATTTATGTTGCTGAGCCTATCTTGCCTGCAGTCATATATGAACAGCCTCCTTTTCCCACGAGGATAAAGGAGCACTCTCTTGTGACAGGCATAATAAATAAAAGTGAGAGAAAAGTTGATGAACCTGAGGACCAGATCAGGGTCGATCCTCGAGTTGCATTGATTAAAGACCTTGTTACTGATGATGTTTTGGATTCCAATATAACTTTTTGTGCTGTTTCCACTAACCTTGTCACATCCAAGAACAAAGGCCCAATTTCAGGTACTCCGGTGGTATCTGTTAAAATAGGAGATCACAATTATTATGGGCTATGCGATTTGGGATCAAGTGCAAGTGCTATTCCTTATTCACTTTATAAAGAAATCATCGGTGAGATTTCCCCTTGTGAACTTGAAGAAGTTGATGTTACTATTCATCTTGCAAATAGATCAACTATCTCTCCTATTGGAATTGTGAGGGATGTTGAAGTCCTATGTGGAAAGGTAAAATACCCTACCGACTTTTTGGTACTTGGTTCAGCCAGGGACGATTTTTGTCCCATCATTTTTGGTAGACCTTTTCTTAGAACTTGTGGAGCTATAATAGATTGCAAGAAAGGTAAAGTTTCTGTTGAATTCAATGGTGAGCCATATGAATTTAATTTTTCTAAATTCTCTAAGCAGCCTCGTGGAACTGATTTACCTAGTAATGATAAAATTATTGAAAGTATCGCCTCTATTGCTACTCCCCCCGATGATCCCTTGCAGCAATATATGGAGGACCACGAGAATGATTTACATATGCAGGAAAGAAATGAACTAGATGAAGTATTCTTGAGGTAGCCTGCTATCCTGAAGCACAACCTTCCGGTTGAACCTTTGGGAATTTTATCAAAACCAAAAGAAGACCCGGTGTTCGATCTTAAACCTCTTCCCGATACGCTCAAGTATGCTTATTTAGATGAAAAGAAAGTATATCCTGTTATTATCAATTCTAACCTTTCAGGATATGAAGAAGAGCGATTATTGGAAGTACTTCGTAAACACCGAGGCGCAATTGGCTACACCCTTGATGACCTTAAGGGGATTAGTCCATCTATCTGTCAACATACTATCAACCTTGAGCCCGATGCTAAACCAGTTGTTGATCATCAACGACGATTGAACCCAAAGATGATGGATGTTGTGAGAACTGAGATTCTCAAGCTTCTAGCCGCAGGTATTATCTACCCTATAGCTGATAGTAAGTGGGTAAGTCCTGTACATTGTGTTCCTAAGAAAGGAGGTACAACTGTGGTTCCTAATGATAAAAATGAACTAATACCTCAGAGAATTATTATTGGATATAGAATGTGTATTGATTACAGGAAGTTGAACAAGGCAACCAGGAAGGATCACTACCCGTTGCCGTTCATCGACCAAATGCTTGAAAGGTTATCCAAAAACACCCACTTTTGTTATCTCGATGGTTATTCTGGCTTCTCTCAAATTCATGTTAACACTATCGATCAAGAGAAGACCACTTTTACTTGTCCTTTTGGTACTTATGCTTACAGACGTATGCCTTTTGGTTTATGTAATGCCCCTGCTACTTTTCAAAGGTGTATGTCTGCTATCTTTCATGGTTTCTGCGGAGATATTATGGAAGTCTTCATGGACGACTTCTCCGTCTATGGAACTTCATTTGACCATTGTCTTCACAACCTTAATAAAGTTTTGCAGAGATGCGAGGAGACAAATTTGGTACTCAATTGGGAGAAGTGCCACTTTATGGTTAATGAAGGAATCGTTCTTGGGCACAAAATTTTCGAAAGGGGAATTGAAGTGGACAAAGCCAAGATCGAAGCTATTGAGAGGATGCCTTATCCAAAGGACATCAAAGGTATTCGCAGTTTTCTCGGTCATGCAGGTTTTTATAGAAGATTTATTAAAGACTTTTCTAAAACCTCGAGACCCCTCACTAATCTTCTCCAGAAGGATGTTCCTTTTGCGTTTGATGAAAATTGTAAGGAAGCTTTTGAAACCCTTAAGAAATCTTTAATAACTGCTCCTATAGTACAACCACCTAACTGGAACTTACCTTTTGAAATTATGTGTGATGCAAGTGATTTTGCTGTTGGAGCTGTCTTAGGACAAAGGGTTGATAAGAAATTGAATGTTATACATTATGCTAGTAAGACCCTTGATAGTGCTCAAAGAAATTATGCTACTACTGAGAAAGAATTCTTAGCTGTAGTTTTTGCTTGTGATAAGTTTAGGCAGTATATTGTTGATTCCAAAGTTATTATTCATACTGATCATGCTGCCATTAAATATCTTATGACAAAGAAGGATGCCAAACCAAGGCTTATCAGATGGGTACTCCTTCTCCAAGAATTTGATTTGCAGATTGTTGATAGGAAAGGAGAAGACAATCCGGTAGCGGACAATCTTTCAAGAATGGAAGATATATCGCATGACCCCATTCCAGTTAACGATAGTTTTCCAGACGAGCAACTTGCCGTTGTAAAAGTACAACCTCTCTCCGATCCTTGGTATGCAGATTATGCTAATTTTATTGTTGCAAAGTATTTGCCTCCAGGTCTAACATTTCAGCAAAGGAAGAAGTTCTTTCATGATTTGAGGCACTACTTTTGGGATGACCCACATCTTTTCAAAGAAGGTCCCGACGGGATCGTGAGAAGATGCATTCCGGAACATGAGCAGAAGGACGTTCTCCGACGGTGTCATGATAGTCCCTATGGAGGACATCACGCCGGTGAGAGGACCGCACATAAGGTTCTTCAATCAGGTTTTTATTGGCCTACTCTCTTTAAAGATGCTAGAAATTATGTTTTAGCCTGTGATAAATGTCAGAGAGTTGGTAACATTAGTAGAAGGAATGAGATGCCTATGAATTACTCACTAGTGATTGAACCTTTCGATTGTTGGGGTTTCGATTTTATGGGTCCTTTTCCTTCTTCGCACAAGTACACTCACATTTTAGTAGCTGTTGATTATGTAACCAAGTGGGTTGAAGCAATCCCCACTGAAAGTGCTGACCACAAAACATCCCTGAAAATGCTTAAGGATGTAATATTTCCTAGGTTTGGTGTACCAAGGTACCTCATGACCGATGGAGGATCACACTTCACGCACGGAGCTTTTAGAAAAGCTTTGGCTAAATACGATGTTAATCATAGAATTGCTTCACCTTATCATCCTCAAACTAGTGGGCAAGTTGAGCTCACCAATAGAGAGATTAAGTTGATCTTGCAGAAAACAGTAAACAAAAATAGGAAGGATTGGTCAAACAAATTGGGAGATGCTTTGTGGGCATATAGAACTGCTTACAAAAACCCTATGGGTATGTCCCCATATAAGATGGTATATGGCAAGGCTTGCCATTTGCCATTAGAGCTAGAGCACAAAGCTTTCTGGGCTGTTAGAGAGCTTAACGCTGACCCAAAACTAGCTGGTGAGAAGCGCCTCATGAACTTGACTTCTCTAGATGAATGGAGAAGTGAAGCTTACGAGAGCGCTAAAATGTGCAAAGAAAAGGTAAAAAGGTGGCATGATAGGAAGATTCTGAAACGTGAATTTAATGTTGGTGATAAAGTTTTGTTGTTTAGATCCCGTTTCAGGTTTTCTCCAGGTAAACTACTTTCCAGGTGGGAAGGATCATTTCATATTGAAGAAGTTTATCGGTCTGGTGCAATTAAGATTAATAATTTTGAAGGCACCAAACCTCAAGTTGTGAATGGGCAAAGACTTAAACACTACATAGCAGGAGACCCTGTCGATGTTGATGTGAATATAATATACACAACAACCCATGAAGAACATGTTGCAGCCCTGTTTCAGACGCCAGCAGAAGCAGAATAAAGAAAAGGTACGTAGTACGGTAAGAAAACACCTCAAAACATCATAAAAGTTATGTATTACGCGTTTTTGAAAAATTAGTAAAATTCCGAGTCGAAGTGGAGCCGGAAACGACCACCAGGGAGTCCAGGCGCCCCCCTGGCGCCCCCCCCCCCCCCTGGGCCGCGCCGGCAGGCCGCCTGGACACCCCGGTGCCCGACTCCAACCCCGCTTTGGTCCGTTACCTTCCTTTCTGTGCATAAATTTTTCCTATATAATTGCCCGCGTTGTTCCGGCAACGTATCTTGCGATTTCGCGTGTTTTCTCTTCGATCTGTTTCTGCCAGGAAATCTTTCAGCTAAATTTAGGTGCCGTGGCTTCTCCAAGTTCCCCCAAGGACACGTTCGTCGTCAACGTCATCAACCCTTACCTCGCTGACGTGAAGAAGCACCCTCAGGTGGTTCGGATGAAGGAAGGCGTCCTTCATCAAGAAGATCTGAAGGGACCTATCAAGGAGGGGAGCATCCAGGACAGGTTGGAGGAAGTGGAGCAAGAAGTTTTCAAGTACAAGAGGATGACCGAGCGTGGTGTCGAAGCTAACTTTGACATCACCAACGAGCTGAAGAACTACTTCCTGAAGGAGATGAGGGAGATGTGGGAAAGAATCGCCGCGGCTGAAGACAGAATCATAGAACTCCAAGGGCAAATTAATGATCTATCTAACCAGAACTGTGAGTATGAACTAAGATTTATGCGCATGAGTTTGGGTGCTGAATGCAGGATTCAGGAGATGAGTCTCTCGCAAGAGACTTTAGCAAGATATCCATGGAAGCGTTTCGCCAAGGACTACGTGATTAACGCTAACAAATATGGGAGGAATCTCCGGGGGTAATGGCATTCCCTTGGCTTGTTCCAAGCTTGGGGGAGTGCCCGGTATCTTTATCTTTTACCTTTTGTCTTTTAGAAGTCAAGTAGAGTCGTATCATGTCTAGGGAGATTATTATATGAGATAGGTGTGTGCATTGAGGTCTATCGCCCCTTGGTGAAGAATTGTATCCGTGTGTGTGGAGTCGTCTATGATGGAATATTAATGAGAAGTTTATCGGTTCCTTTTTGCTGCACTCGGTATTCTCTTCACGCAATCGGCCTTATATGATGATTCTTATGGGAAGTATTGACCTTATGTCAGGTATGGCTATGAAACTTTATTTAAATCTTGGCAAACATAGCTTTGGTCATAACAACAAGCATGATTCTCTCAAAGTAGCAACATAGCCAAAACCATTTATGTTATTATACTTGAAGTGTTATGTTGACAAGGAAGACAACTTGATGTGTTATGCTTATTTCAATGTTCATGCTTTATATTGCTTTGCATCTTAGTCATCATCAATTGTCTGCTCTTTCAAAACCTTTGCTAGCCTAACTCTGTACTAAGCGGAATTCCGCTTGTGCATCCATACCCTTAAGCCAATACCTTCCATATGAGTCCACCATACCTACCTACTTGTGGTACTCCACTACCACCTCCTAAAGTATATAATTTATGTGTTATCCTTAAATGTTCAAATCATTTATTTTGTGCCCCTGCTTTAGCTCATGAGGAAGTAGTAGCTAATTCATGACCTTTTTGAGTTGGACAAGCTTCACCCCGGGATTGCATGTATAATGTGCAAACCCATAATACGAAAGGAACTGGCATTGAGTGTGCCCGGCTTAAAAATAATATAACAAACAAACCCTCCTTCACGCTTTGTTCATGAGAAATCAGAAAACTTTGCCAGTGATAAACAAAGGAGAATAAGAGGATGTTATCGTCCTCATACGGGAGCCGTTCCTCGAAACTTGTCCAGTTCAAGAAGTAATTGAGTTATCTATTAGCATTCGTTGACGAATCATGCACCTCTCAAAAACTTGTTTTCATTCTGTTTGATTTGAGGATAGCACATGAGTTTTCCCTACTACCCTAGAGCAGGGCCTATCTTTTAATTTTAAAGTTGAGTCAGTTATTCCTACTTCCTTCTATTTCTCAAAGAGAGCAGACGTTTGATGTTGATAAGGATTCATGCATATAAAGCTGCATTAAGATTTGTCATACCATATCCTTGTTGACATTATCATTTGATAAGTAAGTTGTTTGTCATGCCCGGCTAAGGCAAATATCTTCCTCTGTGTTAACACTTTCACTTCTTGCTTATTAACTTGTTATCTCAAGAAGCTTCAATTAATCCCGTCAAAAGCATTAAAATTATTTGTTGTTCCTTGACCAAAGGACATGTTTGCCATGATATAATGAGTTTCTATTAGTCCTACTTTCGAATATAAGTGTTAACACTCTTTTATGAGAGCCTTATGAGTTGAAGATTGTTGCTGAGGATACTTGAGTTGGTGAAGAGACTATGATGCTTCTTGTCCGTATTCTATCTATCGACACTTCACTCTCTAAACTTGTGGACAGGTTTACCGAGTTCATATTCGCTTGGGGACAAGCGAGGTCTAAGCTTGGGGGTGTTGATACGTCCAAAATGCATCACTATTTTGTATTATAATTTATCCTTATTCATTGATATATTTCACGTTATGATGATGTTCTTATGTTGTTTTGGTCTATTTTACACAGTTTGCAACTTTCCGATGCCGAAACAGCAGATGCAGGATTTAGCAGGAAAAAATGGATACTGAGTTGCTGAAGAAGAACACCTCCAAATTACCTGAAAATTGACGGGACGTGTTTTTCAGAAGAATAACGAAGACACGCAAAAGGGGAGTCAGAGGGGGGCCACAGGGTGCCCAGGCGGCCTGGGGGCGCCCCCCTGGCCGCGCCGGGGGGGGCGCCTGGAGCCCCTGGCCCACTTCATGTCACCCCCTTTTGCATATATGGTCTCCGTCTCCCGAAAACCCTAAGCACGGGACTTTTTTCGGAGTTCCGCCGCCGCTTCGAGGCGGAAACCTACAGAGAAGAAAAGAGCATCTCCGGCGGGCAGATTCCGCCGGGGAGATCACCTCCCGGAAGGGGAGATCGTCGCCATCGTCATCACCATCATCACGGGCATCATCGAGATCATCATCAACATCATCCCCAACACCAGCACCATCTCCATCTTCATCCAAATCTCATCTTTCCATCGCAACTCGTGTTGTAACTTGTACTACCTATCCTCTCTACTCTATCGGTGTTGATTACTGCTTTGTGGTGAATGCTATTGAGTTTTGTTGGAGAAATATTATTATGTCCAGATTGTTTATCACATATTTATCCCCTCTGATCATGATCTCTTTTATGTCTTGTGAGTAGTCACTTTAGTTCTTGAGGACATGGGGAAAGTCTTGTTGTTAGTAGTCATATGATGTTGAAGTAATATGTGTTGTTTGATACTTAAGTTGTGTTGTCATTTCACTAGTGGTGTTGTGTGAGTCGAACACCCAACACTTCGCCTTATTAAGGACCTAGGGGAATGCATTGTGTATAAAGAATGCTTATGGTGGGTTGCCGGAGTGACAGAAACCTGAACCCCAGTTCACACGCTTTTGCATAAGGGAATAATGGATCCTTGATCGTATTGCTATGGTTAGGCTTTTGCCTTAAATTCTATCTTGTATTTGCGGATGCTTGCAAGGTGTTTAATCATAAGAGTGCATTCATCTTGGTCTAGAGAGTGCACTAGCATAGATCCACCGACCAACACTTATCAACACATAACATAGTATCGATACGGAATATGGCGAAAGCACATGACTACCTCTCCCGTGTGTCCTCAAGAACGCTTTAGTCTTTATAAGTTCAGTTGCTAGGCCTATCCTTTGCTAAGAGAGGATTGGGCCATTTGTTACCTTCAGTACCTTTTACATTACTTGCCATTACATTCTTGTTGCTTATATCGAGAAAACCCCTAAAAGTTATCTTTCAGTGCTTGCAGTAATTTCTTGCTCAGAATCGCTTATCAATACCTTCTGCTCCTCGTTCGGTTCGACACTCTTATTTATCGAAAACGCTGCAACAGATCCCTTACGGTTGAGGGTCATCAAGCCCCGCTTCGTGAGCACTGCCCGATCGCGTTCAACAACTATCTCACATGGTTCCTAGCAAGAACCCGTGTAGCGCACATCGATGTGAGTGCACCACCTTGTGTGGACGATAATGCGTAACCGAGTAGTTGTCCAGCCACATCTTCAATTCCAACAAGGTTTCGAACTTAGACCCTTTCGCCATCCGGTTCTTGTCGTCTCCCATATCACGGTGAGAGCTTGGCCTAACACCAAGAGATACACATTGGCCACCATCTACCATGGCTTCATCCGCGAGACTAACATCCTTGAACAATGTAGTCCGATGATCCCGACGGAATACCTTCTCGAAAGCTTCGGCCTCCTTCACCGTGAACCCCTCCGCATCAACTTCTTCATCGGGACCATCGTCATCCGAGTCCGATGCATATGCATGGGAAAAAGGGATGGAATGGTCCATTGTCTCTTGCAAATGATATTTGTCGAGATCACCCACATTGTTGTCATGGAGATCAACTTCATTGTCATCGTCCGCATAATCATAATTGTCCTCTTCCTCTTGCAAAGCTTCATCTTGGTTGTTTGTAAACGGACTCAATGTTTGCCCCACTTCTTGGGTCAAAAGAGGTTCATCAATTTCATCTCGCTTCAAGGGTGGTGGGCTACTATGAACCAAAGGGGAAGGTTTCCGGTTCAAGTCCAAATGCAAACTTGAATCAACCTTCTTCGTTGCAAATAACTCAAGAGCCTTGTCAAGTGATTCGGCCATCGTTTCCTTGTATGCAACCCAACGTTGCTCCGAGTTGACACGCATTGTCTTCCAACGAACGTGCATTCCAAAGCCTACATTATGCCTTCCCTCCAACTCAACGATATCACTAAGGTCCATCCAATTCAATTATTTCCTAACTTGTTGCAAGAGCTCCGCATAGCTAGGACTACTATCAAACACAATGTCAAGCTCATCCGGGTCCGGTTCAATATTGCCTTTCAAAAAGGCGTCTTTGTCCCCATGATGAACAAACACACATGTTCTTCCCATCCCTATAAGCATTCCAAGAACACAAGGTAACATTGCTTTCATGAGTACTAAATGCAAAGATTAACAAAGAATAGAAACACTAATATATATATATCAAACAACAACCCTAACCATAACCCTAACCATAACCCTAACCATAACCATAACCTAACCCTAACAACAACATAACAACACCCATAGGAACACCCATAAGAACACCCATAGGAACACCCATAAACATACATCTCACTTCTCCATGCAAATCACTAGATCCAAACAAAACTAGGGTTTCCCCAAACTAGCAACATTTGAGCAATTTGATAACATTACTTGGACCAAAACAAGGGGATCGGAGGTGATTACCTTTAGGGAGGGCTTGACTTCGAAATCCACGGACAAATTCTTCAAATAAGCAAGATTTGAGAGAGGATTTGGGAGGGGAAGAGAGTGGGAGAGGGGCCTAAGCTCGGGGTGAGAGTGGGAGAGAGTGTGAGTGGGGGAGTGGGGGTCCAGCGCGGCTGCTGGATAAGTCATAGTGCAGTGCCTGGCTCGGAGGCGCTGCACATTACATTGTGTGGCGCCTAACTCGGAGGCGCTGCACGGCCGGGTGCGGGCTCGGGGGCTGCCACGGTGGACAGGCGTGCAACGCCCCTGAGCCAGGCGCTGCATAGTAGGGTGCAGCGCCGTCGTGGGAGGCGCTGCACAAAAAGGTCATGGCTGGGAAATAGTTTCACGGGCAGTTCATTCCGTGAATTGATTACGCTAACATGTCAAAATTGTCAAATTTATCTATTCAGAACAACCATCTATTCGAGATTCTATTCAGACTTCCTTGATCTGAGGTACTCCCTCCGTTCCGAATTAAAAGTTATTTTAGAGCATCTCCAACAGACGCGCAACGCACGGTGTACTACAAAAACATTTACATCATCGAAATAGTCAGTTTTTGCGTGTAGCTCAACACTGGCTTCAGTGTCCGCTGCAAAATAGTGTGCGCGTCGCTCCAGTAGAAGTGATATATTAAACTACTCGTCATCCTCCTCCTCCTCTTTCAACTCCGACTCGGTGATGTCCTCCTTCTCCTTTGACATCGTTAAAATTTATAGCGCGTGATACACATTCATACGCAAAAACAAGATAGTTCATAGATAGGCATAGGTAGATAAAAATGATACAAAAGGATAGTGTAGATACTTCATAGCATAGATAGAAATAAAAAGATAGTCATATTTCAACTACTCGTCGTCCTCCTCTGACTCCGACTCCGTGATGTGTCCTCCTCCTCCTCCGACGTCGTAATGAAGGCGTCAATCCACCGTTCATTGTTGCAGTCCCATGTCTACGCTTCTTTGAGCTCAATGTTGAAGAGCGCGGCCGCCTTCCGCGTGCGCCTGTCCTCGCGATAGGCGGTTCGCTCCGCCCTTCTCTCTGCCCTCCTTTGCATGTACAATTCGCGCTCGTTGACGATGTCCTCCGGGAAGCGTTGGCGCCACAACGCCATGGCCTCCTCGTCCATCTCAGCGATGCCGAGGCAGCGCTCCCGTCTCCGATTGTCACGGCGGTCCTCGTCGATGACAAGCCACGGGGTAGGTGCGAGCTCCTGCGCCCGCTCCCGTGTCGCCACCTCGAGGAAGTTCGTCTCCCTACGAGGCCGCCGGATACGCCACGTCGCCGCGTCGTACCCATGGGCGGCCTCGTGGGCGGTGTCGAATGTGTCGAGGCCGAGGCGCGTCTCACCAGACCAGATCTCGGCGGAGAAGGAGCCGGAGGGGAGCACGCGGACGCCGCGGTAGCCCGAACTTCTCCGACGGCGCAACGGCATGGTGGCGTGACGAGAAAGATCGGTGGAGAGAGCGTGGAGGGTGCGTGGCGAAGCACAGAGCGATGGAAGGGCGCGTGGACGGGCACTGGATTTATAAAGCGCGCCGGACGCCGCACGCCGAAACTAGCACGCGCCGAGCCGCTTTTTCGCGTGCGCGATCTTTACCCGCGTGCTGGAATCTCACGCGCCCACTGGAGCGCGCACTAAAACCCACGTTTCGCGCGCACTTCCATATCGACGAACATGCCAAAGACAACATTGTTTGGAAGCACTCAAAATAAGATCTATTCGGCGACCACCACTTATAAGGTTCAGTTCCTTTGGATAGCTATGTCCCTCATGGAGCGCATGGTATAGAAAGCCCCCCACCCAAATTAAATTTCTTCACTTAGCTTGCCCTACAGGATCAGATGTGGCATGTCGATTGGTTGAAGAGGCGGGATTGGGCAAATTGCAATCTTTGTCCTCTTTACAAGATGGAGCAAGAAACTAGAGTACATCTCTTATTTAGATCTCACTACACCATTAGGCTTTGGCGTTTGGTCATCGAGAATTTTGGGACTCGCTCATTGGACACATCTATCTGGCACATTAAAGGCTCCATCAAGGAATGGTGGGATAAGAGAGCCGACATGTATAACCCAAATAGGCGAGCAATGGCGTCCCTCATCATGCTTGTCTCTTGGACTCTCTAGAACGAGAGAAATTCTTGTATTTATCGGAAAAAATATGCGCCACCACCAATCTTAGTGTGCATGATTTGTGAGGGGGCAAAATTTTGGGGTACCGCGGGTGCTAAGAAACTAGCGCATATTGGATTCCATGAGTAATTGCCATGTCGTGATTGTGGGTTACTTGTGCATCTCTATTCTCTTTTTATTTAATAGATGAGGCAAATTTTATGACTTTGTTTAAAAAAATTATACACGGATATTGGTAACATCTATATATCTTTCCTAAAAAAATTACCATTCATTTGTAGGATGGACGGAGTAGGGCGGGCAGTGCGCACCCTCATGTTCCACTGTTACAATAATTCAACCCATCTATTATAAATATTGACCACGAGTACAAAACATCTCAACATAATAAAAATTATAGACAGGTACATGGAGCATCAAACGACCATTGCTAACTCCAGACCGAGCTGCCGGACCCGCACCCGGAGCTGCATTCTTTGTTGAATCCTTTAATCGATGTGAAGAACATGACACTAAATCTCGATGTTGCGTACGAACGGCGAGAAACCCCAACTTCGCCGCTCCGAGGAGCTGGCAGCAATCTACACTGGAGCTTTGTCTTACCAGTCCCGCCGAACGAATTTAAGGAGGATCGAAGCTCAAAAGATTGTCTTAAAGAAGAAGCGTCGACATCCATTCAAGCGTCGTCCCTGCAAGAATTAAACCATATCTATCTGCTTGTCGGAGCCGAGGCCCTAGGAATCCCCTCCCCACCACGAGCCATCAAAGCGGCAGGCGAAGGGGAGGCGAACCCACAAGCTCATCGGCGGAGATTGAGGGGAGAAAAGCTTTTCGTGTCGCCTTGCGAGAGACAATAATTCAACCCATGTAAGAGACTAAATAGACTACGTACGTAATATATTGCGTTACATTGTGGTATCATGCATTGGATGAAATGAAAAGGAGAAAAAACAAAACCATCATTCTTTCTTTCTCCCTAAACAGCACACTCACAATTCTGCTGCTTTGTTTGAAGAAAAAAAAAGAAAAAAAACACAAAACCACATTCAAGAGGCAGGTATCAACAATATTTCAGCAGTCCCATCATCTTGCAGATGTTGACCGGGATTATGCAGAGTAGTGGTGCCTCGCTCCATGTTGTAAACATACAACCCCTTGTCACCGTGTCTCAGAAAATATATGCAATTCCGCTTTAAACCAGCTTCGTCCGCACTCAGTGATGCCCCGAAGTACCTAGAGTTGACCAAGAACACTCTGTCACCCAGAGTGCGCACTTTCACCCAGGCCATCTCAGCTACGTCCAGCCGCTGAACACCAACATGCAGAACTTCATCTACGAAAAATTGCTGGCCCAAGGATACTCTGAAGAGCTCTCCGCGTGATTCCAACAGCTAAAATTCCGTAAAGCTGTACGGCCGACGCGATCTAACGTCGACGGGGGTTACCGTGAAGGTCGGATGCGGCGAGAACCGGAGCGTCACGACGGCACGGAACAAATCTGCGTAGAACATTCCCCCGAATGTTGTAAGACGCCTCATTCTTCTGACCACCTTATTGCGGCTTCGGTCGAGCATCCGTGACTCGTACCTATGCTCAAACCATTGGGCTTGGGCTCCGGCGGCAGGGCTGCAGTACCTGAGCACCGTGTCTCTGCAGTTGATCACTAGCACGACGCAGTTGGGGTCGGTGGGTGCATGCGATAGCAAGCACCTGGTGGTGTTCTCTTCCAGGAATCCCCCCTGACCCGATGGCAGGCCGATTCTCTGACGCGTGGACGGGTTCCACAGGAAGGTCTCGCGTGATTCGCGGTGTCGCATGAGCAGCCAGCCTTGTGGTGTTACCCAGTAGAAGTGGCTTTCCAGATCATGCAGTCCCATGCGTTGTGATTGCTGCATTGTACTTACGCTGTACAAGAAGAGGCTATCGCTCGCCTCCTCGTGTATTATTTTCTCGGCCTCTTCGTCACCATCACTTTCGTCAGCTTGATAGTACTCGTCGTCTTGTTCATTCCCATGATCAGGCTCGTCTTGATCGCTGAAGTTTATGTCATCGTCGCTTTCCTCCATCGGCATGTAATTGTTGTAATGAAACAGTAACAGCAGGGAAATATCTGGATCCAGTGGAGCTGCATCTTCGATTCCTTTCATCGCCATCGGATTGTGATTCTCTGGTGCGTGAACGGATTCCTTCAGCTTCTGATGTATATTTGCGGAACAAGAATCAATTGTTCGTTGACTATCTCCCTCCAACAAGTGTCCCTGTAAAAGTACGAGCCCTTTATATTTGTTTTCTTGGGCGTTGGCATCCTTATGTAGACGATGCGCGTACATAGTCATTACGAATCCGCTTCGTAATCGAAGTCCCCATTCTGATGTACTATAAGTATAACCCCGTCGAGGTGGATGTCCAAAAAACACTCGAACTGCACGTGACCACGTGTAATCCAGTCCAAGTCGGATCCAACGCGCCTTAGATAGCTAGTAGTACTATAATAAGACCATATACGTGGGTAGACTTCTTGTCGCCTGATAACTGTCAGCCGATCGAGCCGGAACTCCGAGCTTCCCTTGAGAAACACCGGCAGAAATCAGCAAACATCGAGAACGTACGGGATGGATGTTGGGAGTAAACCACGCCTCCAGGCGGTGACTGCCGTGCGCGCGCGGATATGCGCTCCAGGTCCGGCTCGTAAGGTAGCGGCCGTTGGCGAGAGTGGAGGGCCGGTGCGTTGGTTCGTTAGCTAGCCCGCATGGCCGGGTCTCCCGTGTAATGCGCATGCACCGTAGTTAGCAGATTAGTTGGTTAGTGCATGCATGCATCAGGAAATGGCCGTGCATGTAGGGTAGTGTGCTACGTGCGTGCGTGGCCGAGTGTGGCGGCCGGTTCTATGTGTGCTGGGCTATATAAGCTGATGCATTGTGCCTTGCGCCGGGAGGAGCCGTGTGTAGCCATGTAGCCACTGTAAGAAAGAAAAGGATTGGGGCGTTTGTGCGCCCGTGGCGGTGTTCGTGCGCCGGCCGGAAAATCTTGTGTCCATTGTTCTTCTTCCACCTTCGTTCGAGTGAGAGGAGAGGTAGCTAGAGGGATGCGGTTCCAACAATTGGTATTAGAGCTTGGTGTCTTGGGCGTGCCTGCCGTGCCGGAGGCGTGGCAGCGATGGCGGCGCTCGCCGGCAGCTGCGCGACGGAATTCCGGGCCGTGTGTCGGCCCATGGAGGTGGGCGGCGCTGTGGCTGTCATGGCGCGTGGCGGAGGCAGCGGCCGGTGACGTCGTACGTGCAGCGACCGCGGAGGCCGCCGAGGCGCTGCGTGGTGGCACGGCGGCGCAGCACGGCGTGGCGGCGTGGAGGCACTGCATGGCGGCATGGAGGCCGCGGCGGTGCAGGGCAATAAGCCGCGGCGGCGAGCCGGGCGCGACCGGTGCGTGTTATGGGTGCGCACGGGACGCGTCGGGCGCGTCGGGATCGCGGCATGCGGTGAGCGTCTAGTGCGGTCGGGCTCGTCGGGCGCGTCGGGTGCGCGCGGGACGTGCGGGATGCACTGGTGCGGTCGGCTCGTCGGGCGCGCCGGGTGCGCGCGGGACATGCGGGGCGCAGAGGGACGCCAGGCGTGTGTCGCCGGCGGAGGAGAGAACTCGGCGTGTGTCGCCCGAGCCGTGACGGAGCATGATGCGACCGGCGTCGATGTGCCAGGTCGAGTCCGTGATCTGGGTCACGGCCAAGACGACGACAATGACGAGAGCTACAACAACTCTGGTGAAGGCCAGATCGTGGTTTAGGAGGAGTGTGTTGGGAGTAAACCACGCCTCCAGGCGGTGACTGCCGTGCGCGCGCGGGTATGCGCTCCAGGTCCGGCTCGTAAGGTAGCGGCCGTTGGCGAGAGTGGAGGGCCGGTGCGTTGGTTCGTTAGCTAGCCCGCATGGCCGGGTCTCCCGTGTAATGCGCATGCACCGTAGTTAGCAGATTAGTTGGTTAGTGCATGCATGCATCAGGAAATGGCCATGCATGTAGGGTAGTGTGCTACGTGCGATGCGTGGCCGAGTGTGGCGGCCGGTTCTATGTGTGCTGGGCTATATAAGCTGATGCATTGTGCCTTGCGCCGGGAGGAGCCGTGTGTAGCCATGTAGCCACTGTAAGAAAGAAAAGGATTGGGGCGTTTGTGCGCCCGTGGCGGTGTTCGTGCGCCGGCCGGAAAATCTTGTGTCCATTGTTCTTCTTCCACCTTCGTTCGAGTGAGAGGAGAGGTAGCTAGAGGGATGCGGTTCCAACAATGAAGGCGCACGCACGTGATTGGACCTCTCTCCCGGTGGACGTTCTCGTCCAGATCCTGGATCATCTGCGGTGGTCGAGCCACCCGAGCTTCGGCCTAGTGTGCCGGCAGTGGCAATCCGCGCGCGCCTTTTCACCCTTCTACCCGGCATGGATCACTCCTCTGCTCCTCAATGCCACCGACGTCGGAACCACCAACCTGCGCTACTACAGCCCCTACTACCACAAGAACTTCGAGACCACCTCCGCGCTCAGGACGCCCGACGTCAAGATCGTCTGCGCCACTGGACACCACCTGGCACTATGCTCGGAGCACCTAATCCTCGACGCCCAGCTCTTGTCCGGCGACGTCCACGAGCTACCGCCGACCAAGAACGCCATGTTCGACTCCGTTGTCTACGACGACGGGGAGCACACCATGTTCGGTGTCGACACGCAGTTTGGCATGCTAGGAATCGCCCGCTGCATCCGAGACGACACCATCGACGCATGGGGGGACTGGGACGTCGCGACTTCTGACTACGACCAACCAAGGTTTTTGACATCGCAGGACTGCAACCCAGTACTCCGCGATGGCTCCCTCTATCTGCTGGGGAAAGATGGTGAGCTCGCGGTGTACGAAGACAGGAGGCACGACCAAGGATTTAATATTCTCGAGAAGCCCCATAGTTTTACGTTCGACCACAAGCATAGCTACTTGGTTAAGTCTGATCGAGGTGAGCTGATGGCCGTCCTCATTGGCCATCGCGGGACGCCCGTCAACGTCGTCAAGCTGAATGAGCACACCATGCCGTGGGAGAAAATAGAAACCCTAGAGGGGAGAACCTTGTTCACTGGCACCTTGACAACAACGGTGAAGAAGACTAATATCAAATGGATGCAGGACAAGATTTTCCTTGTTGGAACCAAGGATTGCCGGACAATCACAGAAACAAGAGGAGATGAATTTTGCCGGGCGACAAACACCCGCGACGACGGACGCCCGCCCCGGCGACGAACACCGGGGCCCATTTTTCTTCTCTGTATTTCACCAACTCGGCTCAAACCGAACAAAGCACAATGCATCGGCTTATATAGCCCAACACACAGGGCCGGCCGCCACACACGCACGTAGCATCCATACGTCCATATCCTGCATGCACTAAGCTAGCTACATGCACGGCCACGACCAGCACGATCTTATCCATGCTAACAAACCGGCCGGCACACTCGCCAACGGCCCTGCCGCACGCGCTGCACTGAGTGCGCGCGCACACACCCACACGCAACACAGAGGTGACCACGGCAAGTCGTGGTTTATGCCTAACATACTCCTCCTAAACTACGACATCGCCGTCGTCTCGGAGTTGGTGTAGCTCCCGTCGTTGATGTCGCCATGACCGTGACCCAGCCTGCGGACCCGACCTGACGCAACGACGCCGGTCGCATCGCCACGGACCCGACCTGGCGCACTGACGTCGGTCCCACCGTGCTCCGTCACGCCTCCGGCGACATATGCCGAGCTCCTCCTCCGCCGGCGACACACGCCTGCGTCCTTCCGCGCTCTGCACGTCCCGCACGCCCCTGACGCACCCGACGAGCCCGATCGCACCAGTGCGTCCCGCTCGTCCCGCGCGCACCCGACGCACCCGACGAGCCCGACTGCACCAGACGCTCACCACGCGCCTGCGGTCCCGACGCGCCCAACGCGTCCCGTGCGCACCCATAACACGCACCGGTCGCGCCCGGCTCGCCGCCGCGGCTTATTGCCCTGCACCACCGCGGCCTCCATGCCGCCATGCAGTGCCTCCATGCCGCCACGCCGTGCGGCGCCGCCGTGCCACCACGCAGCGCCTCGGCGGCCTTCGCAGTCGCCGCACGTACGACGTCACCGCCACGCGCCATGACAGCCACAGCGTCGCCCATCTCCATGGGCCGACACATGGCCCGGAGCTCCGTCGCGCAGCTGCCGGCGAGCGCCGCCATCGCTGCCACGCCTCCGGTACGGCAAGCACGCCCAAGACACCAAGCTCATGATACCAATTGTTGGAACCAAGGATTGCCGGACAATCACAGAAACAAGAGGAGATGAATTTTGCCGGGCGACAAACACCCGCGGCGACGGACGCCCGCCCCGGCGACGAACACCGGGGCCCTTTTTTCTTCTCTGTATTTCACCAACTCGGCTCAAACCGAACAAAGCACAATGCATCGGCTTATATAACCCAACACACAGGGCCGGCCGCCACACACGCACGTAGCATCCATACGTCCATATCCTGCATGCACTAAGCTAGCTACATGCACGGCCACGACCAGCACGATCTTATCCATGCACTGACAAACCGGCCGGCACACTCGCCAACGGCCCTGCCGCACGCGTACAGCTCTGGACTGAGTGCGCGCGCGCACACACCCACACGCAACACAGAGGTGACCACGGCGAGTCGTGGTTTATGCCTAACATTCCTCCCGAGGTTCTATGATTGGCCTCAGAACGTACATGTTGATCTCGTCCAACGTGAAGATGATGTTGCCTTTGTCCCAAAAGATGGACACTCAGATACCACGGTCAAGCATGACGATTTTGGGACAAAACTGTGGTCTTATGAGTTGGGACAGCCTCAAGAGGCAATGGAATTTTGGGGGACAGAGAGAGTTAATTATGGTATTTGGATCGATTTTGGCACGTAGCAGATGATTTCATTATTACGAGGGAAACACTTACCATTAACCGACGAATAATTGGGCCGCGTCCATCACCTTCCCTGCGTGACACACGTCTCGCATACAATAAAACTCGCTTCTGCAACAAAAGCTATGCTTCCGAAACATATGCGGTGTTGCAATACTCTATGACGGGTCTACGTTTTACAATAAAACTTCTCTTGCGAATTTTTTTCTACAACAAGACCTCAGTTGCAAAAAAAAAAACAAATTACAATAAAACCTAAGTTGCAAAAAAATGAAAATTGATGTTGAAAAAACAATAGTAACAATCGCAACAAGACGTGCGTTGAAGTATGGAGACACGTTCGGCCGTGTGATGCGGTAAATCCGACGGCTCGCGACTCGGTTGATCTTTTAAGAAGATCAGTCGGCGGACGCGTAGCACACCCAGTATTAGCTAAATATATCCGGAGAGAAACCAATACGCCGCTCGCGTTGCCCCAATGGTGACTCGGGCGATCCATATCTCAGCCGCTGCCGCCCCCTCCACCTCCGTCCCCTGCTGCCGCTGGAGGAAGTCACCGGGCTAAGACTGCCTGTTTGACGGCAGTGGCAGGCCCTCATCTCCTCGCACGACGGGTGGTGATGCGGGCCTTTCATCCCCACCCGGCGGGACCTCCGACAGCTGCAGATTGGCGGACGTTGAGGTAGATACAAAGGAAGGAGAAACACTGATGAGATGCAAAGCGAAGCAGAAAGGAAGATACAAGGCACTAGGTAGAACACCACAATGGCAACATCCGAAACACTGATGCCGACTGCCCGCACTATGCCTACACCAACTAGCCAACTAAGAGCACGGAAGGAGGGCCACACCGAACAAGCATCAAGCGCGGGCTACATCTACAAGCGAAACATGGGCAACACTTGAGCTGTCTCCACCGTCGTAAAGGGACACTACCCTTTCACCCAGGCTCGATGAGTGAGATGCCCTTAGTTGGATTAAATAGAAAATGGAAAATCCACAACTATAGTTTAGAGCTTCTTATAATTTCTCTTAAATACTCCCACGATAGGGTTATTGCAATCTCATTAGGTGGCATTCTTGCAACAGATCCTACGAGAAACACCATCCAACAAAATAGTGAAGTCAACAGGTACTAAAATCAACCCAGACACTATAATCTAGTCTCTCAGTTCCCCAAAATGCGCATGCCTCCTTACCTTGTCCCACTTCATGAGTCCACATGTTTGTGTCATTGTTATCATCTTTCTTCGTTGGAAGCACGGCTCCCAGCTTTGGCACGAATGCGAGTTCACTGTCACGCTCAACAAGATCAACATGGATGGTCTCTGGCCAGTTGAAGAGTCTGGGGAGGAACACTTTGTCCCGCATCCATTTGATGTTGGTCCTCTTCATCATCGTTGTGAGTGTGCCGGTGAACAGAGCTCTTCCCTCGAGGCTCTCCGTCTTCTCCCACTCCATCGTACGTTTGTTGAGCTTGACGGTGTCGACGGGTGTCCCACGGCGCCCAACGAGGGCGGCCATGAGCTCGCCACGGTCGGACTCGAAGAGATAGCTATCGTGGCATTTAAAACCAAAGCCATGGGGCTTTTCGAGGATATCAAATCTTTGGTCATGGCTACTCCCATTGTAGACAATCAGCCTCCCATCTTCTCCCATTACGTAGAGCAAGCCGTCGTGGAGGACTGGGTTGCAGTCTGGTGACACTGTAAACGGTGCACGAACGAGATGAAAATCGTCGATATCATGTTCCTCCCACTCGCCCCACCCGCCCTTGCTATCTTTGGTAGCAAGCGAGACCGTGAGCCCGTTAATGGCTTCGACGCCATAGACCCTATCCACACCGTCATACACCGCGAAATCGAACCCTGGCCGAGAAGTCGGCGGGAGCTCGCACACGGCACCAGTCCTGAGCTCTGCACTGTGGACCATGAACTCCGAGCCCAGCATTAGGTGTACCCCTTTGACACAGTACATCTTGGCGCCAGGCGTGTCTAGCTTGGTGGAAATCTCGAAGTTCTTATGGTAGTATGGACTGTAGTACCGGAAACTGGTGGTTCCAACGTTGGTGGCATTGAGGAGGAGGGGCGTGATCCATGCCGGGTAGAAGGGCAACAACGTGCAAGCATACTGCCATTGCCGGCACACCAGACCAAAGCTCGGATGGCTTGACCACTTGATCCGACTCAAAATCTGGGCGAGAACATCCACCGGGAGAGAGGACCAGTCCCGTCCTTGCGCCGTCGCCGTCGCCGTCGCCATCTCCTTCTCGATTGCCTGGACGGGATCGAGCTCAGAGCAGACTTGGCACCGCGTATTATATATTTGTACGCTGCATTATCTTGGTGTACCGGTCGGGTTCGGGTCCTCTAGTTGCAAGTCCAAGATCAAGTTTGTCCCGGATGCGGATGCCTGGCTGCCAGTTTGAACGCTAATCGGACTAGGAGCAGCTTTCATGTCGTATGCGGCTTGGTCTGAGTTTGAAAGATACACCAGATCGTGGTGTTCCCTATATAAGCAAACCAGAGGATAGCAGCACTCAACACAAAACAAACCTGCGACTGCGAGGCACCTACGAGCGGCAGGGAAGCACGGCCGGGAGGCAGGAGCGCAACAGAGCAAGCAGCGGCGCCAGTAAACACGTGAAGTAGTACCCGTATATACGGAGGTACGGGATCTTGATTAAGCGTCTTATTTTCCTTTTGGGAGAAGTATATTTTTTGTCCCTAAATTTTCTTGAAAGTACAGAAATAGCCCCTCAACTATAATACCGGCAAACCTTAGTCCCTCAACTTTTTAAACCGGATTAGTTCAGTCAATCGTATCGCTTTGGGTGGTATTCGTCCAATGTGGACACAGTTTTGACCAAAACTTGACACGTCGTCTGGGTTTGACCGCCAAGTCACAGTCCACATCTTCTTTTCTTTTCGAAACTGGCCCCAAATCCAACCCAGGCGTGCCGAGCTTGGATGAGAAATAGCGACGGCGTCGTCCACGACGGTCATGCAGCGGAGATGCAGCGCGATGAGCTCAACGACCCAGGGAGTGGCGTCGAGCTGCACATGAATAGCTGTGCTGGCTCTTCCGTCCATGGTTCGCACATGCATAGATCATGCCTGAATAGCGACTAGTGCATGCGTGCACTCTGCAAGAGGACCTAGAACGTGACGGTGGAGGCCTTCTCCTCCTCCGTGCTGGCACTCCCGGGAAACACCGGCAACCCGGTCCGCTCATGGCGAACGTGGAGAAGCTCCCGGCCGGGGCTCAACACGCTGGGCGTCTCCATGTCCCGCGTGGACTACACACCATGTAGGGCGTGAACCCACCGTACACCCCCCGCCGAGCTGCCGCCTGCGCCCGGTGCGCCGCCGCCAACCCGTTGAACATGATGCTCGAGCAGGAGGAGGAGCTCGGACAAGCCCTCTTCACGCACCTCCATTGAGGGCGTTGGTCGTGGCGTTGCTCACGCACAAGTTTCGCCCATGCCGCGTTCTGACATGGTCGGCGTTCTCTTTCACACGAGCGTCCATGCGTGTTGGGTTGATGACGTCGCGTTCGAACCGGTCGACGGCGTCGTGGTTCAACCTGTTGGAATTTACTAGTATTTACTAGTCCAAATAAATTCAGAAATTCTCATTGACACATTATTATTTTGTTAATTTGGAAAATTAATGAGTCATTGATTAATTAGTAACGGTCGCATTTATTGGGGCTGTTTCTATTTCATTAACAGACGCGGTTATTACGACCGTTTCTGACTCATTAACAAACGCGTTTATTGTTACTGTTTCTATTTCATAAATGGACGTGTTAAGTACGGCAGTTTCTAAATCATAAACGGACGTGTTTATGGCGGCTGCTTTGACTCCCAACATACACTATATAAACCCGTACCAAGCTAGCCTTGGGAGTAGGTTGTTTTCGTATGGTTTCTCACCGTTCCAAAATATTGCGCCGCCACTCAAGCCTTCTCCATCCCTCCTTCCGGCGTGCACCAGAAGAAGGGACAGCAGGCCTCCGGAACCCCGCCTCTTGCGATCCTGTACGGGAGAAGGGCGATCAGGTTTTTGGGGAGAGCTCTCGCTCGACTGCTGACAGCGATCACTTCCCCAACGACGACTTCTTCCCCGACATCGGCAACCTCTTCCTCGACGACGACATGGCCCAGACCGGGGACAACACAGCCGCTACTACAGCTGCTGCAACGTATGCATCTCTCTCTCATCTGTATCAGATCTCGCTACAATTTCTATGTCTAGTACTTGCCGTAGATTGGACCTGTTTCCCCATTGTACTAGATATTTGCATGCTCGCTTTAGTTGCTTCTGTCATGATTAATTTTATGATATTTCGGATTAAACCATATGATGAATTGCTAATATATTCAACAATCCAAAAACCTGATTATAGGCAATTTGCTACACCTGCTTTTCTTACGTCGGCAAAGCCCGATCGGTTCAAGGGTGTGAACTATAAGAGGTGGCGCACGAGAGCAGTGTTGTGGTTTCAATCCATGAACTGCTATGCGGCCACCAAGGGCATGCCTGAGGGCGATCTTGAACCTGCACAGCGGGAAGCCTTTGAAAGGGTTGATATTATGTTTAAGACAGCCCTCCTCGGTATTATTGATGGTTCCATTGTGGATCCTTATATGTCGTTTGATAATGGCAAGGACATGTGGGCCGCGCTCGAGGCCAAGTTTGGGGTCTCGGACGCTGGTAGCGAGTTGTACGTCATGGAGCAATTCTATGACTACAAGATGACTGATGAGCGTTCTGTTGTTCAACAGGCTCATGAGATACAGTCACTCGCTAAGGAACTTGAGCACTTTAAGTGTAATTTACCGGACAAATTTGTGGCCGGTGGCATCATTGCCAAGCTTCCACCTTCGTGGGGCACCTTTGCTACTTCTCTGAAACACAAGAGACATGAGTTTTCCGTTTTGGACCTCATCGGATCTCTTGATGTGGAAGAGAAGGCGAGAGCAAAGGATACACGTGCTCGGGTTGCTGAGGTAGGTTCTGCTGCGCACATGGTGCAGAAGAAAAACTACCAGCCCAACAAGCCTAAATATAACAAGAAGAAATACGAGGGTAAAGGCAAGCCTGACAACAAGTTTAAGCCATCGTCCTCTACCAACTTTAAGAAGAAGAAGGGATCATGCCACGTTTGTGGCGACCTGAGCCATTGGGCTCCGAGATGCCCCAAACGGCATGAGCTGCAGCAGCTGGAGAATAGCGGCAAGACCGCTAATGTTGTCATGGCTGACACCGAGATGAAGGATATTGGGTACGGTATAATTCCTACCATTCTTTCAATTTGTCATTCTCCTAATTGGTTGATTGACACAGGTGCCAATGTACATGTTTGTGCTGATGCCTCCATGTTCTCTTCTTACCAGGTCACAGGGACTTCCCCCGTGCTGATGGGGAACGGGTCACATGCCACTGTTCGTGGTGTTGGTACGGTCGATCTGAAGTTTACTTCGGGGAAGATCGTGCGACTGAAGAACGTGCATCATGTGCCCTCCATCAATAAGAATCTCGTCAGCGGTTCGCGTTTATGTCGAGATGGTTATAAGTTGTTTTTCGAGTCCAATAAAGTTGTAATTTCCAAGTATGGACAATTTGTTGGTAAAGGCTATGAGTGCGGAGGCTTGTTCCGCCTATCTTTGTCAGACTTATGCACTAAAGTTATTAATCATGTTTGCCACGATAATGAATCTGATATTTGGCATTCACGACTTTGTCATATTAACTTTGGTTGCATGACGCGGTTAGCAAATATGAGTTTAATTCCGAAATTTACTACTGTGAAAGGTTCCAAATGTCAAGTGTGTGTTCAAGCTAAGCAACCTCGCAAGTCCCATAAGACTGCGGAGGTAAGAAATTTAGCACCACTGGAGCTTATACATTCTGATCTTTGTGAGATGAATGGCGTGTTGACAAAGGGTGGAAAGAAATACTTTATGACACTCATTGATGACTCCACTAGATATTGTTATGTGTATCTTCTGAAAACAAAAGATGAGGCTTTAACTTACTTCAAAAACTATAAGGCCGAAGCAGAGAACCAACTTGATCGTAAAATTAAACGGCTTAGGTCTGATCGTGGTGGAGAGTATTTTTCAAATGAATTCAATTCGTTTTGTGCGGAACATGGTATTATCCATGAGAGGACGCCTCCCTATTCACCTCAGTCAAATGGGGTGGCTGAAAGAAAGAACCGAACTCTGTCTGATTTGGTTAACGCCATGTTAGACACTTCGGGTCTCTCCAAGGCATGGTGGGGGGGCGCTAATGACTGCATGTCATGTCCTAAACCGAGTTCCCACAAAGAATAAAACCATTACTCCATTTGAGGAATGGGAAAGGAAAAGATTGAAACTCTCTTACTTACGTACTTGGGGTTGTTTGGCGAAAGTCAATATACCAATTCCCAAGAAGCGCAAGCTTGGACCTAAAACCGTAGATTGTGTTCTTCTGGGCTATGCTTTTAATAGCATCGGTTATAGATTTTTGGTAGTAAAATATGAGGTATCCGACATGCATGTCGGTACGATTATGGAGTCGAATGATGCGACTTTCTTTGAGAACATATTTCCTATGAAGGATATGGCTAGCTCATCAAATCAGGAAATACCTATTTTATCGAGTCAGGAAATAACTGAGATTCCTGAACCCACCATTCCAATAGAACACGTTGAGAATCCCTTGGAGGATGACAATAAAGTTCCTGTTAGGAGCAAGAGACAGAGGATTGCAAAGTCCTTTGGTAATGATTTCATTGTGTACCTCGTGGATGACACACCTAGGACTATTTCAGAAGCCTATGCATCTCTTGATGCTGACTACTAGAAAGAGGCTGTCCGTTGCGAGATGGATTCCATCCTGGCTAACGGAACCTGGGAGATCACCGATCGTCCCTATGGGTGTAAACCTGTAGGGTGTAAGTGGGTGTTCAAGAAAAAGCTTAGGCCTGATGGTACAATTGAAAAATACAAGGCAAGGCTTGTGGCCAAGGGTTATACTCAGAAAGAAGGTGAAGACTTCTTTGATACTTACTCACCTGTGGCTAGATTGACCACTATCCGAGTGCTATTGTCTTTGGCTGCCTCGCATGGTCTTCTCGTTCATCAAATGGACGTTAAGACAGCTTTCCTTAATGGAGAGTTGGATGAGGAAATTTATATGGAGCAGCCAGACGGTTTCGTAGTGCCCGGTCAGGAAGGAAAAGTGTGTAAGTTATTGAAGTCATTATATGGCCTCAAGCAAGCTCCTAAGCAATGGCACGAGAAGTTTGAAAGGACTTTGACTTCTGAAGGCTTTGTTGTAAACGAAGCTGACAAATGTGTGTACTATCGCCATGGTGGGGGCGAGGGAGTTATTCTTTGTCTATATATCGACGACATACTGATATTTGAAACCAATCTTGATTTAATTAAGAAAGTTAAGGATTTCTTATCTCGTTGTTTTGAGATGAAGGATCTAGGAGTGGCTGATGTTATCTTGAACATCAAGCTGCTGAGAGATGATAATGGTGGGATTACACTGCTTCAATCTCACTATGTGGAAAAGGTCTTGAGTCGCTTCGGGTATAGCGACTGTAAGCCTTCTCCAACTCCATATGATCCTAGTGTGTTGCTTCGAAAGAATCGACGGATTGCTAGAGATCAACTGAGATATTCTCAGATTATAGGCTCGCTTATGTATTTGGCGAGTGCCACGAGGCCTGACATCTCTTTTGCTGTGAGCAAATTGAGCCGGTTTGTTTCCAATCCGGGAGATGATCATTGGCGTGCGCTTGAGAGAGTTATGCGCTATTTAAAAGGCACAGCGAGCTATGGAATTCACTATACCGGAAACCCGAGGGTTCTGAAAGGCTATAGTGATTCTAATTGGATATCTGATGTTGATGAGATTAAGGCCACTAGTGGTTATTTATTTACACTTGGTGGTGGTGCTGTTTCTTGGAAGTCTTGCAAGCAGACCATCTTAACGAGGTCAACTATGGAAGCAGAACTCGCAGCATTAGATACAGCCACTGTTGAAGCAGAGTGGCTTCGTGAGCTTTTGATGGACTTGCCTGTGGTTGAAAAACCAATACCCGCAATCCTAATGAACTGTGATAATCAAACCGTGATCATCAAAGTGAACAGTTCTAAGGATAATATGAAGTCATCAAGGCATGTGAAGAGGAGATTGAAATCTGTCAGGAAACTGAAAAACTCCGGAGTTATTACAGTGGATTATATCCAAACGACTATGAACTTGGCAGATCCCTTCACAAAGGGTTTATCACGTAATGTGATAGATAATGCATCGAGGGAGATGGGTTTGAGACCCACGGTATGAGTTGTCCACAGTGGTAACCTGCTCTATGTGATTGGAGATCCCGTGAATTAGAAGTAAGAGACAAGCTGTTGGTCAGCTGAGAGGAGAGTATTCTTATATTTTATCCCACTCCGTGAAGATGCAATATTCTCCTAATCTGTATGGTAGGTTGACATTTGTCTTAATGTGTTCCAAGTGGTTTACTTATATAAGCGGAGATGTGTCCTACAGAGCATCTTTTGAGGAACTCACCTATATGAGCTTGATTGTTGAACGTCGCAATCTGTGAGAATTGGGTGTTCTCTAATAAACTCATGAAAGGCCTTCGGAGTATGACGCATAAGCTCCAACCGCGGGGCAGCCTAGTATCGGTCTAGACGTTGTGTGAAACTGGTATCACAACAAACTTGTAGTTCAAGGCATAGTCCACTATCCAAGTTGTGAATGAGTGTAACATAACATTCTAGGTGGAAGTTCAACTTAACAGTCTCCACTAAGTACCGGTATATAAACAATGCTTTGGAACTTAAAAATGAGGAGATGTGTCTATGAGATTTTGTGGGGGATTGTTGGAATTTACTAGTATTTACTAGTCCAAATAAATTCAGAAATTCTCATTGACACATTATTATTTTGTTAATTGGGAAAATTAATGAGTCATTGATTAATTAGTAACGGTCGCGTTTATTGGGGCTGTTTCTATTTCATTAACAGACGCGATTATTACGACCGTTTCTGACTCATTAACAAACGCGTTTATTGTTACTGTTTCTATTTCATAAACGGACGTGTTAAGTACGGCAGTTTCTAAATCATAAACGGACGCGTTTATGGCGGCTGCTTTGACTCCCAACATACACTATATAAACCCATACCAAGTCAGCCTTGGGAGTAGGTTGTTTTCGTATGGTTTCTCACCGTTCCAAAATATTGCGCCGCCACTCAAGCCTTCTCCATCCCTCCTTCCGGCGTGCACCAGAAGAAGGGATAGCAGGCCTCCGGAACCCCGCCTCTTGCGATCCTGTACGGGAGAGGGGCGATCAGGTTTTTGGGGAGAGCTCTCGCTCGACTGCTGACAGCGATCACTTCCCCAACGACGACTTCTTCGACATCGGCAACCTCTTCCTCGACGACGACATGGCCCAGACCGGGGACAACACAGCCGCTACTACAGCTGCTGCAACGTATGCATCTCTCTCTCATCTGTATCAGATCTCGCTACAATTTATATGTCTAGTACTTGCCGTAGATTGGATCTGTTTCCTCATTGTACTAGATATTTGCATGCTCGCTTTAGTTGCTTCTGTCATGATTAATTTTATGATATTTCGGATTAAACCATACGATGAATTGCTAATATATTCAACACAACCGACTCCGAGCTCACGCCATGGACACATGGACGCATGGCAGAGCAACCGCCACCGGTGTGTGTGTTGCTGTGGGCCGGTGATGCGCCAGTGTGTGCGTGCGTCGCCGGCAAGCCTCGCCGTGCTGCAGCTCCCTGGTCGCGTGCACCTTCTGCGTGCGCTGCCGTGAGTCACAAACTCACAATAGCTCCACGCCTATCTCCTTCTTCTGTTTTTGGACGCGCGCCAACTGCTCGATGAAATGTCCAGCTAGTTAAACTGGGAAGGAAGAAGAAGATTGCCACGTGAGCGTCGACCTGTCAAAACCATGCAAGTCAACATGAAAACTGCTTATGTTGAGTCATCAAGGGACTAAACTAATCTGGTTTGAGAAGTTTAGGGACCAAGTTTTACCAGTTTTGGAGTTAAGGGATCATTTCTATACTTTTGAAATAGTTTAGGGATGGAAAATATACGTTTTCCTTTCTTTTTTTATTCTCATTCTCATTAATAATGCTACTAGTACTATTTATTTGAAATTTGTTGAGGATTGATTGGTTCCTGTTCCACACCAACGTCAGTCTCCTAATGAACCTTCACATTTGTGCAGGCGAGAGAGAGGATATATTTGATCCTCCTTGTAAGAGGATTTTCTAACACCACCTTTTATCGTTCAGCCTTGTTGCCTTATCTATCTATAATAATAATAAAGTGGATCGAAAGCTAACTCATCGGATTAATCTCTACTAGATCGACCAAAGTGGACATGGCGATCAATCAAAGTGAAGATTCGTTTCTACTGGATCCAACATTCTTCCCTCTGCTACTATTTGATTATGACTATTACGAGCCCGGAGGAGACAGTACGGACGACAACATCGATGGTGACCCTGAAGATCAGGAAGATCATGACGGAAGTGAGAAGAGCGACAATGATGATGAGACCAACGAAGCAAATGGCGCATTCTTCTTCTACAGTATAACCAAGAGACTCTTGCTACGCAAGAGAGTAGATGATCTGAAAGACCACCTCTACTGGACAACACCACAAGGCTGGATGCTCATGTCGCACCCTGATTCACATGACACCTTCTTGTGGAATCCATCCACGGGTCAGAGGATCGGCCTACCCCCTGACTAAGACGATTTCCTCCTTGCAAGTACCAGAATTCGGTGCTTGCTATCGCATAGGCCAACGGATCCAAACTGTGTGGTGCTAGTTGTGAATTGCAGAGACACCGTACTTTGGTATTGCCATCCCGGAGCAAACCGGTGGTCTGATCACATGTACGACTATACCGGAGGAAATCAGTGGTTCACCAATATACAAGACATGGTAGCGCATGACCAAATTCGTCGGGCCGCCGTTAGATCAATGTCGTGTCTCACGGCAGTTGCGGGGAAATTCTACGCACATATGTCTGACAGAGTTGTGAGACTCGACTTCCTACCAAACCCAACGTTTACTACAATCCCGGCCGAGGAAGCTTCAAATACAGGGTACAGCTACACATGTTCACACTCCAGCTTGCTAGAATCTTGTGGTGAGTTGTTCAGCTTGATCATGAAGCATCCAACAGTTTGTGATCACAAGGTTGCCCAGATTGAAGTTCAGAAGCTAGACCTATCAACAAGAGCTTGGGTGAAAGTAGACATGATCGATGATAGGGTATTCTTCGTCGATTCCGGCTGCCTTGGCGCATCACTTAGTGCAAAAGAAGTCGGATTGAAGGGAAACTGCATCTATTTCGTGAGATGCCAGGACAAGGGGTTGTATGTCTACGACATGGAACGTGGAACTACTGCGGTACATGATCCAGGGCTAGACCTACCGGATGACATGGCGCCTGAGATTGTAGTGCCTCCTTCTTGAATGTTTTTCTATGGAATGTGAAAGTCCTATTCTGCTCCCAAGCTCAAATGTTCCCGCGTCAACAGTAAAATCGAAAAAAATAAAAATAAAAAAATTCTGAATTTGTTTGTGCTAACTTTGGCAAATGTTTTATACGCTGTTAAAATTTCAGCACGAAACAACATTCGTGGAAGGCGTGGCAAAAAAAATCAGCACTTCAAAATATTTTCGAACCTAGCAATTTTGGAACATCGTTTTTTTGCCACGCTTTTCACGAATGTCGTTTTGTACTGAAATTTCGCCAGCATACAAAACATTTGCCAAAGTTCACCACAAAAAAGATTCAGAATTTTTCGAATTTGTTTACTTTCTTTTATTTTACTGTTCACGAGGGAGCATTTGAGCTCGGGTGTAGATACTCCATGTCCTGTGGAATGTTGCTTTTCCCTTGGGTTCTTTTGCAAGGAGATGATACCTCCCATGTTTCAAAATTTGGTATCCAATAGTATTCCCTTCGGTTTCCTCAAAGGTCCCGTCTTCGTTATATCTAAAACAACTTTTGATTACCAAAATATGTTGACAAGATAATTGTAAAACTATACACCCTACTAGATTTGGTTCCTAAGTAATTCCATGAAAATGAATTGCATGTTAAGAAAGAGATAAGTGCATTTTTGTCATTGATCTATTTTTTGATATACACTCATTGTATAAATGCCGTCCCGATGGCATGGTCAAAATGAGCTAAGTCCACGGGACCTCGATGTCTAATCCATGGGTATTTTCGGGCAGCACTGGGGGGG
>LR738713.1:473835723-473899788 GCA_902687465.1 Secale cereale | reverse complement strand
GGGTGTGAGGCTTGTCTGCTCCCCCGTAATACTCCCATCTGTGCTCCCTTGCGTTCAACGGCAGAGATGAACTGTTGAATGGCCCACGTCCAAGTCTTCTCTTACCATCGTCTTCTCCCTTCTAGAGAAAAACGAATCACGGCCAAAATCCGGCGAACACCACGATGCGCCTTGCGACGGTGTAGCAGCTGCGCGTCCCAACCCTTCCCTGCCTTTCCCTCTCCTTTCTGTAACACGACCCCTTCAGGCTGAGTGGCTGACCATGGTGTCTGCCTAGATCTCTAGCCGTTTCGTATTGCAATTTTGCAATCCAAGTACTCACAAATTCTCCAAGAACAAATCATCGTCGAAATTACTTGCTCGTATTCCCTCGCTCGCTGGCAGGGGTATTGTCGAAGCGGTTGAGGTAGCGAGGTAACTCATGCCCATGGGCCATGGACACCATTGCACTGGCGTGACACGGTACCTCCTCGCCCTCCTCGTCGATGCCGTCACAACTCATAACTCACAACACTCATACCAGACATAGCCTTGGTGCCGACGTGCTTCCTCACTACACCGGTGAGACTTGAGCTGAGAAAGGTTAATCAATTCATCATTGGATTCATTGGTACAATGGCAAGTACGGACAGTGAACATCGCTGAAGTTATTGATGGTGACTGAGAAGAGTAAAGGATGATACATTGATACACATACGTGATTAACTGTTGATGGATCCTGCTCCCACCTTAAGGCTGGTTGTAATGGGGAGTATCATAAACTAGTATCATGCATATGATACTAGTGTATGATACTACATCCGTAATGCATGGTATCATATGTTGGTATCATATTAAGCTATATTTATTATCATGCATTACACAAAGTAACACATCATTTAATATGATACGGTATCATGATATGATACTCAAGGCTCTTTTTCTCTATTTAATTCTATGCCACCTCATCAACATTGCTTAGTTGGCATGCATGATACTACCTATGATACTCCCATTACGACCGGCCTAATACTCACATCCGTGCTCCCTCGCGTTCAACGACAGAGATTAACTGTTGGATGGCCCACGTCCAAGTCTTCTCTTGCCTACCAACGTCTTCTCCCTTCTCGGGAAAAAACCGAATCGCGACCGAAATATGGGGAACACCATGACACGCCTCGTGACGGTGTAGCGGCTGTGCCCCTCTTTGAAGGCATCACGCAGACGGCCCTCCCTGTCGAGTCTGCCCCGGCGCCCGGCGGACACGACAGGCACTTCGATCCATCGATGAAGCTCATCATACCAGAGCTAGCAAGCAGTATAAGGTGGCGTTTGGTTGTGTGGCTATCCACCAGAGGGACAGGGATAGACAATTTTCGAAGGGACGCCACTCGTTTGGTATAGAAGGGACGTGAGATGGGGATAGCCAGATTCGAGAGAATATTCCTCCAAAACTTGGTTGAGATGAGAGCAGCCACCGCGTACGCTTACGCGAAATGTTTTTTTTTTATGTCTCACCCCTTCACGAGCGAACAGAGTCCTAGCCTAATCCTCGGCTGTAGCTCACGAACACCCGAAGCGGCAGCGTTGATTTGGATCCGGGCTGCGGTGGCGGGGAACAATTCCGGCAAGTGGGAACAGGTTTGGCAGGCATCTCTGTTCTCTCTCTATATGCAAGTTGACTGGTCCATCTCATTCTCTTGAGTGAGTCTGTTTTCATGCAACCTACCATACAAGTTCCGTTGGATCTTCTTCACACCTCCCTAATAATTCATTATTCATCCCTCTTGTTTGTTAGCTAGTATTCCTACTAGATTATAGGGATTTGTTCACGTGTCCCTAACAGCTATCCCTAGCCATTTCTTAATCTTCCAACCAAACAATCAAAAGCGGTTATCCAACTCCTTCAATTCCTCACAACCAAACAACTGAAATTGGCTATCCTCAACCATGTGGTTAAGGATATCCTCAGTCAAGTCGACCTTGCTCATGAACCAAACACCACCTAACTGTATAAGTCTGCACATCCGAGTCACTGCTACTCCCTGCAGGCCTGCACTACACCGTGGAGCCCACCAGCCATCACGTATGTGTATCAATGTATCATCCTTTACTCTTCTCAGTCACCATCAACAACTTCAGCGATGTTCACTGTCCGTACCTGCCATTGTACCAATGAATCCAATGATGAATTGATTAACCTTTCTCAGCTCAAGTCTCACCGGTGTAGTGAGGTAGCACGTCGGCACCAAGGCCATGTCTGGTATGAATGTTGTGAGTTGTGAGTTGTGACGGCGTCGGCGAGGAGGCCGAGGAGGTACCGTGTCACGCCATTGCACTGGCGTCCATGGCCCATGGGCATGAGTTACCTCGCTACCTCAACCGCTTCGGCAATACCCCTGCCAGCGAGCGAGGGAGTACGAGCAAGTAATTTCGACGGTGATTTGTTCTTGGAGAATTTGTGAGTACTTGAATTGCAAAATTGCAATACGAAACGCCTAGAGATCTAGGCGGACACCATGGTCAGCCACTCAGCCTGAAGGGATCGTTTTACAGAAAGGAGAGGGAAGGGCGGCCCAGCGCGCGGGAGCAAACGGATTTTTATCCGTTTTGTGTCCGCTTTCGATCCACCCCCGGCCCAAGTTTGCGTCGTTTTTGGAATGAAACGGACATCACTCGGACACGCGGGCCGTCTGCGCGAGTCCTCCCCTGGCCCGCCCCGTCGGTGGCACAGGGCGGACCTTTTTTTATCCGCCCCCTCCCTTCCTCCGGCCGCACCCCCCTCCACTCTTCCCCACTCTTCCCCTCGCCGCCGCCACTGCCATTGCATAGT
This sequence comes from Secale cereale, assembly GCA_902687465.1. Lineage (NCBI taxonomy): Eukaryota > Viridiplantae > Streptophyta > Magnoliopsida > Poales > Poaceae > Secale > Secale cereale. Next base: position 473,896,976 of record LR738713.1, on the reverse strand, counting down.
GCAGTTCGGACGCGCGCTCGCCCAAGCCCTTCCCCTCGGCGCCGCCAAGCTACCCAACCACAGCCACCTGGTTTGCGCACCCGCCGGCCGGATTTGGGGCGGATCCGGTCGGTCTTGAGCTCACCCGGCTGTGGGAGGCCGGGCCGCGCCATGGACTCGCCGGGCACCTCGCCGGAATGCCGTGGCAGGGTCGCAAGGCCACATGCAGGCAGTGGCTCCTTCTCTAGCCGCTCCTCCTCTAGCCGCTCGGATCTGCACCGTCGGTGGTCCGCCGGCAGATACACGAATGGCGGCCGGCCGGGCTCGGTGCTAGCCCAAAAGCTCGTCGGCGCACCGTTGCCACTCATTGAGTGCGACGATTGCCCAAATAAAGTCATGCGCCGCGCGTCTACAACGCCAGAACATCCCGGATGGGTGTTCATCAAGTGCTTAAACGATGGGGTACGTGCTATTTGTTAGCTTTGGTTTTGCTCCCGGATTTGACAACTTGTGCTAACTTGAAATTTTATTGTGTAGCATTGATGCAAGTTTTGGCATTGGGAAGAAGAGTACATCAATATATTAATAGCGCGCAATTTAATAGATGTTCGTGCACTTTTAGATAGAATAGAGGATGTGATGAGACTATGTGTGAGGAAGCAACCTCTACTTCTGGCTTGAAGAAGAAAGGGAGGGTGCAACATCGAGCCTCCTCCACAGATCAACAACGAGTGCATCGAGAAGGCCCTAACCCAACTCAAGGGAGGAGCTATGGAAATTGGGTATCTTCTAAAATGTATTCTTGTGGTTCTTATTGTCTTTGGCCTTGCTTTACTAGTCAAAATGTGATGATGTATTATCATGTACCAAAAATGAATAATAATAAAAAGTTTTAAGGACTTGTAAAGAAAAATGCACGCGGACGGGATGCGGCCGGGATGCGTCTGCGCGCTGGGCGCACGGCCACCGCATCCCAGGACACGCCCGGACACGACCCCAAATCCCTATCCAAACGGACAAAATCCGAACCAAACGAACGTCCGTCTGGGGTCGCGCGGTGGAGTTGGCCTTACTGCATTCACTAGGCAACGAGAGGGAAAGATCGTAGGTTGGCTTGGGTGGGGTTTGCAGCACTAGCTTAGACGATGTGGACAACTAATAATAATGCGCTTATCGAAGGATAATTGTTTCATCATCCAAGCTGACTTGATGTACAAACTGGTGGTGCGTTTGCAGCTTTACAAGCTGTTGGTAAGGACTGACCGCAAGTGGAGCAGCTCATCACAAGGCTTAGAGAACTCTTGATGGACTTATTGATTGTTGAAAAGACAATACTAACTATCCTAATATACTTTGATAATCAAATATTGATCTTTAAGGTAAATTTTCTAAGGATAATAAGAAGTCGTCAAGACATGTGAGGAGATTGAAATCTGTCATATTTATGAGAAACTCCGAAGTTATAGCATTGGACTATATAAACGCATCGAAGGACAGATCTCTTCACAAAGGATTTATCATGAAATGCGGTAAATAATGCATCGAGGGAGATGAGATTGAGATCCACTACATAAGTTGTCCATGGTGGTAACCCGTTCTATGTGATCGGAGTTCTTGTGAATTAGAATTGGCAAGACAAGTCATTGGGTAACCGAGAGGAGATTTTTTTAATAAAGATTCACTTCGCTATGATGCAATTATGACCTAACCTGTATGCAAGAAATTTATCTTAATGTGTTTTGCATGCCCTGGTAAGGCAAAGATGTTGTCCTACTGATCTATTTGAAAGAACACATCTATATTAGTTAGACTCTTAAACGTTGCAGTTTGTGAGAGTGAGGTGCTCTCTAGTGAACTCATGAAGAGGCCCCGAAATATGATGTATATGCTCCTACCCGTGGGGAAGGATTTTAGCGGTGTAGTAATGACCAAGGCTTTACGTGAAACTTGTTTCCACCAGGGTTGTCAGAATCGCGATTTTGAATCCGATCGGAGCCCCGATGGTAGGATTGCAAATCGTAGAATCTTCACTATCAGGATCGTAGAAACGTAGATTCTATGAACTAAAGTCGTAGAATCATAGGGGTTAGTTTGGATCGTAAGGTCGTAGAATCGTATAATAGAATCGCGATTCTGACAACCTTGGTTTCCACAAAATTTGAAGTTCACATAGACCACTGTTCAAATTATGAACAAATTAAATTGAGTGTGGAGTTCTAGGTGAAAGTTTAACTTAACACTATTCACCGAAATACCGATATATAAACACGGGCTTGCCACCAGAAGCAAACTCTATGTGCATGTGGGATCTAGTGGGGATTGTTGCAATTATTAGGCATTATCCCATTTCCCATTCATGTATGACAGAGGGTGTGAAAATTTTACTCCCACCTTGCTAGTGAAGGGTTTGGGATCAACATATAAGGTGGTTTGTTCAGCACACCACTAAGAGCTTAAGAAGAGGGCACATACACACACGCTCCTTCTCTGCCCCACGCCACGCCTTCACACACGTCGTGTTTGATGATCGAGCCGAGACATGCTAGGACCTATGTCGCGTGTACACATTGCTTTATTTTTATCACAAAAGAAAGAAGTTGAAATGCTTGGGGCTACTGGTGGAAGACGAATTTGAACGGACGTGAAATGTTTTCTCTTCGGTCGCTCCTCTCTCGAGATGAGACAAACTTCATCCCCTACGCACCCGCCTCTTGTTTTCCAAGCTTGCGCTGTCTATCGCATTTCCATCTCACTTTGTTCACATGCACCGAGGGGTGAGATAGTATGCCTCCGAAACATCACCACTAGCGATCTGGTATAGAGATGGGCGATCAAGTTTTTTGGGAGCGCTTCCGTGCAACTGCTGGATGTTCTTCAGCATGCCTACGGATGACGAGTTTCATAATGACGACTTCTTCCTCGACGTTGATGACCTCCTCCACAACATGACGCTGAGTGATGGTGTTGGAACTTCAAACACTTCCTCTTCCGTTGGGTCGTACGCTTTCTTACTCCTTGTGTTAGGGGTTTGTTTTTGGTTCTCCAACGAGCGGAACGGCCCCGTGTCAACCTCGCTCGGGGGTCTCGAGAGGCTACTGCTACCTCTTGAGCTTGTGTTGTATTCCCTCGAAGAGGAAAGGGAGATGCAGCACAGTAGCGTAAGTATTTCCCTCAGTTTTTGAGAACCAAGGTATCAATCCACTAGGAGACCACACGCCAGTCCCTCGCACCTGCAGAAACAAATAAGAACTTCGCAGCCAACGCGATAAGGGGTTGTCAATCCCTTTACGGTCACTTACGAGAGTGAGATCTGATAGAGATGATAGTTTATATTTTTGGTATTTTTGGTATAGAAACATAAAGTAAAGAAAGCAAATAAACAACGGCGGCAGAAATTGGCTAGTTGACGGAAAAGTAATATGATAAAGATAGACCCGGAGGCCATAGTTTTCTCTAGTGGCTTCTCTCATAATAGCGGTATTCTACGGAGGGTAAACAAATTACTGTCGAGCAATTGATAGAAAAAAAAAATTTATGAGACTATCTAGGCATGATCATTATATATAGGCATCACGTCCGAGACAAGTAGACCGACTCCTGCCTGCATCTACTACTATTACTCCACATATCGATCGCTATCCAGCATGCATCTAGTGTATTGAGTTCATACGAACAGAGTAACGTCTTAAGCAAGATGACATGATGTAGAGGGATAAACTCAAGCAATATGATGAAAACCCCATCTTTTTATCCTCGATGGCAACAATACAATACGTGCCTTGCTGCCCCTACTGTCGTTGGGAAAGGACACCGCAAGATTGAACCCAAAGCCAATCACTTCTCCCATTGCAAGAACTATAGATCTAGTAGGCCAAACCAAACCAATAATTCGAAGAGACTTGCAAGGATATTATGAGCACACATAAAAAGTTCGGAGAAGAACCAAATATCTTTCATACATAACCTTGATCATAAACTCACAATTCATCGGATCTTGACAAACACACCGCAAAAAGAGATTACATCGAATAGAACTCCTCGAAGACCGAGGAGAACTTTGTATTGAGATCCAGAGAGAGAAAAGAAGCCATCTAGATACTAGCTATGGACCCGAAGGTCTGTGGTAAACTACTCACAACTCATGTTGAGGGCGATGATGATGATGATGAAGGCCTCCGTGATGGGTCCCCCTCCCGGAACAGGCTCCAAGATGGGATCTCCACGGGAACAGCAGTTACGGCGGTGGAATTAGGGTTTTCTCTCTGCGTACGGAGTTTCTGGGGTACGTAGGTATATATAGGAAGAAGAGGGGCACCAGAGGCCATAGGGGCTGCCCTCGAGGTAGGGGGCGCGCCCTGGGAAGGGGGGCGCGCCCCCACCCTCGAGGATGGGCCCCCTATCCTCTGGCTTGGCCCCGAAGTTTATCTTGCGTGATTTCCTCCAAAAATATCTCCTGCGAAGGTTTCATTCCGTTTGGACTCCGTTTGATATTCCTTTTCTGCAAAACCCTAAAATAGGCAAAAAAAATAGCAATCTGGACTAGGCCTTTGGGTTAGTAGGTTAGTCCCAAAAATGATATAAAATCTAATGATAAAGCCCATCAAACATCTAAGACCTCGTAAATAATAGCATGGAAAAATCAAAAATTATAGATACGTTGGAGACGTATCAAGCATCCCCAAGCTTAATTCATGCTCGTCCTCGAGTAGGTAAATGGTAAAGAAAGAATTTTTGATGTGGAATGCTAACCAATACAGTTTTTTCAATGTAATTCTCTTAATTGTGGCATGAATGTTCAGATCTGAAAGATTCAAGATAAAAGTCTATATTGACATAAGAAATAACAATACTTCAAGCAATACTAACAAAGCAATCACGTCTTCTCAAAATACTATGGCTAAAGAAAGTTATCCCTACAAAATCATATAGTGTTGGCTATGCTCCCTTATTATCACACAAAATATTCATATCATGCACAACCCCGATTTCAGCCAAGCATTTGTTTTCATGCTCTATCTTTTCAAACCTGTCAACTTTCACGCAATACATGAGCGTGAGCCATGGATATAGCACTATGGGTGGTATAGAGGTGGTTGTGGAGAAGACAAAAAGAGGGAGATAGTCTCACATCGACTAGGCATATCAACGGGCTATGGAGATGCCCATCAATAGATATCAATGTGAGTGAGTAGGGGTGCAACAGATGCACTAGAACTAAATATGAATGAAAGCTCAACAAAAGAAACTAGTGGGTGTGCATCCAACTTGCTTGCTCACGAAGACCTAGGGCATTTGAGGAAGCCCATCGTTGGAATATACAAGCCAAGTTCTATAACGAAAATTCCCACTAGTATATGAAAGTGACTAAGCATGAGACTCTCTATAATGAAGAACATGGTGCTACTTTGAAGCACAAGTGTGGAAAAAGATAGTAGCAATTGTCCCTTTTTTTGGGCCTTTTTTTTCTTTGACCTTTCTTCTTCTTTTTCTTTTTTTTTGCGGAGAGGCTTTATAGATTCAGCCTTTCCTCCCATGGGACAATGCTCTATAAATTATGATCATCGCACTTTCATTACAACACAAGATTACAACTCGATACTACAACAACAAAGTATGACTCTATATGAATGCCTCCGGTGGTGTACCGGTATGTGCAATGAAACAAGAGTGACATGTATAAAAATTATGCATGGTGGCCTTGCCATAAATACGATGTCACGACATGATCATGCAATGGCAATATGACAATATGATGCGTGTCATCTAAACGGAACGGTGGAAAGTTGCATGGCAATATATCTCGGAATGACTATGGAAATGCCATGATAGGTAGGTATGGTGGCTGTTTTGAGGAAGGATATATAGTGGGTTTATGGCACCGGTGAAAGTTGCGCGGTACAAGAGAGGCTAGCAATGGTGGAAGGGTGAGAGTGCGTATAATCCATGGACTCAACATTAGTCATAAGAACTCATATATTTATTGCAAAAATCTATGAGTAATCAAAACAAAGCAATCAACGCATGCCCCTAGGGGGGAGGTTGGTAGGAGTTAACCATCACGCGCCCCCGACCTCCACACAAAGGTTGACACTCTACAAATACCTCATGCTTTAACTTAGTCACATAACGGTTCACCATACGTGCATGCTACGGGAATCACCAACCTTAACACAAATATTTCTCAATTTCATAATTACTCCACTAGCATGACTTTAATATCACTATCCTCACGTCTCAAAACAATTATCAAGCACCCAACATTTCTTTCTACTCAATGCACTTGGTGTGAATTTTTTTACTACATTGACATTGGATGTTTATCATGTGAATACTAGTTTCTTTAGCCTAAACACTTTACCATGCTGTTTTAATAGACTCTCAAATAGATCTAAGTGAAGCATGAGAGTTCAACAATTTCTACAAAATATTACCACCACCGTGCTCTAAAAGATATAAGTGAAGCACTAGAGCAAAAACTATTCAATTCAAAAGATATAAGTGAAGCATATAGAGTGTTCCAATAATTTCTAGGGCATATTTAACTCTCTCAAATAGGTGTTTCCAGCAAGGATGATTGTGGCAAACAAACAAGCAAAGACTCAAATTATACAAGACGCTCCAAGCAAAACACATAGCATGTTGCAAATAAAAATATAGCTCCAAGTATAGTTACCGATGGATGAAGACGAAAGAGGGGATGCCTTCCCGGGGCATCCCCAAGCTTAGGCTTTTGATTATCTTGAATTTACTTGGGGTGCCATGGGCATCCCCAAGCTTAGGCCTTTGCTACTCCTTGTTTCATAGTCCATCAAAGCAATACTCAAAACTTGAAAACTTCACAACACAAAACTTAGACAAAAATTCTCGTGAGCTCCGTTAGTAAGAGAAAGCAAACCACCACTCAAAGGTACAGCAAGGAATTCATTCATTGTTTATATTGGTGTCAAATCTACTGTACTCCAAGTTCTCTATGGTTCATATCCTCCAATATTACTCATAGATGCATCGGAATAAGCAAACAACACACGAAAAACAGAATCTGTTAAAAACAGAACTGTCTGTAGTAATCTGCTGGGTTCGCCTATTTATGGAACTCAAAAAAATTCAAACTAAATTGGTAAATTTTCGCAATTTGTCTACCAATCAGCAGCAAAAAGAATCAACTAAAAAGCACGCTCCAGTAAAATCTGAAGACTACTTTAGCGAGCGCTAACGATTCTATTTTTTCACAGCAAGATCAAATAAACTTCACACAAGTCTTACCAAAGGTTCTACTTGGCACAAACACTAAACAAAACATGAAAACACATCTAATCAGAGGCTATATGCAATATTTATTCCCTAACAGCAACAAAAGCAAAAAAACATAAAATTGTGTTTCCTCCCAACAAGCGCTATCGTTTTACGCCCCTAGCTAGACACGATACAAGATAGATCTAGGTATTGACTCTTTGGAAGGCAATTCTTTGATTAAGCACTTATGATTCTTGGGCACTTTTTTGTCCCTATGAATAATCAAACTCTTGGGCAAGAAATCAAGAAATTCTAAAGTGTCAAAAGGGTCTTTTGCAAAAGTAAGAAAATTAGGGTGAACACTTATGGATTTGAGATCCGCAAGTCTAGATGTTTCACCCTTGTCTTTAGCGACATACATGAACTTAGATAATTTAGTGGAGGTATTTGGAGTAGTTTTTATAGCGGAAAGAGCGAAACCCACATTAGTGATATCATCCTCAAGCTTATTGATTCTAGTGGAATCCTGATCTAGTTTTTCTTTAACTATGGGTTCTCTTTCCTTAAGATTTTTCAGAACAACTCCTACCTTAGATCCATATTGGGTAATTTCATTGTGAATTTTTCTATCCAAGTTCTCTACCAATTCTACCGTAGCAACTTTGTTCTCAATAATTTCTAACTTTTGCATAACATGCTCCAAAGTTAAAACGGTCCCATTAACCATAAGAGGTGGTGAGCCAAATAATTCAGTCATAGCTTTATAAGAATCAACGGTGTGGCTACCCAAGAAGTTCCCTCCGGTAATGGGATCTAAGATAAATCTATTCCATGGAGTTATGACAACATAAAAATTGCGAAGAAACACGGAAGTGGAAAATTTCCGATTAGATCTATTTTGAGCATTGCAAATTCTATACCAGGCATCTTTTAAGTTTTCTTCCTCCCTTTGTTTAAAGTTGAGGACTTCACTCTCGGGAGTGGTGATAACGATAGGTGTGCTAGACATGATGACAAGCAAGCAAGCAGCACACACAGGCAAACAAGAAGCACGCGAACGAGAAACACACGGTGGAAGAAGGGTGAATAAAACGGCAAAGGTGAAGTAGGGGAGAGGAAAATGAGAGGCAAATAAATGTAATGCGAAGGATAAGGGTTTGTGATAGGTACTTGGTATATGACTTTTGCGTAAGCCTCCCCGGCAACGGCGTCAGAAATTCTTCTTGCTACCTCTTGAGCTTGCGTTGTATTCCCTTGAAGAGAAAAGAGTGATGCAGCACAGTAACGTAAGTATTTCCCTCAGTTTTTGAGAACCAAGGTATCAATTCAGTAGGAGACCACGCGCCAGTCCATCGCACCTGCACAAACAAATAAGAACTTCGCAGCCAACGCGATAAGGGGCTGTCAATCCCTTTATGGTCACTTACGAGAGTGAGATATGATAGAGATGATAGTTTATATTTATGGTATAGAAACAGAAAGTAAAGAAAGCAAATAAACAACGGCGGCAAAAATTGGCTTGTTGACGAAAAAGTAATATGATAAACATAGACCCGGGGCCCATAGTTTTCTCTAGTGGCTTCTCTCATGATAGCGGTATTCTACGGCGGGTAAACAAATTACTGTCGAGCAATTGATAGAAAAGCGAATAATTATGAGACTATCTAGGCATGATCATTGTATATAGGCATCACGTCCGAGACAAGTAGACCGACTCCTGCCTGCATCTACTACTATTACTCCACACATCAACCGCTATCCAGCATGCATCTAGTGTATTGAGTTCATACGAACAGAGTAACGCCTTAAGCAAGATGACATGATGTAGAGGGATAAACTCAAGCAATATGATGAAAACCCTATCTTTTTATCCTCGGTGGCAACAATACAATACGTGCCTTGCTGCCGCTACTGTCACTGGGAAAGGACACCGCAAGATTGAACCCAAAGCCAAGCACTTCTTCCATTGCAAGAGCTATACATCTAGTAGGCCAAACCAAACCAATAATTCGAAGAGACTTGCAAGGATATTATGAGCACACATAAAAAGTTCAGAGAAGAACCAAATATCTTTCATAGATAACCTTGATCATAAACTCACAATTCATCGGATCTCGACAAACACACCGCAAAAAGAGATTACATCGAATAAATCTCCTCGAAGACCGAGGAGAACTTTGTATTGAGATCCAGAGAGAGAAGAAGCCATCTAGATACTAGCTATGGACCCGAAGATCTGTGGTAAACTACTCACAACTCATGGTGAGGGCGATGATGATGATGATGATGAAGGCCTCCGTGATGGATCCCCCTCCCGGAACAGGCTCCAAGATGGGATCTCCACGGGAACAGCAGCTATGACGGTGGAATTAGGGTTTTCTCTCTGCGTACGGAGTTTCTGGGGTACGTAGGTATATATAGGATGAAGAGGGGCACCAGGGGCCACAGGGGCTGCCCTCGAGGCAGGGGGGCGCGCCCTGGGAAGGGGGGCGTGCCCCCACCCTCGAGGGTGGGCCCCATGTCCTCTGGCTTGGCCCCGAAGTTTATCTTGCGTGATTTCCTCCAAAAATATCACCTGCGAAGGTTTCATTCCGTTTGGACTCCGTTTGATATTCCTTTTCTGCAAAACCCTGAAATAGGCAAAAAAAACAGCAATCTGGACTGGGCCTTTGGGTTAGTAGGTTAGTCCCAAAGATGATATAAAAGTGAATGATAAAGCCCATCAAACATCTAAGACTTCATAAATAATAGCATGGGACAATAAAAAATTATAGATACGCTGGAGACGTATCAGTTACCATCGCTTGCCGTCGTTGGGGTCGTAAACCTCTTCCTCCCCTTCGTCATCATTGAGGTACGACGTCGGGCTAAGCCCGGAGGCCGACGGCTGTGGCGGGGGTATCCCTCCCTCTCACGGCATGGGGTGGTGCGGGGCCCCTTGGCATGCAGGAGCAGACGGCTGGGTCATGGCCGCACGGTGGACGGCCCAGTTTCGGGCAACGATGGCTGCAGGAGGCTTCAGGCGGCGCCCCTGCCGTCGGCGGTAGGGGTTGGCCTTGCGGCGGACTGGTTGACTTCACGCGTGGAGACTGGTGGTGGGTCTGGCTACATGCGGGGTGTGGTCTCCGGTCAGATTTGATCTGGCTGGTGCGACCTGCTCGCTCTGCGGCGGTGAAGATCGGTGGCGGTCACATGCACATGATGCTGAATGGAGGTTCGTCGAGCAGATCCAGGTGAAAGCCTTGCTCTCCATTACTTTCCAATGCCGACGATGGTGGCATTCTTTTGTGTCATCCTCTTCTTGAAGGCATCGCCGTGGAGAATCTCCACACCTATATCCGCTATCTCCGCGTGAACCCCTAGATCAGTCGATCGGATGGCCGCGGTGTTGTTGTGTCATTCCCCTCATGGGGGCGTCATTCTTGGAGGCGTGCATTGCTCGAGGGACCTGCAGACGATTTCTGCGATGGAGCGGCATTTAAGATGATGCATCGAGGATGTGGAGTCTCGGCGGCATGGCGCAGCAGGGTCTCGGCGACGGATGTGTGATGAGGGACGCGCGTATGGAGGTGGCATCGCCTGACGCCGTGGTGACGTCTACGGTGGGTCTGGCAAGGTCGATGTGTTAGTACCTGCTCTAAAGATGAATCGGTGAAAGGCGGTGGCGATGGCCTCTACAGCGTGCCCATGCGGTGCATGTTGATAATGCACCGGACCCGTGTGTGACCTAGACCTGGCAATTCAGCTTGGTTGGGGCCTCCGACTTGAGATGTTGGGCTTTGGTGTGAGGTCTGGGTATGTGGCCCCGGCAATCTACACCCCTTCATCAAGTGGATATGAGTAGCGATAGATGTTGTCAAGATGATGGCTTCAGACTTATTGAATGGAAAGGCCCCCGCGCCGTCCAGCGGGCGTCTCGGGCGGCACAACCGTCGCCGTCGTACTAGGCTTCTTCCGCCTCCTCTCCCCCTCACCACCGCTGGCCGACCCGCCGGGGCAAAGCCCCTCGCAGTGGTCGACGACGGTGGGATCTCTCCAACATGTGTGTCTCCTCCTTCAAAGCCTTAGCTCGATTGGATCTTGTCGCTCGTGCACGGCTCGGGACGTCGCCGCCATCCTAGCTGGGCATCCTCTCGCGACTCTTCCCCGATCTTGGCGGATTCCGGCCTCAACGTCCAGCCGCGTGGACATGGTCCCTGCCGCCATCAGGGTTCAGATATGGACTGGCATGATAGTGATGACCAGTGGCCTCGGTTGCCGCCAGTGTACAACGGTGTGGTGGAGCTCGATTGCTCCAAGGTTGTGCTGGGGTAGTCGCGTCCTCGCGGATGCCGAATGGACCGGTTATTTTTGTGGATTCGGCTTCCTCATACCCGACGGCTGTGACGGCAACGGATGGCCACTCCGGCCTGCGGCGGCGACATCACTGCTGATTTTGGTGACCATTGAAAGGTCTTTGTGAGGGATCATCTTCCTAGATCTGATGGTTGCCTTCAGCGGTGATAGGAAATCTACGAGTTAATTTCCCAAAACCACCAGATTTGTGGCTAGGGTACTCCTAAACTACCGCTTTTGTCAAAAATTACAAAAGACCACCACTTTTGCGCCAAGTGGATAACAAATCGCACTGATTCAACATTAAGCATGTCTAATAGCAAAACTGACAGGTGGACCAGTCTGTCCAGGATGACGTGGCAAAGACTAATTCTAGTCAATGTTTGACCTGATGAGGTGGGGACAGGGGTCCCACCTGTCAGCCACATTTCTTTTCTCTTCTCTCCTCTCCTTATTCCTTCGCGCAGGAGCAGCGGCCATGGAAGAACAGTAGCGACGGCTGACTGTGCCTGCTCCGGCGAGGCCGAGCCCCCCGCGCGCGCACCCCTGCTCGCTCCGGCGAGGGCGAGAGCCCCGCGCGTGCGTGCTTGCTCGCTCCGGCGAGCCTGAACCCCCACGTACCCACACCCCAGCATGATTCAGCGAGGCTGAGCCCCCTGCGCGCGCCCTTGCTTGCTCCAGCGAGGCCAACCCCCGCGTGCCCACGCCCCAGCAGGCTTCCGCAAGGCCGAGCCCCCCCACGCGCGCCCCCGCCCTCTCCGACGAGACCGAACCACCGCGTGCTCGCGCCCCTACCAGCTCCGGCGAGGTTGAGGCCCCGCGTGCCCTCGTCCCTGGCCGCTCAGGCGAGGTCGAGCTCATGCGCGCCCGCTCCGTCAAGCTCGAGGCACCGCGGCGGTGCTGCATCTCAACGCCCATCTGTGCCGCCGAGTTTGATCCATGGCGCCTTGCGGGGTGGATCTGACGGCCGGTGCCTGGATCTGGTGGCTGGTGCCGGGGGGAGCTCGTAGGGCGGCACCACGTCGGGTGATTTGACCGGAGCTAGCACCGAGTCAAGGCCGAGGCGGGTCAGGCATGTCAGATTCCCACTTAGCCGCGGATCACAGGGCGTTTAGTGTTTTCTGTTATTCACTTGGCGTAGAAATGGCGGTTTTTTGTAATTTTTGGCAAAAGCGGTAGTTTAGGAGTACCCTAGCCTGAAATCTGGTGGTTTTGGGCAATTAACTCGAAATCTACGGACGATGACTTGAAGCAGAGCGTATGGTTGTGCATCAGTGGTGGACGGTTTCTTAACCCAGCTGCATGTAGCTGCTGGGATTGTGGAGAAGTGGTGGTAACAATACATGATTGACTTTGACGAGATTCGAGGTGAAAATCTAGGTATGATCCGAGTTGGTTATACCTGGCAACGGTGATGTTTTTGCATTGTTACCTTGTTGAAGAGGTGCTCATAGGGGTAGGGTGTGCGTGTGTGCGTTCATAGGGTTGAGTGTATGCGCGTATGTATGAGCGCTTGCGTCTGTACTGTGTTAAAAAAAACCTTGTTGAAGGCATTGCTCGGAAATGCTCGGATTGGTTCTTCAAGGTGAAAGGGTAAACTCTGACCTATGGCGGTTGGATCCGGTGACAACGGCGTTTGAGCATCGCTCCCTTCTTGAAGGTGTTGCTGTTGAAGAATCTCGATGTCGTTGTGGTGTTATGAGATGGTTGGTGCGGATATGGTCATGGTTGTAGTTTGTCGATCGTGGATTTGATCTCTTCGTTTTTTTCCTCGCTCGGGCATAGCAATGGTGTTATATGACTTTGCTATTTGCTAGCGTGTTTTTTGTGTGTGTTAGTGTCGGCTTTGTGCATCCTAATTATGCAGAGGCCGGGTCTGTGCTCATTCTATTTGTATCGACTTGTAAATGTAATCGATGCAGATCGCCCGTACAATGTAGCTCAATGATGACATTTCAGATTCTAGGCATACATGGTGTTAGCTGCCTTTATGGAGGGCTGAGCCACTCAACCTGTCTAATCTTGTTACCTTCGCCCGACCAATGCCTAATTCAACAACCATCGAAATCAACCCAGATACTATAGTCTACTCTCTGTGTCCCCCAATATCCCCTAGCGGCTTCGTGTTGTCCCAATTCGTGAGACCATATGTCCGTGCCACGATTGCTAGTCTTAATACCCGTGCATCCTTCTTTCGACACGAAGGCGAGCTCACCATCGCGCTGGACAATATCAACGTGGACTGTCTCGGGCCAATCGTGTAGTCTCGGAATGAAAACCTTGTTCTGCATCCACTTGACGTTGGTCTTCTTCACCACCGTCGTGCGCGTGCCGGTGAACAAGGCTCTCAACCTTCTTCCACTCCATCGTGTGCTCGTCGAGCTTCACGATGACGATCGGCGTCCCACGGCGGCCAAGCAGGACGGCCATTAGCTCGCCTCGGTCGTCCGCGACGAGGTATTTTTCTTCGAATTCGGACCCAAAGCTCAGGGGCTTCTCCAGAACTTCGAAGCTTTGATCGTGCCTTTCCTCGCCGTACACACCCAGCCTCCCGTCTTCTCCCAGAAAGTACATCGCGCCGTCGTGGAGGACCGGGTTGCAGTCTGGTGAAGCCATTAGTTGTGGGTGGTCGAGATTAAACTCTGTGTTTGCCCAGTCCCCCCACTCGCCGTTTTTTTTTTTGATTGAACGGGCGATCTGCACCATGCCATACTTGGGTCTACGGCGTACATCGTCATAGACGAGAAAGTCGTACGTGGCGTTGAACGCCTCATCTATCGATGGCAGCTCGTGGACCGCGCCGCTCATGAGCTCGACGACGCGGATTCGGAGGTCGTCTTGGAATAGTGCGAGGTGTTGTCCGGTGGCAACCGATCTTGACGCCGGGCAAGGTGTCGTTGATAATCACGAAATTCTTGTGATAATAGGGGCTCTAGTACTGGACGTGGGTGCCATTGTTTGCACACCAAGGCGAAGCTGGGATGGCTCGACCACCGCAGACGGTTCAGAATCAGCAAAAGCAGATCCTCCGGGAGAGACGACCAGCGGCCCGGTTCTTTTTGGAACGTAGACGTACGAAGTGTCCGACTTTAAATTAATAAAGCCACTAAGGCAGTATCCAGACCACATTTAAAGAGTTTTACACAACCAAAATAAAGATGCGCGACAACAAGAGTGCTAGTGTTGTTGGACCCAAGAGAAAAAAAAAACAGTATAACGCAATCACCTACGCCCCTCCACAGTGATTCGAAGTTTTAAACCGTCGGATTTATTAACTCAACGCTCCAGATATGGTCCAAACGCACCGTGCGTCCCAGGGGCTTATTCCCGCGACACTGTGACTCATGGTCTGCCTCAATGTATCCGGGCCGCTGCTCCCGAGAGCGACCTCAGCTTTCTCTCATTAATCGGGCCAAAAGCTATTAAATGGGCCTTGATTTATTTTGTACCCTCCACACGGAAGGTCGTCAGGCAGAGCGTGGTCGACTAAGCAAGAAACCCTAAAACAACAGAGCGGGCGGAGCCGCGTCGTGGGGGAAGGCGATGGGTGGAGGGAAGGCGATGGGTGGAGTTGCCGCCGTTTTTTCGTGCAATTGATTGCATGGATGGTGAGTCGCCGCTGCCCTTCCGTTTTCTTGGCTTTCCATTGTTATTCATGGCCGTTTGTGAACTGCCCGCCTTCTCTTCCCTACTTCACGAGGCTACTTATGCCGTTCTCTCCCTGTACATCTTTCCTCTCCTTCTTGCCTCCTGAGCAACCATGGTTGACGCCTAGGTTATCTCTACTTGCTTCTCCCTCATCATGCTATAATAGCTGATTAATCGCTACTTTCTTTGGAGATCATGGCTACAGCAGCGATAGGCTGGTGAGTGCTAACAGCGGCGACGAGGGACGACGAGTACAGCACGACGTCTACGGATTCAGGACACAAAGGAGGACAACGAGAACACAACACTACCCGAGCCACGATACGAGTGTGATACTGGGCCTCCACTCGAACTGTGGTACTGCTTCTCCCTTCGCTGATGGATAGTTCATAATATCACTGCAGCGATCTGTTCCAATTCTTGACCCTAACACGTTGGAAGCGACAAGAAATTTGTAAGCTACTTGTACTAGAAGGCCTCCCACCTATTTCTTGTGAATTCTAGTATAAATTCTGTGTTCTTATTGACCAGGTAGAGTTCAGATTCTCTCAAATTAATATGCTTACAATTTATCTAATACTATGAGTTTATATCATATTGCAGGAAAGCTCTTCCATATGGTGATTTATTCCTTTTCAATGTAATTAGTCTGCGGTCGCCAAGAATCTTAGTCATCCATCACAAATTATGTGTCTTAAATAGTACTAATAATTTCAAGTGCCAATTGAGTGAACCAACACCGGTGAATTGGTATTCGTTCCCTTTCAGTTTCCACACTGGATTGAAATTCCAGTTCTATTCAATACAGAGATCGTAATACGGACATCCAAACAAAGCGTAAACCCATTCGGCCATTCCCAACAGATTTCCAGGCAGATTTATATGCAGAGGGTGTCTCAATAGGGTCCTGCCTATTTGAGCTTGTTGATAACAATTGCTCAGAAAAAATATTTTCAGTTTGACAAGCTAGCCAACATTTTCTAGGATCTTATTGTGGATCCTTATTTTTGGCTAACATGTGTGATAGTTCAAGCACTCTACTATTACATGTTGTCGTCCTTAGCGTTTTGTATTGTCAAATTTATGGCGCCTCTTTAAGTATGGCCAGACTTGTAATGCCCAGGATGGGATTATACCTCCTACGTGTCGAGGCACGACTTAAAGGTATAAGCCCATTCTAGAATGATCTCAAATTTGGTATCTTTATTCGACTCATGTAAAAATAAGGGATGAAATTGCAAAAAGATAGTTGGCTTACACACGCCACGTCACACAATACATTACATAAGCAAATCATCATCCAAATAACATCACAACCCGACTACGGGCGAAGATCCAAATGAAAGATACCAAAAAAGCATAAAGCCACAAGTCCGAATCGCCCCTAGTACAAACCACTACTGATCATCGGGATAGTGCACATAGTATCGACTACGCTCTTCATCGTACTCTCAGTACAGCTCTGTGCCATCACCTGAGTAGTCCACCATAGTACCTGCATCTGGTGTGGTGTAGAATCTGTGAGCCACGGAGAACTCAGCAATCCCGTTCCCGGGTAGCAAAAACTATCTAAGCCTTGGGTGTGGAACAAGGCTGAAGAAAGATAAAAGGTTGCAGCTGCACTAGCACTAGCTTACGTGTTTAGAGTGAGAAGAGAAGTGCCACGAGCATCAAAGTGATCACGAAGTGATCCTATCTAAGCATGTCAAACATAATGTCAGGTCCAAGATGCGATTCTATCCCGATCACGTGACACTTACGTGATTGGGGCACAACCGCATTTCGGACGCTTAGCAAGATGGATATCATTACATCGTACCATTACATACATACATGGGGGATACAACAATACATACAAGTCACATGAATACAATACCATCAATACAAGGCATCCGACTACAGACGCAAATAAGAAAAGCACAATGACATCCATCTGCTATACCAGGCTGCCGACCCGGAACCTAACCCAAGACTGAAGAAGAAGAAGAAGAAAGAACTCCAACACAACGATCATCGCTCTCACGTCAAGACATCGGAAACCTGCACCTTGAAGGAAATATGCCCTAGAGGCAATAATAAAGTTGTAATTTATATTTCTTTATATCATGATAAATGTTTATTATTCATGCTAGATTTGTATTAACCGGAAACTTAGTAAATTTGTGAATACATAGACAAAACAGAGTGTCCCTAGTATGCCTCTACTAGACTAGCTCATTGATCAAAGATGGTTATGTTTCCTAACCATAGACATGAGTTGTCATTTGATCAACGTGATCACATCATTAGGAGAATGATGTGCTGGACAAGACCCATCCGTTAGCTTAGCACTATGATCGTTTAGTTTTACTGCTATTGCTTTCTTCATGACTTATACATGTTCCTATGACTATGAGAT
Source organism: Secale cereale (assembly GCA_902687465.1). Taxonomy (NCBI): domain Eukaryota; kingdom Viridiplantae; phylum Streptophyta; class Magnoliopsida; order Poales; family Poaceae; genus Secale; species Secale cereale. The sequence continues at coordinate 473,879,383 of LR738713.1, read as the reverse complement.
TATGCAACTCCCGAATACCGTAAGAACACCTTGTGTGCTATCAAATGTCACAACGTAACTGGGTGATCATAAATATGCTCTACAGGTGTCTCCGAAAGTGTTCGTGGTGTTGGCATAGATCAAGACTAGGATTTGTCACTCCGAGTGTCGGAGAGGTATCTCTGGGCCCTCTCGGTAATGCACATCATAATAAGCCTTGCAAGCAAAAGACTAATGAGTTAGTCACGAGATGATGTATTACGGAACGAGTAAAGAGACTTGCCGGTAACGAGATTGAACTAGGTATAGAGATACCGACGATCGAATCTCGGGCAAGTAACGTACCAATGACAAAAGAAACAACGTATGTTGTTATGCGGTTTGACCGATAAAGATCTTCATAGAATATGTAGGAGCCAATATGAGCATCCAGGTTCCGCTATTGGTTATTGACCGGAGATGAGTCTCGGTCATGCCTACATAGTTCTCGAACCCGTAGGGTCCGCACGCTTAACGTTTGATGACGATCAGTATTATGAGTTTATGAGTTTTGATGTACTGAAGGAGTTCGGAGTCCCGGATGAGACCAGGAACATGACGAGGAGTGTCAAAATGGTCGAGACGTAAAGATCGATATATTGGACGACTATATTTGGACATCGGAAAGGTTCCGAGTGATTCGGGTATTTTTCGGAGTATATGGGCCTTATTGGGCCATACGGGAATAGAGGAGAAAGGCCAAAAGGAAGGAGGCGCGCGCCCCCCCTCTGGGCCGAATTGGACAAGGGGTGCAGCCCCCTTTTCCTTCTCCCTCTCCACCTCTTTCCTTCTCTCCTACTCCGGAAAGGAAAGGGGAATACTACTAGGACTTGGGAGTTCTAGTAGGACTCCCCACACTTGGCGCGCCCCCTCTAGGGCCGGCCACTCCCTTTCTCCTTTATATACGGGGGCAGGGGGTCACCCTAGGACACACAAATTGAATTGTTTTAGCCGTGTGCGGTGCCCCCCTCCACAGAAACACACCTCGGTCATACCGTTGCAGTGCTTAGGCGAAGCCCTGCGCCGGTAGATACATCATATCCGTCACCACGCCGTCGTGCTGACGAAACTCTCCCGTGAAGCTCAACTGGATCAAGAGCTCGTGGGACGTCATCAAGCTGAACGTGTGCTGAACGCGGAGGTGCCGTACGTTCGGTGCTTGATCGGTTGGATCGCGAAGAAGTTTGACTACATCAACCGCGTCACTTGACGCTTCCGCTCCCGGTCTACGAGGGTACATAGACACACTCTCCCCCTCGTTGCTATGCATCTAGTAGATAGATCTTGCGTGATCGTAGGAAAATTTTGAAAATACTACGTTCCCCAACAATGGCATCATGAGCCAGGTCTATGCGTAGATGATATGCACGAGTAGAACACAATGAGTTGTGGGCGATACTAGTCATACTGCTTACCAGCATGTCATACTTTGCTTCGGCGGTATTGTGAGATGAAGCGGCCCGGACCGACATTATGCGTACGCTTGCGCGAGACTAGTTTCACCGTTATGAGCACTCGTTGCTTAAAGATGACTGGCGGGTGTCTGTCTCTCTCACTTTAGCTGAATCAAGTGTGACTACGCCCGGTCCTTGTGAAGGTTAAAACAACACATACTTGACGAAACATCGTTGTGGTTTTGTATGCGTAGGTAAGAACGGTTCTTGCTAAGCCCATAGCAGCCACGTAAAACTTGCAACAACAAAGTAGAGGACGTCTAACTTGTTTTTGCAGGGCATGTTGTGATGTGATATGGTCAAGACATGATGAGATATACGGTTTTGTATGAGATGATCATGTTTTGTAAAGTTATCGGCAACTGGCAGGAGCCATATGGTTGTCGCTTTATTGTATGAAATGCAATCGCCATGTAATTGCTTTACTTTATCACTAAGCGGTAGCGATAGTCGTAGAAGCAATAGTTGGCGAGACGACAACAATGCTACGATGGAGATCAAGGTGTCGCGCCGGTGACGAAGGTGATCATGACGGTGCTTTGGAGAGGGCGATCAAAAGCACAAGATGATGATGGTCATATCATGTCACATATTTTGATTGCATGTGATGTTTATCTTATTATGCTTCTTATTTTGCTTAGTTCGACAGTAGCATTATAAGATGATCCCTTACTAAATTTCAAGGTATAAGTGTTCTCCCTGAGTATGCACCGTTGCAAAAGTTCGTCGTGTCGAGACACCACGTGATGATCGGGTGTGATAAGCTCTACGTTCAAATACAACGGGTGTAAGCCAGTTTTGCACACGCAGAATACTCGGGTTAAACTTGACGAGCCTAGCATATGCAGATATGGCCTCGGAACACTGGAGACCGAAAGGTCAAGCGTGAATCATATAGTAGATATGATCAACATAAGATGTTCACCATTGAAACTACTCCATCTCACGTGATGATCGGACATGGTTTAGTTGATTTGGATCACGTGATCATTTAGATGACTAGAGGGATGTCTATCTAAGTGGGAGTTCTTAAGTAATATGATTAAATTGAACTTTAATTTATCATGAACTTAGTCCTGGTAGTATTAGCATATCTATGTTGTAGATCAATAGCTCGCGATGTTGCTCCCCGTTTATTTTTATATGTTCCTAGAGAAAACTAAGTTGAAAGATGTTAGTAGCAATGATGCGGAATTGTTCCGTGATTTGAGGATTATCCTCATTGCTGCACAGAAGGATTATGTCCTTGATGCACCGCTAGGTGACAGACGTATTGCAGGAGCAGATGCAAACGTTATGAACGTTTTCGCAAAAGCTCGATATGATGACTACTTGATAGTTTAGTGCACCATGCTTTACGGCTTATAACCGGGACTTCAAAAACGTTTTGAAACGCCACGGAACATATGAGATGTTCCAAGAGTTGAAATTAGTATTTCATACTCATGCCCGTGTCGAGTGGTATAAGACCTCTGACAATACTTTGCCTACAAGATGGAGGAGAATAGCTCAACCAGTGAGCATGTGCTCAGATTGTCTGGGTACTACAATTGCTTGAATCAAGTGGGAGTTAATCTTCTAGATAAGATAGTAATTGACAAAGTTCTCTAGACACTATCACCAAGTTAGTAGAACTTTGTGATGAACTATAATATGCAATGGATGACGAAAGTAATTCCCGAGCTCTTTGCGATGCTGAAATCGGCGAAGGTAGAAATCAAGAAAGAGCATCAAATGTTGATGGTTAACCATACCACTTGTTTCAAGTAAAGGGCAAAGGGATAGAAGGGAAACTTCAAGAAGAATGACAAGCAAGTTGTCACTCCCGTGAAGAAACCCAAAGCTAAACTCAAGCCTGAAACTAAGTGCTTCTACTGCAAAGGAAACAGTCACTGGAAGTGGAACTGCCCTAGATACTTGGCGGATAAGAAGGATGGCAAAGTGAACAAAGGTATATTTTGATATACAGATTATTGATGTGTGCTTTACTAGTGTTCATAGCAACCCTTGGGTTTTTGATACGGGTTCAGTTGCTAAAATTAGTAACTCGAAACGAGAATTGCAGAATGAACAGAGACTAGTTAATGGTGAAGTGATGATGTGTGTTGGAAATGGTTCCAAGATTGATATGATCATCATCGCACACTCCTTATACTTTCGGGGTTAGTGTAAGACCTAAATAAATGTTATTTGGCATTTGCGTTAAGCATGAATATGATTTGATCATGTTTGTTGCAATACGGTTATTCATTTAAAGTCATAGAATAATTGTTATTCTGTTTACATGAATAAAACCTTCGATGGTCATACACCCAATGAAAATAGTTTGTTGGATCTCGATCATGGTGATACACATATCCATAATATTGGAGCCAAAAGATGCAAGGTTAATAATGATAGTGCAACTTATTTGTGGCACTTCCATTTAGGTCATAATGGTGTAAAGCGCATGAAGAAACTCCATAGTGATGTACTTTTGGAATCACTTGATTATGAATCACTTGGTGCTTGCGAACCATGCCTCATGGGCAAGATGAGTAAAACTCCGTTCTCCGGAACAATGGAGCGAGCAACAGATTTGTTGGAGATCATACATACAAATGTATGTGGACCAATGAGTGTTGAAGCTCACGGCGGGTATCGTTATTTTCTGACCTTCACTGATGATTTGAGCAGATATGGGAATATCTACTTAATGAAGCACAAGTCTGAAACATTTTAAAAGTTCAACGAATTTCAGAGTGAAGTGGAGAATCATCGTAACAAGAAAATAAGAGTTTCTACGATATGATCGTAGAGGTAAAATATTTGAGTTAGCGAGTTTGGCCTTCGGTAAAAACAATGTGAAATAGTTTCACTACTCACGCCACCTGGAACACCACAGTGTAATGGTGTGTCCGAACATCATAACCGTGCGATCGATGATGTCTCTTATCGAACTACCACTATCGCTTTTGGGGTTATGCATTAGAGACAGCTACATTCACGTTAAATAGGGCACAATCTAAATCCGTGGAGATGACACCGTATGAACTGTGGTTTGACGAGAAACCTAAGTTGTCATTTCTTTAAGTTTAGGACTGCGATGCTTATGTGAAAAAGTTTCAACATGATAAGCTCGAACCCAAATCGGAGAAGTAAATCTTCATAGGATACCCAAAAGAAACTGTTGGGTACACCTTCTATCACAGATCCGAAGGCAAGGTCTTTGTTGCTAAGAGTGGATCCTTTCTAGAGAAGGAGTTTCTCTCAAAAGAAGTGAGTGGGAGGAAAGTAGAACTTGATGAGGTAATTGTACCTTCTCCCGAATTGGAAAGTGGAACATCACAGAAACTAGTTCCAGTGATTCCTACACCAATTAGTGAGGAAGCTAATGATGATGATCATGAAACTTCAGATCAAGTTTCTGCTGAACTTCGTAGATCAACCAGAGTTCGTTCCGCATCAGAGTGGTATGGCAACCCGGTTCTGGAAGTCATGTTACTGGACCATGATGAACCTACGAACTATGAGGAAGCGATGATGAGCCCAGATTCCGCAAAATGGCTTGAGGCCATGAAATCTGAGATGGGATCCATGTATGAGAACAAAGTGTGGACTTTGGTTGACTTGCCTGATGATCGGCAAGCCATCGAAAATAAATGGATCTTCAAGAGGAAGACTGACGCTGACGGTAATGTTACTGTTTACAAAGCTCGACTTGTTGCGAAAGTTTTTCAACAAGTTCAAGGAGTTGACTACGATGAGACTTTCTCACCCGTAGCGATGCTTAAGTCTGTCCGAATCATGTTAGCAATTGCCGCATTTTATGAAATCTGGCAAATGGATAACAAAACTGCATTCTTTAATGGATTTATTAAAGAAGACTTGTATATGATGCAACCAGAAGGTTTTGTCAATCCTAAAGGTGCTAACAAAATGTTCAAGCTCCAGCGTTCCATCTATGGACTGGTGCAAGCATCTCGGAGTTGGAATATATGCTTTGATAAGTTGATCAAAGCATATAGATTTATACAGACTTGCGGTGAAGCCTGTATTTACAAGAAGTGAGTGGGAGCACTACAACCTTTCTGATAAGTATATGTGAATGACATATTGTCGATCGGAAATGATGTAGAATTTTCTGGAAAGCATAAAGGATTGTTTGAAAGGAGTTTTTCAAAGAAAGACCTTGGTGAAGCTGCTTATATATTGGGCATCAAGATCTATAGAGATAGATCAAGACGCTTGATAAGACTTTCGATGAGTACATACCTTGATAAGATTTTGAAGTAGTTCAAAATGGATCAGTCAAAGAAGGAGTTCTTGCCTGACTTGTAAGGTGTGAAGTTGAGTAAGACTCAAAGCCAGACCACGGCAGAAAAATATAGAGAGAATGAAAGTCATTCCCTATGCCTCAGCCATAGGTTCTATAAAGTATGCCATGCTGTGTACCAAACATGTTGTGTACCTTGCCATGAGTTTGTCAAGGGGGTACAATTGTGATCCAGGAGTAGATCACTGTACATCGGTCAAAATTATCCTTAGTAACTGGATGACTAAGGAAATGTTTCTCGATTATGGAGGTGATAAAGAGTTCATCGTAAAGGGTTATGCCAATGCAAGCTTTGACACTAAATCCAGATGACTCTAAGTATCAATCTGGATGCGTATTGAAAGTGGGAGCAATTAGCTAGAGTAGCTCTATGCAGAGCATTGTAGACATAGAAATTTGCAAAATACATACGGATCTGAATGTGACAGACCCGTTGACTAAACTTCTCTCACAAGCAAAACATGATCACACCTTATTACTCTTGGGTATTAATCACATAACGATGTGAACTAGATTATTGACTCTAGTAAACCCTTTGGGTGTTGGTCACATGGCGATGTGAACTATGGGTGTTATTCACATAACGATGTGAACTATCGGTATTAAATCACATGGCGATGTGAGCTAGATTATTGACTCTAGTGCAAGTGGGAGACTGAAGGAAATATGCCCTAGAGGCAATAATAAAGTTGTTATTTATATTTCCTTATATCATGATAAATGTTTATTATTCATGCTAGAGTTGTATTAACCGGAAACTTAGTACATGTGTGAATACATAGACAAAACAGAGTGTCCCTAGTATGCCTCTACTAGACTAGCTCATTGATAAAAGATGGTTATGTTTCCTAACCATAGACATGAGTTGTCATTTGATCAACGGGATCACATCATTAGGAGAATGATGTGCTGGACAAGACCCATCCGTTAGCTTAGCACTATGATCGTTTAGTTTTACTGCTATTGCTTTCTTCATGACTTATACATGTTCCTATGACTATGAGATTATGCAACTCCCGAATACCGTAAGAACACCTTGTGTCCTATCAAACGTCACAACGTAACTGGGTGATCATAAATATGCTCTACAGGTGTCTCCGAAAGTGTTCGTGGTGTTGGCATAGATCAAGACTAGGATTTGTCACTCCGAGTGTCGGAGATGTATCTCTGGGCCCTCTCGGTAATGCACATCATAATAAGCCTTGCAAGCAAAAGACTAATGAGTTAGTCACGAGATGATGTATTACGGAACGAGTAAAGAGACTTGCCGGTAACGAGATTGAACTAGGTATAGAGATACCGACGATCGAATCTCGGGCAAGTAACATACCAATGACAAAAGGAACAACGTATGTTGGTATGCGGTTTGACCGATAAAGATCTCCATAGAATATGTAGGAGCCAATGTGAGCATCCAGGTTCCGCTATTGGTTATTGACCGGAGATGCGTCTCGGTCATGTCTACATAGTTCTCGAACCCGTAGGGTCCGCACGCTTAACGTTTGATGACGATCGATATTATGAGTTTATGAGTTTTGATGTACCGAAGGAGTTCGGAGTCCTGGATGAGACCAGGAACATGACGAGGAGTCTCGAAATGGCCGAGACATAAAGATCAATATATTGGACGACTATATTCGAACATCGGAAAGGTTCCGAGTGATTCGGGTATTTTTCAGAGTATATGGGCCTTATTGGGCCATACGGGAATAGAGGAGAAAGGCCAAAAGGAAGGAGGCGCGCGCCCCCCTCTGGTCCGAATTGGACAAGGGGTGCAGCCCCCTTTTCCTTCTCCCTCTCCACCTCTTTCCTTCTCTCCTACTCCGAAAAGGAAAGGGGAATCCTACTAGGACTTGGGAGTCCTAGTAGGACTCCCCACACTTGGCGCGCCCCCTCTAGGGCCGGCCTCTCCCTTGCTCCTTTATATACGGGAGCAGGGGGGCACCATAGGACACACAAATTGAATTGTTTTAGCCGTGTGCGGTGCCCCCCTCCACAGAAACACACCTCGGTCATACCGTTGCAGTGCTTAGGCGAAGCCCTGCGCCGATAGATATATCATATCCGTCACCATGCCGTCGTGCTGACGAAACTCTCCTGTGAAGCTCAACTGGATCAAGAGCTCGTGGGACGTCAATAAGCTGAACGTGTGCTGAACGCGGAGGTGCCGTACGTTCGGTGCTTGATCGGTTGGATCGCGAAGAAGTTCGACTACATCAACCGCGTCACTTGACGCTTCCGCTCCCGGTCTACGAGGGTACGTAGACACACTCCCCCCCTCGTTGCTATGCATCTAGTAGATAGATCTTGCGTGATCGTAGGAAATTTTTGAAAATACTACGTTCCCCAACACACCTGCAACTGTTGTTGTAGTATCTGTGAGCCACGAGGACTTAGCAATCCCATAACCGTGGGTAACAAGGCTATCAAAGCTTAACTGGGTAGGAAGTGGTAAAGTGGTGAGGTTGCAGCAGCGGCTAAGCAATGTATGGTGGCTAACTTACGAGTACAAGAATAAGATGAGCATCTACGCAAACGGTCGCAAACTAGTAGTGATCGCTAAAGATCCTGAACTACCTATGAGTCAAACATAACCCCACCGTGTTCTCTTCTCAAAGTGAAAATAGACAGTCACGGTTACTCACACAGTTGTGTGTTTTACTTCGGATCCTCTGACAAGTTTTCTACAACCGGACATTAATAAATTCCAATCTGCCACATAACCGCGGGCACGGCTTTCGAAAGATCATAACCCTGTAGGGGTGTCCCAACTTAGCCCATCACAAGCTCTCACGATCAGCTGAAGTAATAATAATTATTACCCCTTATCTTAGGGAAATCCGATCAGGCTCGGCATCCCGGTGCACAAGACATTTCGACAATGGCAAAGCAAGTCCAGCAAGACCTCCCGTCGTGCCGACACCCTGATAGTAGCCACGCGTATCTCATCTCAGGCCATGTCCGGATGAGCAATACGTACAGTAACCAAAGAACCCAGATAACTGGGTGGCACCGCAAGTGGCTCTAGTTTGGGACCAACACCATCAGCACTGGCCCCCCTGCTATGTAGAAGAATACTCGGGGACGCGACCCCCTATGCAATTTTAATTAATTAATTAAGTTGTTATTATGAGGCAAATTAAAACCAATGTTGGGCCTTGCTGAAGGATTTTTATTCAAAGACGAAGTGTCAAGGGGTCCCCATATACCCAACCGTGTAAGGAACGCAAAATCAAGGAACATAATGCCGGTTTATCGGCGCCTAAGGTGGCATGAGTGCAACAAAACACCGAGCAAAAGGCCAAGCCTTCCAGCCATGCCCAGTATATATGTGTGTTAATAATAATAATGGATATTGTGATATTCCCAAGCATGAAGTTCCAACATGGAACAATCTTCATCTTCACATGCAACTAACAACGCTATAAGAGGGGCTGAGCAAGCGGGTAACATAGCCAAACAACGGTTTTTGTTAGGAAGGTGTCAAAAGGTTAGAGGTTTCATGGCAACAAGGAGAGGGGCTGACAATAATGATGGGTAGCGCGACATAACGATAGCATCGAGACAACTAAGCATGGCAATGATAGTAAAGGTATCCAAGGGTATGGTCATCTTGCGTGAGATCCCGCAAGGAAGAAGAACAAATCCGTGAAGAATACGGAGAAGAAGCCTTGAATACGAACCACGAGAAGACGAACGAATCCTCACGATCACAACGGAACAAGCACTAACGAGAAAAAGCAAGCAATACGGTAAACACACAACACAAGAACATGACAATATGCTCAACCAAGTATGATGCAAAACAAGTCTACATATGATGCACAGCAAGTCTATATATGATGCAATACATGGCAAGGTAGGAAGCACACAGTGTCGGGGAAACTGACCGCCCACGAACACCTATGGGACCGGAGCCCCTTCTACGTTGCGGTAAGGGAGCGGAGGGAGCATGGAGAGCAGATCGAGGAACACACGCGGGCAGTTTACCCAGGTTCGGGCCGCGCGGGCGCGTAAAACCCTACTCCTGCTTTGGTTGTATTGAGTTCTCGGGCTCGGGAGCTTGAAGATCTACAGTGCCAGCTACACCGAGCGTAGGAGTGATCGAGTTTCTGGGATCGAACCCCCTCTACGTTGTGCATGGGCCTCCTTTTATAGTCCAAAGGGGTCACCGACAGGTGTCAACGTTAGAGGAGGGTAAAAACGTAAATTTGGTGGTAGTTGTAACAGTGCATGAACAGTATATGAACAGTGGTCTTCACCTAACTCTGACGGTGGGGGACAAGGGCATTAAATGCCCGTCGCCGTCGCCCCAAAAGCGTCCATCCATGCGTCTCCGTTCGCCACGGCGATAGCCTCGTCACCGCGGCTCGCCATCGTGTACCATTGGCGGCACAGCCATCTGCCACGTGCCCCTGGAAGGGCCCCAGGGCGACGCGTGGCCAGATGAGCTGGAGCGCAGGCACACAGTGTAAACCTCTCCCGGCGAGCACCTTGCCGGGGTTGCTACCTTGCCGGGCCCGGGAGCTTGTCGCTCTCCGGGGCCCGTCGGGGCGCGCGATGCGCCACGATGTCTCTTCTGGGGGGCTGTTTTCTGGGCTTCCTAGCAAGCTCTTCTTGCCAGGGTCTTGTGAGAATAGAGTGGTCTTGTGCTGGGAGCAGCCTTCCCGGCAAGCTCCTCTTGCCGGGGCCTTGATCTTCTGACATGTATACTTTGTTCTTGAATGGCTTCAAAGGGGTCCAGAGTGGGCTTTGGCGGACGTGTGGGGAGCCAGACCACGGGAGGCTGCTACTGCCCGTGCACAAGTCGGGATACTAAGGTACCCCTACTCTAGTACACCGACAGGAGCCCCCGGGCCTGGGCCACACACGGTGCCGATCGCTGTTGGGCCAGGCCCTGAACAGTGCACGGGCACAGCGGCCCACGGCGCGCCGTTTCCCACTCCGCATCTGCCGCACCTCTCCCTAACGGCACGCGTCGATTGCGGCATCGTGGGAGAGATCGTGGCGTGCTTCTTTAATGAAAAACGCGAAACGTCCCCCACTTCCCCCTTAAAAGCAGAGGAAGCAGGGGCAGTTTCCCTCCATTGCCTTCATTGCGCCTTGAATCTCCAGAAACCCCCGCCGCTCTCTGCCTCCGCAAGGGTCGACAGAGAGCCGAGCTCCACCCTCTCCTCCGCCGTCTCCAACATCCGCAGCGCCGTCAACCTCCCCGCCGTCCCCGCCATGGCCCCGAAGAGCGACAAGGCGAAGAGTGACCAGGCGAAGAAGGAGAAGTCCGAAAAGGCGGCGAAGCTGGCAGCCATGCGGAGAAGGAGGGTGGTCTTCCCGCCGAGGCTCGGCGCGAGGGAGCTGTGGGACAAGTACTACTTGTTCTGGGCGAGGGAGACGAAGGCTCATCCTCGCACCCGAGTCCTCCCCGCCGTAGCCGTCGACATGTTCCCGGGAGGTTACTACTATTTCACTTCATTCTTCCATTGCGGTCTCTGTCCTCCGTATTCGGAACTCTTCTGTGATGTGATGAACACGTACGGATTCCATCTCTTAGACTTTACCCCGAATGCCGTCCTCACTTTGGCCGTTTTCGCACATCTGTGCGAAAACTTTGTTGGGGTCCACCCAAACGTAGCCCTCTTCCGCCACTTCTTCACGCCTAGAGTAGAATCTGGATCCCCACTCTTCGGCGGTATCTCCTGGATCTTCAGGCTCGGCAAGAAGGAGGCGTACTTGGTCGGAGAGCTACGCGGCAAGTGGGAAGAGTGGAGAGCTGACTGGTGCTGGGTCCTGGAAGATGCACCTGAGCAATTTACCTCGCCGCGCCGGACTGCAATAGTGCGCGGCAAGGATTGGAGCGAACTGGCCCCGGAGGACGACAAGTTGCAGATTGCCCTCACTAGGATCCTTCACCTCCGGGCCGCCAATCTAACTGTGGGTGAAGTTGGGGCTGATTTCCTCCGCCGCCGCATTGCCCCTCTGCAGGAAAGGAAAAGACCCGCTTGGGAGTTCGGCAACGCGGCAGACCGCATGAGGCTGCGCCCCGGGTTGAACTGTTCAAACACGACCCCAAGCATAAGGAGTGGTTCACACCGTCCCGAGGAGTAGTTCCTCTTTGCAACAATACTGCCCTTAGTGCCATACGCGCGGTGATGCCCGAGTGTGACTCCCACGGGGTCGTCCCCACTTGGCTGGTGCCTTCAGCGGAGACCGTGCAGGCTTTCTTCGACAACTTGGTTGAAAAGCCCCGCAACGCCGAGGAGAAGAAGGGCCTCACCCGGGATACCACCGATCGGGATGTGGCATACATAGCTAGCAGGATGGAGGAGGCCGCCGCGGCTGCGGCTGCCGGTGAATTTGGATATACTGTGGACGAAGCAGAGGCGGCGGACGCAGTGAGCCAGGCCGAGGAGGCGGAAATCCTCAAGCTGCTGAAGATTGCGCCTGAGGAGTTCGCCGGGGAGCCTGCCGGGACGAGCGAGGCTGCCGGGCAAGGCACCGAGTCCAGTGAGCCCGCCGAGGAGGACGCCGAATCTGGCGATTCCGACGAAGACTCGGGCGGGTCACTGAACCTCGATGACGACGCTTCCTCATCCTCAGAGAACTCTCCGCCACCACCAAGCCCTCCGCCACAGCAGAAGAAGCGCCTCCGCAAGGCCACTGAGACGGCGAGGCCATCGGCGCCCCGACAGCAGCCGAGGCGCCGTGCGACGCGCCCCCCCGCGACGAGCAAGGTCGTCAAGGAGGCGCCCCGTGCTCGAGCGACAAGCGGAGGAGGATCTTCCCGGAGTGGCTCTGGTGCTCCTTCTGCCCCTCGGTCCTCGGGGACGACCGGAGCGGGGTCTTCACAGCCCACGGCTCCGGAGCCCGCCAAGCGCCCGAGGGAACCTTCTCCTCCAGCTCCTCGCGCGGGAGCACGTGAGGCGCAGTTTGACTTCTCCGCCCTTAGCTCCGACGACGAAGAGGAGGAAGAGTAAGCATTTGCGATTTTTATTTCCTTCGATTTTGTCTTGATTTCTCTTGCTTGGTTCTAATCTTGTTTGGCTTCCAGGACCTTGACCCAGAGGATGGCGAAGAGGGCCAAGATCCCTGTGGTTGACCTCGAGGACGACGAGCCAGTCGCAGCGGCAGGTGACGCGCCGGAGACAGTCTTGCCGGAACAGCCCGTTGCTCCGGAGAGCAGCCCCCAGCGCAGCCCCCAGCGTAAGCTTTGTGTTCACCTTCTGCTTGACGGGCGCGCTTGAGTTGTTATCCTTACTAATGTTTTGCTTGTTGTCTTGTGCAGAAGTGGAGCCGCAGCCGCAGGAGCACCAGGAGGTCGCCCCTGTCGAGCCGCTTGTTCCACCCTCCCCGCCAAGGATGAGCTCCCCGGCGAGGGACAACGCTCCGCCAAGGGCGGGTACTCCGCCAAGGGCGAGTACCCCGCCAAGGGCGAGCAGCCCGACAAGGGTGAGCACCCCGCCAAGGGAGGGCGCAAGCGGCCCTCCGCCAGCAGGGGCTACTACTACGCCGCCAAGGGAGAATTCCCCGGCGAGGGACCCCGTTATCGAAGAGGCCCGCGCAGGTAAACCCTTGTGCTTTTCTTCTTCGAATTCTTCTTTTTTGGATATTTGCTTGACAAATCTTTCTTTTCTTTTTCTTCTGTTGTCAGACCCGCCCGCCCCGGAGCAGATGGAGACGGAAACCATCGCCGAGGAGGAGGTGCGCGGCGCAACTGGCGACGGCACCGCCGCGGAACGAATGGCCGGCGCCGACGAGCCAGCCGCCGAGGAGACTGCCCCGACCGCTGACGCCGCGGCTGGGGAAGGGACCGGCGACCACACTGCTGGCCCGGAGGCCGCAGGAGCGCCGGACGCTGCACCGGCCGCCGACCCCTCCGCCCCCGCACCTGGGTCGGGCATCTATCTGGAGGCCGCCAACGGGGTCTTCATGCAAATCCCGTGGGCGTCCTCATCGAGAGCACCTGCGGAGGGGGAGACCTTCGACGGAGAAGTTCTCGCCTCCGCCGGGTTGAAGGTTGTCGACGCGCCCGGCAGCAGCGACGAGCCCGAAGAGGAGCAACTCCTGCGTCGACTCCTGGGTTTGTACCGGGCCAGGCAAGCCAAGCTGGAGTCCCGAGAGGCTCTGGCTGCCAAGGCCGGCGTTGATTTGGAGAAGCGTGCTGCGGAGCTCCGTGCCGCCAACCAGGCGGCCCTCCGAAACTTGGCGGAGGAGCGCGAAGAGCTTGCCGGAGCACACCAAGCATTCCTCCTCGAGAAGGCCGAGGTGGAGGAGCAGCAGCGACTGGCCGCCGAGGAGCTGGCTCGGCGGGAGGGAGAGCTCAACCAGCGGAAGGTCGACCTCGATAGCCACGAGGACGACCTCACCGCTCGCGAGCAGGCCATTGGCGGGGCTCTGCAGGAGGCGAGGGATGCCGCAGCTGCCGCAGAGACCGCCAAGAGGGATCTGGAGGCCAGGGTGGCGCAGTTGGAGACGAACCTGAAGGCGAGCGAGGACAGGGTTGCCGCGCTCAACGTGGCGCGGGAGAAGGACGCCCACACCAACTCTGATCTGCAAATTCGCCTCTCCGACAAAGGCAAAGAGCTCACCGACGCCAGGGACTCCATTGCTGACTTGGAGCTGAAAGTTTCCACCCTCACCGACTCGCTTGACGCCGCTCGAGACCGCGAGACGAAGCTGAAGGAGGATCTCCGCACTGAAAGGGCCTTGCTGGAAAGCGCCGCCGTCTCGCAAAACAACTTCCAGCAGACGGTGGAGCAATGGACCGAGGAGCTCGTCGCCTCCGCCGCCAACATCGACATGGAGATGGTGGCGTTGAGGGCGGAGCACCTCGTGTACTCCCCCGACGAGAGCCTCCCCCACAGCGCCAAGCTGAGCCTGTTCTTCAGGGGAGTGGCGCCAGCGCTTGCGCGGCTACGGGAGAAGATCCCCGCGCAGCTGGCCGATGAGGCGCGTCGGCTTTGCATGGGTACTATGGAGCGGGTCTTGTCGAAAATCGTCTACCGCAACCCCGGGATCAACCTCGTCAACGTCCTCCGGACCCTGCCGCCCGAAGCTAACCAGGAGGCGTTGAAGGCGCAAGTTGCCCACATTGTAGCCAAGGCGGGAAAGATCCAGAGGATCGATGGAGACCGAAGAGACTAGGCTCCTTTCTTTCTGCTTCCTTTGCCGTTGTCAATTAAGTCATGGGTAATAGTTGATTAGGACAGCGGCAAGCTATCTTGTAATATAACTTTATTCTGGATGATCAATGCAGTGTTATCTTCCTCGTTTAGTCCTTTCACTTTGTATGCTTTCCACCCTACGCTTTTAGGGAACTCGCCGGCAAAGGGACCCTTGCCGTGAGCGCTGAGTGCTGGACTCTTAGCAGCCTGCTCGCAATGCCCTTGCCGGCAAGAAACCTTGCCCCAGCTAGTCGCAGCGCACTTAGATTGCTAAGCGAACTCGAAAACGAAGTAAGGGCGCGACACTTGCCGCAGCTCACTTAAGCCGTTGAGCGTGCTCGAAACAAAGTAAGGGTGCGGCTAGCCACGGGTAGGTTCCTCCGCGCACAGGTTTTCCATACAAAATGTGATTGTTCAAGGAAGACAACTAAGAAATTTCAAAAATTTGAATTGCTCAAACTTTGGTAACTTAGCTTTCATGGATTGTTTGCTTCCCGGCAAGGCTTCCCTTTCTTGAACAGCACTTGGTCCATACCTCTATCTCCTTCCCCCCGGCAAACTTGTGTGCGAGGAACACTTCTTCTGTTTAAGAGAGAAAGGAAAAGAGGAGGAAACAGTAGTATGGGGCCTTGCGGCTTGTTACTGCTTACCGGGAATGTGTGCTGCACAAGGTGTCAGATGATGCATGCAAGTAAAAAGAACAGCATGAAATGACAAACAGTGTGAAGTACGAAAGTTTTACTGATTCACGGGGTCTGCGCCCGGCTTTGTACAAAGGTTTACATGCAACAGCGGCAAGACTTGTACAAAAGGTGGTTGCCGGAGCGGATCACAGCAACCGCGCCTTATGGGTGAAACTTGCGAAGATGCTCTATGTTCCAGGAGTTGCTCACCGGTAAGCCTTCTTCAGTCTCAAGGCGGACAGCGCCGGGCCTTGTGACTTGTCTCACCCGATAAGGGCCTTCCCACTTCGGCGTCAACTTGTTGGAGCCCTTGGCGGACTGAACGCGCCGAAGAACAAGGTCGCCTTCCTCGAGACTCCTGGCCTTGACCTTGCGGCTATGATAGCGACGCAAGGCTTGCTGGTATCGAGCAGCTCGTACAGTAGCCTGGAGACGTTCCTCCTCGAGGAGCAATGCATCATCTTGCCGCAGTTGCTCTTGCTCGAGCTCATCGTAAGCGAGCACTCGAGGAGACCCGTATACGAGTTCCGTGGGGAGAACTGCCTCTGCTCCATAGACAAGAGCAAAGGGTGTCTGTCCGGTGGCTCGATTTGGTGTCGTCCTGATTGACCAAAGAGCCACCGGCAACTCCTCTATCTAGTTTCTTCCGCACTTGTGCAGCCTGTCGAAGGTTCTTGTCTTGAGCCCGCGCAGCACTTCAGCATTTGCCCTCTCTGCTTGACCATTGCTCCTTGGGTGAGCAACAGAAGCAAAGCAGACCTTGGCGCCAAGGTCTTGGACGTACTGCATGAAGGTGCGGCTTGTGAACTGTGTGCCGTTGTCGGTGATGATCCTATTAGGGATTCCGAAACGGCAAACAATTGACCTGAAGAACCTCACTGCTGATTGTGCTGTCACCTTTCTCACTGGTTCCACTTCTGGCCACTTTGTGAACTTGTCGATTGCAACGTACAAGTACTCAAAGCCCCCGATTGCGCGGGGAAAGGGGCCGAGGATGTCGAGCCCCCAGACCGAGAAGGGCCAGGACAAAGGAATCGTCTGGAGAGCTTGAGCTGACTGATGTATTTGCTTGGCATGGAACTGGCACGCTTCACACATGGTTACTTGTGCAGTTGCATCTTGGAGGGCTTCTGGCCAAAAGAACCCTTGCCGGAACGCCTTCCCGGCAAGCGCTCTTGCGCCAATGTGGTGGCCACATATGCCTCCGTGTATCTCTGCCAACAGCTTCTGTCCATCTTCCCGGGAAATGCACTTCAACCTGACACCATTGAGTCTCCTTCTGTACAGTTCGTTGCCAACGAACTGGTACATACTTGACTGCCTGGTTATCCTCTCTATCTCTTCTGGTTCTTCGGGAAGTTCTCCAGTTTGAAGAAAACGGACGATTTGATGTGCCCATGCTGGAGCCTGAGGCTCAACAACAAGGACTAAAGGCATCAGTGCTGCTGCGGGAACCTCAGCTTCTACGGCAAGAACCTGCGGCTCTGCTGGAGCTGAGGGTTCCCCGGCAAGCCTGCCGGGGCAAGGCTTGTCGGGAACGCTTGCTTCAACTGCACAGACCCTTGGGTCCGCAGGAGCAGACTGTTCCTCAGCATCTTGGTTGTTGATCTTGGGGACCTTGGCGGCGGCTTCGGGAAGATCCGCCGGCAAGTAGTCGCCGGAGACCAACTTCCTCTTCTTGCTTTTCCCAACTGATGGTGTAACGGATGGTTGAGTTAGCTTGAGCATGAAGGTTCCTGGTTCCACAGGTAACTTCATTGCAGCACACTTTGAGAGGCCATCTGCGATATCGTTCTGAGCTCTTGGGACATGCTCCATCTGCAGGCCTTCAAAGTGTTCTTCAAGCTTCCTTACTTCATCGACATAAGCTTCCATCAAAGGGCTCTGGTAACTCTTGTTTACTTGTCGGACCACCAACTGCGAGTCTCCCCGCACAATCAACTTCTTGATCCCAAGTTCGGCCGCAATTCTGAGACAGGCAAGCAAACCTTCATACTCAGCAGTATTGTTTGTCGCTTGCTCCTTGGGAAAGTGCATTTGGACAACATACTTGAGGTGCTCTCCGGTGGGCGCTATGAGTAACACGCCAGCACCGGCGCCTTGCAGCGAGAAGGCACCATCTAAGTACATTATCCATTCTTTGCTTGCTTCTTGGACGGGGATGCTTGTCTCTGGAACTTCTTCATCTGGTGTTGGGGTCCATTCTGCTATGAACTCTGTAAAAGCTCTGCTCTGTATAGTTGAAGTACTCTCAAACTTGAGACCAAAGCTTGACAGTTCCAGCGCCCACTCGACGATCCTGCCTGTTGCATCTGGATTTTGCAATATCCTCTTCAACGGAAAGCGAGTGACCACTGTTATCTCGTGTGCTTGGAAGTAATGGCGCAACTTTCTTGATGCCATGAGGAGGCCGAAAAGCAACTTCTGCACCCCAGAGTATCTTGATCTAGCCCCCTGCAAGAGGGAACTCACAAAATAAACTGGGCGTTGCACCATCTTCTTTCGCACTTCTCCTTGCTCCTGCGCAGACTTGTCCTTGTCGGGGCCAGAGCTTGTCGGGGAAGCCCCCTGCTTGTCGCTGAATGCGCTTGCCGGGGATGTGGGTTCCTCATCCACCTCCCTCTCCGCTACTAACGCAGCACTAACCACTTGATTGGTTGCCGCTAGGTACAGCAGCAACTTCTCTTGTGGCCTAGGTGCGACAAGTATTGGAGTGGAGGACATGTATCCTTTCAAGTCTTGCAGCGCCGCCTCCGCTTCCGGAGTCCATTTCATAGGACCTGCCTTTTTCAAGATTTTGAAGAAAGGCAGGGCGCGTTCTGCAGACTTTCAAATGAACCTGCTGAGGGCAGCCACACAACCAGCAAGTCTCCTTACATCCTTGACGCGCTTCGGGGCTTCAATCTGCTCGATGGCTTTTATCTTGTCGGGATTGGCTTCAATCCCCCTCTGGGACACAAAGAACCCGAGAAGCTTGCCGGAGGGGACTCCGAAGACGCACTTCTCGGGGTTCAGCTTGAGTTGTATTTTGCGCAGATTCTCAAAGGTTTCTTCTAAGTCTTGGATCAGGGTATCCTTGCTCTTGCTCTTGACCACTATATCATCCATGTAGGCTTCTACATTCCTGTGTATCTGTGGCTCAAAAGCGGTGTGTACCACCCTTGCAAATGTTGAGCCTGCATTCTTCAATCCAAAGGGCATGCGTATGAAGCAGTATGTGCCACATGGAGTAATGAATGCGGTCTTCTCTTCATCTTCCTCGGCCATGAATATCTGGTGGTAACCTGAGTATGCATCGAGAAATGAAAGCAACTCACATTCAGCCGTGGAGTCAACAATCTGGTCGATGCGCGGCAAGGGAAAAGGATCCTTGGGACAAGCTTTATTCACATCAGTGAAGTCTATACAAAGTCTCCATTTCCCATTAGCCTTTCGCACGACAACTGGATTGGCCAACCACGTGGGATGTAGTACTCCTCTAACCAGGCCTGCTGCTTCCAACTTCTTGATCTCTTCAGCTATGAACTCTTGGCGCTCCACCGCTTGCTTCCTGACCTTCTGTTTGACGGGTTGCACGTGAGGACAAACAGCAAGCTTGTGCTCAATTACCTTCCTGGGAACGCCGGAGATGTCAGACGGTTGCCATGCGAACACGTCGACATTCGCCCGCGGGAAGGCAACGAGCGCGCTTTCCTATTTGGGGTCGAGCGTAGCACTGATGGTGAAGGTACCACCAGTGCCGTCCTCCTTGGCGGACACCTTCTTGGTTGCCGGTGAAGCTGCCATTCCTTTCTTGCACTTGCCGGTGGAGCTCGATGGTGCTTCCTCGACGGCAGCGCAGCACTCCGAAGAGGTGCGTTTGCCGGAGTGGGCTCCAGAGCTCTTGTCGGACTTGGTCTTGGTTAACCCTACTCCTGCTTTGGTTGCATTGAGTTCTCGGGCTCGGGAGCTTGAAGATCTACAGTGCTAGCTACACCGAGCGTAGGAGTGATCGAGTTTCTGGGATCGAACCCCCTCTACGTTGTGCATGGGCCTCCTTTTATAGTCCAAAGGGGTCACCGACAGGTGTCAACGTTAGAGGAGGGTAAAAACGTAAATTTGGTGGTAGTTGTAACAGTGCATGAACAGTATATGAACAGTGGTCTTCACCTAACTCTGACGGTGGGGGACAAGGGCATTAAATGCCCGTCGCCGTCGCCCCAAAAGCGTCCGTCCATGCGTCTCCGTTCGCCACGGCGATAGCCTCGTCACCGCGGCTCGCCATCGTGTACCATTGGCGGCACAACCATCTGCCACGTGCCCCTGGAAGGGCCCCAGGGCGACGCGTGGCTAGATGAGCTGGAGCGCAGGCACACAGTGTAAACCTCTCCCGGCGAGCACCTTGCCGGGGTTGCTACCTTGCCGGGCCCGAGAGCTTGTCGCTCTCCGGGGCCCGTCGGGGCGCGCGATGCGCCACGATGTCTCTTCTGGGGGGCTGTTTTCTGGGCTTCCTAGCAAGCTCTTCTTGCCAGGGTCTTGTGAGAATAGAGTGGTCTTGTGTCGGGGAAACTGACCGCCCACGAACACCTATGGGACCGGAGCCCCTTCTACGTTGCGGTAAGGGAGCGGAGGGAGCACGGAGAGCAGATCGAGGAACACACGCGGGCAGTTTACCCAGGTTCGGGCCGCGCGGGCGCGTAAAACCCTACTCCTGCTTTGGTTGTATTGAGTTCTCGGGCTCGGGAGCTTGAAGATCTACAGTGCCAGCTACACCGAGCGTAGGAGTGATCGAGTTTCTGGGATCGAACCCCCTCTACGTTGTGCATGGGCCTCCTTTTATAGTCCAAAGGGGTCACCGACAGGTGTCAACATTAGAGGAGGGTAAAAACGTAAATTTGGTGGTAGTTGTAACAGTGCATGAACAGTATATGAATAGTGGTCTTCACCTAACTCTGACGGTGGGGGACAAGGGCATTAAATGCCCATCGCCGTCGCCCCAAAAGCGTTCGTCCATGCGTCTCCGTTCGCCACGGCGATAGCCTCGTCACCGCGGCTCGCCATCGTGTACCATTGGCGGCACAACCATCTGCCACGTGCCCCTGGAAGGGCCCCAGGGCGACGCGTGGCCAGATGAGCTGGAGCGCAGGCACACAGTGTAAACCTCTCCCGGCGAGCACCTTGCCGGGGTTGCTACCTTGCCGGGCCCGGGAGCTTGTCGCTCTCCGGGGCCCGTCGGGGCGCGCGATGCGCCACGATGTCTCTTCTGGGGGGCTGTTTTCTGGGCTTCCTAGCAAGCTCTTCTTGCCAGGGTCTTGTGAGAATAGAGTGGTCTTGTGCTGGGAGCAGCCTTCCCGGCAAGCTCCTCTTGCCGGGGCCTTGATCTTCTGACTTGTATACTTTGTTCTTGAATGGCTTCAAAGGGGTCCAGAGTGGGCTTTGGCGGACGTGCGGGAGCCAGACCACGGGAGGCTGCTACTGCCCGTGCACAAGTCGGGATACTAAGGTACCCCTACTCTAGTACACCGACACACAGGAACAACACAAGTCTATATATGATGCAATACGTGGCAAGGTATGATGCAAGACAACTCTATACAGGAAGCAATACATGGCAAGGTAGGAAGCACAAGAAAACAACACAAGAACATGACAATATGCTCAACCAAGTAGGATTCAAGACAAGTCTATATATGATGCAAAACATGGCAAGACAGGAAGCACTCAAAAACAACACAAGTCAACAAGTTTAAATGAGGCCGGAAACTACACATAACAAATCCGGTAAGCCCTCATGTGCATAACTTGAAATTGGTCCAGATCTGAACAATCCTTATGTTCAAGTTGTTAAACAACAATTTAATATGCACCATCATGATCTACACGAACTTCTAGTCAAGTTTCATATAAAGTTTGTTTAATTCGGAGCTACGGCCTAGAAGATATGAGCAAAACAAGATAAGCATGACAACGGTGCAAGATGCACCCAAACATCAAGCAAACTCACTCCAAACATGAAAACAACATGATATTATGCTTCTACATGCAAAATCACACAAGTTTCATATAAGGCACACCCAACACGGAGCAACCGGCTAAAAGATACACATGAAACAAGATATAACAACAAGCTGAAGTTAACAGCCACATAGCAACTTTGGAGCATGATAAATATAAGCTACAGCACCCAAACATGGTAACAAGAAGCATGGATCTGAAGTAGACATGTTACTTAACAAGTAGGAACTTAGGACACACCCAAAAGCTTGCTGGAACACATTCAAACAAGCATGGCAAGTTGCAATAAAATATTCCAGACTTAGCCAAAATCTGGGAAGGCAAAAACATCATCACGATGCTGCCTTCGGAGGCACAAAACAACATGCATATCAACTCTAACAAGTATATAAAGAGCATGGACATGTAGTAGACATATCCTACAGCAAACAACTCCATTGGAGCAACTCCATAGGAGGCATGGATCAATAGCAACAAGCTCCACCAAATTGAACATGCTGTTAAAAACCTGACAGTTATATTTATAGCAACTTGAGAGCAGGAAATAAATAAGCTACATCAGGTCATATGAGCATGTAAGGGCATGAATGGATAGACAATAATATGGACAACAAGGAATGATCATGGCCACTCCAAAACTAACATGGATTTGCCTAGGGCATCAAGCAAACATAGCATCAGGATATTACAGATTCCAGACTTAGTGAAATTTCACTAAGTGTTAAGACAGTAACATTAGCATGGCATGTTTGCGAGCATGTTTAAGTCATCTTAAAGCATAACATGGCAAATGGTTTGCACCACAGCAAAGAACACATGATGGGGAATCTAAAACATATGGGCATGTGACATGGGGACAAACACATCAATAGCAACGAGCTCCTCAACTAGGCATCTCGTAACAAGTTACAAAACCTAACAGCCACATGCACATTTCAACAGAGATAAACATGGCAAAATGAACTCTAACATGCATGCTATAGCAACCAACATGTAGAGCATCTCATGATGAACATTTTGACATATCATTTGTGTCATTTGGATAAACATGCACCAAGTTATCACATCTCAAACATGGCATGAAAATAACAAGTAGCAGCAGTTCATTTCAAGTAGCACTCTTGTCATGAAGATTAAGACATCTAGATGGACTCAAACAAGCAGGACACAATGGAACAAAACGTAGTACACATCACCACGATCATTTTGACATATCATTCACTCAATTTGGACATACACACAATTATTTACAGGCACTCAAAGACGCAATATTATTAACACATGCCAGGGACTAAACTATAAATATGTAGTTTTTGGACTTAGAAAGAAAAACACATATGATGCAAGATACTAACGGACGCCCAGGGCGAGGGACTGGACTGCTCACCTAGGGCCCATGGGCCGGCTCGGTGCAGAGGGCCAGGGCAGGCCGGCGGCTGGGCCTGGAGCGGTTTGGGCCGAGCGGGGAAGAGGAGGCCCACTCGAGCCACCGCGTTGGAGCGGCCCGGAAGCAGGGCGTCGCCCCTCGTCCTCCCCGACCAGGAGGCCGAGCGAGGTGGCGGCGGCCGCCGTTGCTCCGGCGACGGAAGGCCGGGAACGTCCGGAGGGGGGCCGGCGAGGCGGATCCGGCCTTGGGACCGCCGGATCTGGCGAGGGCGCGGCGGCGGAGCTGGCTGGGTCGAGGCGGCGGGGTCCGGCGGGAGGACGGCTGGCGAGGCCCTGGAACGGCGGCGCTCCGGTGAGCGGGGGCGGGATCGCGGCGATGCGAGTCCGGCGCGGCGGCGGGGGCGCGCGCCGGCGACGGAGGCGAAGGGCGGCGGGGTGCTGAGGAGCTGCGGCTAGCGGATGGGCTCGTCAGGCCTGCGATGGGCTCGGCGGGCCGCGACGGTGGGTGGTGGCTGGCTGGCCACATGGCGCCGCATGATTCGTCCGGGGACAGTGGCTTGCTGAGGTGGCAGCCCCGGATTGGCTGCAGTGAGGTGGAGGCGGCTGGGTCGCGGCGGTGGGATGTTTTTTTAGGGTTTGATCTGCGCGAAAAATGAAGGGGAGGCACATATTTATAGGTAGAGGGAGCTAGGAGTGTCCAAATGAGGAGCCGTTCGCGGCCACGCGATCGTAATCGAACGACCAAGAGCATGGAGGGGTTAGAATGGGCTTGGTGGGCTGTGAGAAAGGGGTGCTGGGACAAAAGACAAAAGGCTTACGGCGGTTAACACGGTTAACCGTTGGGCTATCAAACGAGCTCCGAATGCGACGAAACTTGACAGGCGGTCTACCTATTCTATAATAAGACCACACGCCAAGTTTCAACCCATTCCGAGAAAATTTTCCAGCCACTCATAAAATAAATATTCGGAGGTGCCGCGGGCACGTGTGAGTGTGTCTGGGCTTAGAACGGACAACATGAAAGGACGAGGGGACTCGGGCGGATGCAAGTTTTGAAAACATGATGATGCAACACACATGATGACTTGGCAAAAATGCAACACACAAGCAGATGACATGGCAACGACGACGAATAACTGGCTGACACCTGGCGCACCGGTCCCGGAGTGTCACAACACTCCCCTACTAACAAGAGATCTCGTCCCGAGATCTTAGGAACGAGACGGAAGGAAAAAGGAAGAACAAAGTTCTTCGAGGACAAAAGGGTGAAACCAAAGACCTTGAGAGGTTGAATAACTTGGAAGAAAGGATACAATGAAGAAGAACAAAGTTGCAAGACTTCGTTAAATAAGAGGAAGAACGAACACGACAAGAACCAAAAGGTTGAAGGATATGAAACAAGAGCTGAAGGAACAAGAATGAACTCAAAACCACTCCGGTTAAAAGAGATAGAAAAGGAATCTCCACGAAGGAATTCGGGCAGCACTCTGGCTGAAACTGAAAGAAATAGCACACCGGTTGGACATGAATGGAATATGACAAGAACTTGAGAATATGGAACGATCCATGACGAGATGGAGAAGAAAATGCCTCCGGAAGAATTACAAGAGTGAAAAGAAAAGAACGGAGAAGAAGATGACAACTCTCATCACATATTTGTTATGGACTTATTTAAACATCTCAAGACTTGAGGTGAATTATGCCGCAACCAAAATATTGAATAGATGAATACGGAGAATTATTTGCAATTGAGAGGCAAAAGAATAAGAATGCTTGAGCTGCTCCAGAATAATTTGATGAACACTTGAAGAATGAATTATGTCATGAAGAACCACCATGAAGAACTCCGGTATCCAAGGACGATGAAAGAAGAAATGAAGATGAAAAGAATAAGATTAAAGCCTTGCGATGATTAGTCGAGGTTCCGATGAGATAACCGAGAAACTTGAACTCCGGGGAAGAAAAGATGAAAGCACTTGGAACTAGAATTTATTCATCAAGAATAAACTCTGAAGGAAGGAATAAATCAACTTGATAAAAAGAATAAGAATTATGTTATGCTTATCCTGCACCAATTAAATTGATGAGAAGCAATGGATTCGCATATCACTTATACTCGATGAAATGATTAAAGAGGGATATATCGCGAATTTGCGAAAATCTTTATGAAACGCCGGCAGGATTGGAATAAAAATGAATGTATTGATATGATAGCACCCGAAAAGAACTGTCGAGCGAACCATCTTAAGAAATTGAAACCGGGTGAAGAAAGAACAAACCACCGGGAAGAATTGAGATTGAGTGAACACAAAAGAATGAATCTCCGGGAAGAATAAAGCACTTGAGGAAATTAGAATGACGAGAACGAAGAGATTGTGAACTGATTGAAGAATACTTGAACGGAGCACCGGACGAATGTGAGACGAACGAAGAGGCATCAATGAAGAATATTTGGAGGACGAAGTTGAAAACTGAGAACGAAGAAATCTTCTGAAAAGATGGCCTTCGGAGGAACACAAAGAAAAGAATTGATGAAATACTCCGGATGGGTAAGGAAAGAATTTGACACGAATCAAAACAAGTAAGAGGATATCATGAAGCTAGAACGACGAACAGTCGAGAGAATGGACAAGATTTAGAGGAAGTCTTCGTCGGTATTGGAATGATGACGAGAAATACCACCAAAATTATTCAGATACTCCAGAAGAATGAAAGAGGAAAGGTTGAACCAACATTGAAAGAATTTGAAAGCGGCCTTGGAGAAGGCATATGACTGATGGAATCCATACTTACGTCATATTTGAAAAGAATTTCGGAACACTTCGGGAAATATTAGAAGAGTCAGGTAAGATCCCGGGAAAGACCCGTGGGTTATGAGCCCACCGAAGAGAAACACCGTTGAAATGATTAAAAAGAGATAATGCACCGGAACGATTGAGAACTCGAATGAGGTGACAACCTCGAATTAAATTAGAACACAAACGACTCCTGAGATTTCTTTGGAACACCGGAACAATTAAATGATGAGAGGCGAATGAGCAAGAGGAAACATCTGAGCCGAGGGAAAAGAATATGAACAACACCGAATACTTGAGTTGAATCCACCGAAAGAGAAGAAGAGGTGAAGAAGGCCGAACTAGACGAGAATCACCGGTTGAAACAATTGATGAAATGAAGTAAAGACTTCACACGAGTAAGATGGATACTCAATTACGGGCTCCGGCTCCGAGAAGAAAAAGGGTGGGCGGGTGGGAAAAAGAAAGACAACTTCGGATGGGGAAAACACCATCGGTTGAAAAGAACCGAGGGTTGAACTTGCAAAGAAGAAGAGGGTTGAATCCACTTGACGAGAGATGCACCAGATGAAAGAACTGACAACGCAACGAACGGAAACTAACCACGTAATCCTAAAAAAAAATTGAAGGGGAAGAGGAGTAATTCAAAACACCTACGTCAAGATTCCTCACCAGAGCGACTAAGGGGTTGAGGATTAAAAAGAATTCCTACTCTCCGATATAACTAGACTCCAAAAAAGTTTTTTGCTAGACTCAACAACGGCCAGACTATGATCAATCAAGGGGGCTCCTATGGTCGGTCGAGGCTCTGATACCAACTTGTCAGGCCCAAGATGCGATTCTATCCCGATCACGTGACACTTACGTGATTGGGGCACAACCGCATTTCGGGCGCTTAGTGATACGTCCAAAACGTATCTATAATTTCTGCTTGCTCCATGCTTCTTTTGTGTGATATTGCTATGATATTTATGCACTTCCATACACTTTTGACCATATTTGGACTAACCTATTAACTCAGTGCACCCCAGTGCCAGTTTCTGTTTTCTGCTGTTTTGTATTTCAGGTTTTCCCATTACTTAAATTGCCAGAAAAATTCCGAGAAAAATATATAAAAAATCAGCGCTCCAGAAGCTTCCACGCGCCAAAAGTGGGGCCAGAGGGGAGCTAGGGGCAGCCCAGGCGGCCTGCCCACGCGGCCCCACCCCTGGCCTCGTCGGGGGGCGCCTGGGCCCCCCTCTCCGCCTGTGGTGACCCCCTTTGGCATATATTTACCTCCCGTCGCGGAAACCCTGATTCCAGAACCCTTTTCTCCAGAAGCTATTCCGATCTCCGCCGCCATCGCCACCAAGTTTCGTGGGACCAGAATTCCTGTGCCGGCATCCTGCCGGGACGGGGATGTGCCTCCGGATTCATCTCCATCGACGTTGCTTCCTCCCTCCATGATGCGGGAGTAGTTCCTCCTCGGGGCTGAGGTTTATACCAGTAGCTATGTGGTCAATTCTCTCTCCCTTGATGTGATCTTCGTTGTGATCATAGGCTATGTTAATCTAGGGTGATCCCATGATATTTCCCCTTCCTCTATGTATTTGATTGATGTACCCACTTGTCTTTATCTAGTATAATCCCCGAGACCAAGGTGACAGCGGTCTATTGGACATGGATTAGAAGAATATTTTCATGAGTGATTTCCTCTTTTGTGTGTTGATTGAAGATTGAGAGTCTCTTGGTGCTTGTCTTTGACTATCCTTGAGATATGTCGTGGTGATTGTGGTATTCTCTTTGGATGGCCGCGGTGACATTGGGAAATCCATAGATTGAGAAATACGAACTTTGAGGTGTGCTTTTGTAGCCCTACATAATTCTCGTCCTCTCTTGACCACAAAGGAATGACCTCCGGGTGCGTCTCCATTGCACGTTTTATGGGAAATATCATGTGATTCGATTATGTTAATGTTGTTGGGAGTTTCCACTAGTGAAAGTATGAAGCCTAGGCCTTGTTTCCACCATTGCAACACCATTTGTGCTCACATTTACCACTTGTTTGCTTGCTGCACTTTTTATTACAGATTTATATTACTTTGCTTTGCCACTCCTATCATCCATATTTTACCATCTCTTCGCCGAACTAGTGCACCTATACATCTGACAAGTGTATTAGGTGTGTTGGGGACACAAGAGACTTCTTGTATTTTGATTGCAGGGTTGCTTGAAAGGGGTACGTTCAACCTCCACTTCCCTGAGTTCGATAAACCTTGGGTTACTCACTTAAGGGAAATTTGCTCCTGTCCTACAAACCTCTGCTCTTGGAGGCCCAACACTGTCTACAGGAATAGAAGCGTGCGTAGACATCAAGCTATTTCTGGCGCCGTTGCCGGGGAAGTGAGGTAAGTGAAGGTACCTTCTCTAGATCTTGCAATTAAATCTTTTCGTTTCTTGTTTTTAGTTTCACTAGTTATGTTTATGGAAAACTGCGCTCTTAGCTCGCTGCTTGGGGAAGGCCGCTTTACCAAACCCGTGGTAGAGAAGTCTCCTCCACCTACTGAATGTATCCCGTTCCAAATACCACTTGGGATAATTGAAATAATTAGGAATGATTGTTATGATGGGACAGTCAATCCTAGTATTCATTTGTTGAAACTTACAGAACTTTGTGAGTTGTTTAAGATTTCAGGTTTGACAAGAGATGGAGTCATGAGGAAATTATTTGCCTTGTCACTGAAAGGAAAAGCATTGGAATGGTATAGGCTACTAGATGACTCTCACCTGGATTGGGAAGAGATCCAGTCTCTCTTTTACTCCAGGTTTTATCCTCTTCATGAAGTCCATGAGAATAGGAATTATGTTTATAATTTCTATCCTCATGACGGAGAGAGCATAGCTCCAGCTTGGGGGAGACTGAAAACGTTAATGCTAAAATGTCCTAACCATGGGCTCCCCAAAGATATGATTATTACTAATTTCTATGCGAGGCTCTCTCGACAGGATAAAGATTTGCTCGATGCTTCCTCTATGGGTTCTTTCACAAACGAAAAGATTGATGCTAAATGGGAACTCCTTGAAAGAATCCAACACAACACTGAAGATTGGGGGATCGTCAAAGGTAAAGAGTCGGGTATAATTTATGAGTATGATTGCATTAAGTCCTTTGTTGAAACTACAAGTTTTAATAAGTTTAGTGCTAAGTTTGGGCTTGATTCTCAACTCCTTGTTGATTTCCTCAAATCTTTTGCTTCACATCTTAATATGCCTAAGGAGGATTGGATCAAGCATCATGAACCTTTTAAAGAGATTTGCAAAAAAATGAAATTGTTCATGATGATTGCAACATGCATGATCCAATTCCTAAAAATGAAGTTTTATATGAGCATGTTAATTTTTGTGGAGTAGATAGACCTTGTGAAAGGCCTATGATTGAAGAAGAGAAGTATTGTAAGCAACATAAACATGAAAGAACAATCACTTGGGTCAAAGATTTAAATGAAATTGCTAGAGAATTGTGTGACCTTTATCCTTTTACTTGTGAACTTTGCTGTATAGAGGGTCACTTTAATTTTCAATGCATGCACTTTCAAAACATAACTGTTAACCAGTTGTGTGATAACATGATCACCCCTGATCTTTATGATGAGCTTATGTTATTTTTGATGTGTGAAGAGTTATCAGAAAAGACTTCTTGGCTAGATGTTAATGACATAGGAATAAAAAACACTTTGCAAAATTGCCATCTCTATTGTGTTGTTAATTGCCATAAAAATGATTACATAAGTAAGATTAGAAAGGAGGGAACTTTACCAAAGTATAAAAATGTCTCTTATATTTCTGCTAATAAAAAGGAGAGTTTCTCCCAAGTTTCCCCTATTGTTTCTAATGATAAACCAGGATATGTGGAGAAGCTTCATCTCCAACCACTCCCTCCTAAGGTGAAGAAGAAGAAAAAGAAGAGGAGGAGGAAGAGGAGCAAGAAGGAAGAAGAATGGGTATCAACCTGGCCTGAGCATATTCCTCCCATCAACTTTTATCCTAACGGTTGTAAGTTTAAAGAAGAAGGTGAAGTTTATTGCCTTAATTATCGTCTTGATGATACATCCGTAGGTACTATTGAAGATGATTTTGATTATGATATGCATGTTACTTATTGTGATTGGGAAAATGATGATAATGCTACTTATGATCTTGAAAATCTTTTCGGTACCAACTCTGAAAGTGATGATATGGAAAGCTCTAAGCTTGGGGATGATAGGATTGCAAATCCTTTACCCACTAGTGATGTGATAATTGATAATTCTTTTGCTAGTAAGAATAAACACAACATGTTTACAAATATAGTTGCTAGCAATGATAATGCTCTTCTCTACTATGATGATGTTATAACTCCAACCTATAGTGATTATAAAGGTACCTATGACATAAGGAGAAATTATCCTTATGAAACTTGTCATAATCATGGAGGGAATTACTCCCTTTTTGAACACCATCTTCCTAATACACAATTAATCTATAGTGTTCAAGTTGTTTAAGATAGTCCTACACCCACTATTACCAATGAGAAAGATTATGCTTATGTGGAGAGTAAGAGTACCTTTTTGCATGTGGATCATGGTAACAATGCTTTATGTGATGCTTATATTGTTGAGTTTATTCGTGATCCCACTGAAAATTATTATGAGAAGGGAACATATGCTTATAGATATTTCAATAATATCAGGTTCCCTCTCTTTATGTTGAAGGTTTTGAAGCTGCACTTGTTTTGTCTTCCTATGCTTATTGCTTTGTGCTTCAATGAATTATTCTATTGCAATATTCCTATGCATAGGAAGCATGTTAGGCTTAAATGTGTTTGGTATTTGCTTCTTGATGCTCTCTTTTGTTCTTCAACTCTTATTCCTACGAGAGCATCATTAAAGTCTTAAGCCTATCTTTATGGCTATAAAGAAAGAGCTCTAGGGAGACAACCCTTGTTATCTTTGCTTTCAGTTTGTTCTTTCAGTTTTTAGTGGTCTTGATGTTTGTTACTACAGTAGCATCATCATTGTATCTATTCTTTTCAGCTTTGTGCCAAGTTTAGCCTCCGATTGCAAGAAAGTTCAAAAGTTGTGACGTGCAGTCCAGAAAACAGATTCTGTCCTTGGACAGAAAAATTCGTATAAAATCACCAGATCATCTTTTTGATCTGAATTGTTTTGACAGCGTGCTCTATACAATTGGCTTTCGAGCGTCTGTTCTGAGTTTTTTTATTTGAGTTGCAGAAGTGCCCCGAAAAAATTATTTACTACCTGCTGGTCTGTTTTTCACAGATTCTGTCCTGTTTTGTCTTTTCTTCGTTTTGCAAACCTTGAGCTTGCTTTTTCTTTGCAAAAACCTTTTGGCAATCTTGAGAAACAGTAGCTCTTCAAGATTATCCTTATTTCCAGTAGGGAAAAATTATTTTATTATGGGTACTAACCTCGCTAATCAGATTATGATGAGTTATGTATGAAGGGAGTTTTCAAGTGTGCGAGGGAAGATGATAAAAGAAGATTCAGGAGGGTCAAACGCTCAAGCTTGGGGATGCCCCCGTGCACCCCCAAGAAATATTCAAGAAGACTCAAGCGTCTAAGCTTGGGGATGCCCCCGTGCATCCCCTTCTCCATCAACAATTATCCGTTCGTCTTTCGTTCCACTATATTTTAATCACTTCATGCGTTATGTGCTATGCTTGGAGCGTCTTGCTCTTAGTTTCCTTTTTAGTTTTCTTTAGCTTTGCTTGCTGTTCATAACAAGGTGGATCCTAGCCTTCATTGTTTGGGAGAGAAACACGCTCCACTCCACTATTGAACACAACATAGGCTTGCATGCGTATCTTCTTGTGTGTGTTCTTTATCTTTTCATAGCTGCTGTCATGCTTAGCTCTTAGTTTTCATGCTTATTTTTTTAAGAGCTTTTGTTTAGGTTATTGCTTCTGGAACTCTCTTGAGTTATCATGCTTATCTTGTTAAGAGAGTTGGCTTCTATGGCACTGGTTGATATGTCTATGATAAAAATGCTATGTGCATAATGGTGCTTAGTAGTTCATGTTTTCTTATGGTTAGTCTCAAATAGCTGGGGGTTCTTAATGTGTTATTGAAGTACCAGCATGATTTGTTTGCCTATGATGTGGTATGGTTTAGTGATATCTTCCTCCAAGAATTTATTTTGATTGACTTGGCATATGCTCACGCATATTTAAGACTGTAAAGAAAGTCTATCAAGCCTTGATGATCTTTAATTTCTGAGTAGTGATATAACTTCCATGCCCGATTCAATGTTGCTTTGTCGCTCTGCATGATTATGGCCGTCATTGCTCTCTTAGTTGGTCGCTCCCAGTCTTTTGCTAGCCTTCACCTGTACTAAGCGGACTGACTGCTTGTGCATCCAAAATCCTTGAAACCAGTTATGCCATATGAGTCCACCATACCTTCCTATATATGGTATTTACTCGCCATTCCTAACGAAGACTTTCTTGTACCATCTCAAAATTATTCAAAAGCATTTCTCTTTTGTGCCTATGTTTTAGCTCATGAGGAAGTAGTAGTTAATTCATGATCTTTTTAAGTTGGACGAGTTTTACCCCGGGATTGCATGTCTAATCTGCAAATCCCTAATACGAGAAGGAACTGGCATGAGTGCGCCCGGCTCATAAAAGAGAATACAACAAACAAACCCTCCTTCACGCTTTGTTCATGAGAAATCAGAAAACTTTTGGCAGTGATAAACAAAGGAGATTAAGGGGATGTGATCGTCCCCGTGCGGGAGCCGTTCCTCGAAACTTGTCCAGCTCTAGAAGTAATTGAGTTATCTACTAGCATTCGTTGACGAATTATGCACTTCCCAAAAGCTTTTTATCTCTGTTTTTAAAACCACGAGCTCTGGTACTTGTTTAGTATTTGCTTCCAGCCACGGGTTTTCAACCTTGCCATCAAAATCCACGGTTCGAGAGTCTCCACCTTCTTTCTTCAAAGCACCAACTATTGAGAGCATGATTGTCATTCTGAGTGTAATGTGCATTGTCCCAAAGTACCATTGTCTTCTGCATGATTGTGACATCGCTTATTCTGAAATCATTGTATCTAGTCGTCACTTAAACTTCGGAGGTGCTCCTGCATTTATGTTTTGCTTCACTAAAGGGGGCAAGTGAGGTAACACTTTGTCATGTTTGCACACCATGCTCACTACAAATCTATTGGGTGTTTCAGTATCATATTGTAAACTTTCAGTTCTTTGTGATATTCTCGTGAGGTAACTTAATTACTAAAGATTCATTATCTCAATAAGCATTTGTCATGTGATTGTGAAAGACTCTTTGGTAGCATGTCACCACAGAAATTATGCTTGTTATCATTTACCTACTCGAGGACGAGCAGGAATTAAGCTTGGGGATGTTGATACATCCAAAACGTATCTATAATTTCTGCTTGCTCCATGCTTCTTTTGTGTGATATTGCTATGATATTTATGCACTTCCATACACTTTTGATCATATTTGGACTAACCTATTAACTCAGTGCACCCCAGTGCCAGTTTCTGTTTTCTTCTGTTTTTGTATTTCAGGTTTTCCCATTACTTAAATTGCCAGAAAAATTCCGGGAAAAATATATAAAAAATCAGCGCTCCAGAAGCTTCCACGCGCCAAAAGTGGGGCCAGAGGGGAGCCAGGTGCAGCCCAGGCGGCCTGCCCACGCGGCCACACCCCTGGCCGCGCCGGGGGGCACCTGGGCCCCCCTCTCCGCCTCTGGTGACCCCCTTTGGCATATATTTACCTCCCGTCGCGGAAACCCTGATTCCAGAACCCTTTTCTCCAGAAGCTATTCCGATCTCCGCCGCCATCTCCACCAAGTTTCGGGGGACCAGAATTCCTGTGCCGGCATCCTGCCGGGACGGGGAAGTGCCCCCGGATTCATCTCCATCGACGTTGCTTCCTCCCTCCATGATGCGGGAGTAATTCCTCCTCGGGGCTGACGTTTATACCAGTAGCAATGTGGTCAATTCTATCTCCCATGATGTGATCTTCGTTGTGATCATAGGCTATGTTAATCTAGGGTGATCCCATGATATTTCCCCTTCCTCTATGTATTTGATTGATGTACCCACTTGTCTTTATCTAGTATAATCCCCGAGACCAATGTGACAGCGGTCTATTGGACATGGATTAGAAGAATATTTTCATGAGTGATTTCCTCTTTTGTGTGTTGATTGAAGATTGAGAGTCTCTTGGTGCTTGTCTTTGACTATCCTTGAGATATGTTGTGGTGATTGTGGTATTCTCTTTGGATGGCCGCGGTGACATTGGGAAATCCATAGATTGAGAACTACGAACTTTGAGGTGTGCTTTTGTAGCCCTACATAATTCTCGTCCTCTCTTGACCACAAAGGAATGACCTCCGGGTGCGTCTCCATTGCACGTTTTATGGGAAATATCATGTGATTCGATTATGTTAATGTTGTTGGGAGTTGCCACTAGTGAAAGTATGAAGCCTAGGCCTTGTTTCCACCATTGCAACACCATTTGTGCTCACATTTACCACTTGTTTGCTTGCTGCACTTTTTATTACAGATTTATATTACTTTGCTTTGCCACTCCTATCATCCATATTTTACCATCTCTTCGCCGAACTAGTGCACCTATACATCTGACAAGTGTATTAGGTGTGTTGGGGACACAAGAGACTTCTTGTATTTTGATTGCAGGGGTGCTTGAAAGGGGTACGTTCAACCTCCACTTCCCTGAGTTCGATAAACCTTGGGTTACTCACTTAAGGGAAATTTGCTCCTGTCCTACAAACCTCTGCTCTTGGAGGCCCAACACTGTCTACAGGAATAGAAGCGTGCGTAGACATCACTTAGCAAGATGGATATCTTTACATCGTACCATTACATACATACATGGGGGATACAACAATACATACAAGTCACATGAATACAACAACATCAATACAAGGCATCCGACTACGGACGCAAACAAGAAAAGCACAATGACATCCATCTGCTATCCCAGGCTGACGACCCGGAACCTAACCCAAGACTGAAGAAGAAGAAGAAGAAAGAACTCCAACACAACGATCATCGCTCTCACGTCAAGACATCGGAAACATGCACCTGCAACTGTTGTTGTAGTATCTGTGAGCCACGAGGACTCAGCAATCTGGGCTCATCATCGCGTCCTCATAGTTTGTAGGTTCATCATGGTCTAGTAACATGACTTCCAGAACTGGGTTGCCGTACCACTCTGGTGCGGAACGAACTCTGGTCGATCTACGAAGTTCAGCAGAAACATGATCTGAAGTTTCATGATCATCATCATTAGCTTCCTCACTAATTGGTGTAGGAATCACTGGAACGAGTTTTTGTGATGTACTACCTTTCCAATTCGGGAGAAGGTACAATTACCCCATCAAGTTCTACTTTCCTCCCACTCACTTCTTTCGAGAGAAACTCCTTCTCTAGAAAGGATCCATTCTTAGCAACGAATATCTTGCCTTCGGATCTGTGATAGAAGGTGTACCCAACAGTTTCTTTTGGGTATCCTATGAAGATTTACTTCTCCGATTTGGGTTTGAGCTTATCATGTTGAAACTTTTTCACATAAGCATCGCAGTCCCAAACTTAAAGAAATGACAACTTAGGTTTCTCGTCAAACCACAGTTCATACGGTGTCATCTCCACGGATTTAGATGGTGCCCTATTTAACGTGAATGTAGCTGTCTCTAATGCATAACCCCAAAAGCGATAGTAGTAGATCGGTAAGAGACATCATCGATCGCACCATATCTAATAAAGTACGGTTATGATGTTCGGACACACCATTACACTATGGTGTTCCAGATGGCGTGAGTAGTGAAACTATTTCACATTGTTTTTACTGAAGGCCAAACTCGCTAACTCAAATATTTTACCTCTACGATCATATCGTAGAAACTCTTATTTTCTTGTTACGATGATTCTCCACTTCACTCTGAAATTCTTTGAACTTTTCAAATGTTTCAGACTTGTGCTTCATTAAGTAGATATTCCCATATCTGCTCAAATCATCAGTGAAGGTCAGAAAATAATGATACCCGCCGCGAGCTTCAACACTCATTGGTCCACATACATCTGTATGTATGATCTCCAACAAATCTGTTGCTCGCTCCATTGTTCCGGAGAACGGAGTTTTAGTCATCTTGCCCATGAGGCATGGTTCGCAAGCACCAAGTGATTCATAATTAAGTGATTCCAAAAGTCCATCACTATGGAGTTTCTTCATGCGCTTTACACCAATATGACCTAAACTGCAGTGCCACAAATAAGTTTGCACTATCATTATTAACCTTGTATCTTTTGGCTTCAATATTATGAATATGTGTATCACACGATCGAGATCCAACAAACTATTTTCATTGGGTGTATGACCATAGAAGGTTTTATTCATGTAAACAGAACAACAATTATTCTCTAACTTACATGAATAACCGTATTGCAATAAACATGATCAAATCATATTCATGCTCAACACAAACACCAAATAACACTTATTTAGGTTCAACACTAATCCCGAAAGTATAGGGAGTGTGCGATGATGATCATATCAATCTTGGAACTGCTTCCAATACACATCGTCACTTTATCCTTTAACTAGTTTCTGTTCATTATGCAACTCCCATTTCGAGTTACTACTCTTTAGCAACTGAACCAATATCAAATACCGCGGGGTTGCTATGAACACTAGTAAAATACACATCAATAATCTGTATATCAAATATACCTTTGTTCACTTTTCCATCCTTCTTATCCGCCAAATATCTAGGGCAGTTCCACTTCTAGTGACCATTTCCTTTGCAGTAGAAGCACTTGTTTCAGGCTTGAGTTTAGCTTTGGGTTTCTTCACGGGAGTGACAACTTGCTTGTCATTCTTCTTGAAGTTCCCCTTCTATCCCTTTGCCCTTTACTTGAAACAAGTGGTCTGGTTAACCATCAACACTTGATGCTCTTTCTTGATTTCTACCTTCGCCGATTTCAGCATCGTGAAGAGCTCGGGAATTACTTTCGTCATCCCTTGCATATTATAGTTCATCACGAAGTTCTACTAACTTGGTGATAGTGTCTAGAGAACTTTGTCAATTACTATCTTATCTGGAAGATTAACTCCCACTTGATTCGAGCAATTGTACTGCCCAGACAATCTGAGCACATGCTCACTGGTTGAGCTATTCTCCTCCATCTTGTAGGCAAAGTACTGTCAGAGGTCTTATACCTCTCGACACGGGCATGAGTATGAAATACTAATTTCAACTCTTGGAACATCTCATATGCTCCGTGGCGTTTCAAAACATTTTTGAAGTCCCGGTTATAAGCCGTAAAGCATGGTGCACTAAACTATCAAGTAGTCATCATATCGAGCTTTTGTCAAAACGTTCAT
This sequence comes from Secale cereale, assembly GCA_902687465.1. NCBI lineage: Eukaryota > Viridiplantae > Streptophyta > Magnoliopsida > Poales > Poaceae > Secale > Secale cereale. Next base: position 473,842,167 of record LR738713.1, on the reverse strand, counting down.
AACGTCTACATCTGCTCCTGCAATAGGTCTGTCACCTAGCGGTGCATCAAGGACATAATTCTTCTGTGCAGCAATGAGCATAATCCTCAGATCACGGAACAATTCCGCATCATTGCTACTAACATCTTTCAACTTGGTTTTCTCTAGGAACATATGAAAAATAAACGGGGAGCAACATCGCGAGCTATTGATCTACAACATAGATATGCTAATACTACCACGACTAAGTTCATGATAAATTAAAGTTCAATTAATCATATTACTTAAGAACTCCCACTTAGATAGACATCCCTCCGGTCATCTAAATGATCACGTGATCCAAATCAACTAAACCATGTCCGATCATCACGTGAGATGGAGTAGTTTCAATGGTGAACATCTTATGTTGATCATATCTACTATATGATTCACGCTCGACCTTTTGGTCTCCAGTGTTCCGAGGCCATATCTGTATATGCTAGGCTCGTCAAGTTTAACCCGAGTATTCTGCGTGTGCAAAACTGGCTTACACCCGTTGTATTTGAACGTAGAGCTTATCACACCCGATCATCACGTGGTGTCTCGGCACGACGAACTTTCGCAACGGTGCATACTCAGGGAGAACACTTATACCTTGAAATTTAGTAAGGGATCATCTTATAATGCTACCGTCGTTCTAAGCAAAATAAGAAGCATAATAAGATAAACATCACATGCAATCAAAATATGTGACATGATATGGCCATCATCATCTTGTGCTTTTGATCTCCATCTCCAAAGCACCGTCATTATCACCCTCGCAAAACATGATCATCTCATACAAAAACCGTATAACTCATCATGTCTTGACCATATCACATCACAACATGCCCTGCAAAAACAAGTTAGACGTCCTCTACTTTGTTGTTGCAAGTTTTACGTGGCTGCTACGGGCTTAGCAAGAACCGTTCTTACCTACGCATACAAAACCACAACGATGTTTCGTCAAGTATGTGATGTTTTAACCTTCACAAGGACCGGGCGTAGCCACACTTGATTCAGCTAAAGTGAGAGAGACAGACACCCGCCAGTCACCTTTAAGCAACGAGTGCTCGTAACGGTGAAACCAGTCTCGCGTAAGCGTACGCGTAATGTCGGTCCGGGCCGCTTCATCTCACAATACCGCCGAAGCAAAGTATGACATGCTGGTAAGCAGTATGACTAGTATCGCCCACAACTCATTGTGTTCTACTCGTGCATATCATCGACGCATAGACCTGGCTCATGATGCCACTGTTGGGGAACGTAGTATTTTAAAATTTTCCTACGATCACGCAAGATCTATCTACCAGATGCATAGCAACGAGAGGGAAGAGTGTGTCTACGTACCCTCGTAGACCGGAAGCGGAAGCGTCAAGTGACGCGGTTGATGTAGTCGAACTTCTTCGCGATTCAACCGATCAAGCACCGAACGTACGGCACCTCCGCGTTCAGCACACGTTCAGCTTGATGACGTCCCACGAGCTCTTGATCCAGTTGAGCTTCACGGGAGAGTTTCGTCAGCACGACGGCGTGGTGACGGATATGATGTATTCACCGGCGCAGGGCTTCGTCTAAGCACTGCAACGGTATGACCGAGGTGTGTTTCTGTGGAGGGGGGCACCGCACACGGCTAGAACAATTCAACTTGTGTGTCCTAGGGTGCCCCCTGCCCCCGTATATAAAGGAGCAAGGGAGAGGCCGGCCCTAGAGGGGGCGCGCCAAGTGTGGGGAGGGGGAAGGAATAGGGGGCTGCACCCCTTGTCCAATTCGGACCAGAGGGGGGGCACGCGCCTCCTTCCTTTTGGCCTTTCTCCTCTATTCCCGTATGGCCCAATAAGGCCCATATACTCCGAAAAATACCCGAATCACTCGGAACCTTTCCGATGTCCGAATATAGTCGTCCAATATATCGATCTTTACGTCTCGACCATTTCGAGACTCCTCGTCATGTCCCCGGTCTCATCCGGGACTCCAAACTCCTTCGGTACATCAAAACTCATAAACTCATAATACCGATCGTCATCAAACGTTAAGCGTGCGGACCCTACGGGTTCGAGAACTATGTAGACATGACCGAGACTCATCTCCGGTCAATAACCAATAGCGGAACCTGGATGCTCATATTGGTTCCTACATATTCTACGAAGATCTTTATCGGTCAAACCGCATAACAACATACGTTGTTCCTTTTGTCATCGGTATGTTACTTGCCCGAGATTCGATCGTCGGTATCTCTATACCTAGTTCAATCTCGTTACCGGCAAGTCTCTTTACTCGTTCCATAACACATTATCTTGTGACTAACTCATTAGTCTTTTGCTTGCAAGGCTTATTATGATGTGTGTTACCGAGAGGGCCCAGAGATACCTCTCCGACACTCGGAGTGACAAATCCTAATCTTGATCTATGCCAACACCACGAATACTTTCGGAGACACCTGTAGAGCATCTTTATGATCACCCAGTTACGTTGTGACGTTTGATAGCACACACGGTGTTCCTACGGTATTCGGGAGTTGCATAATCTCATAGTCATAGGAACATGTATAAGTCATGAAGAAAGCAATAGCAGTAAAACTAAACGATCATAGTGCTATGCTAACGGATGGGTCTAGTCCATCACATCATTCTCCTAATGATGTGATCCCGTTGATCAAATGACAACTCATGTCTATGGCTAGGAAACATAACCATCTTTGATCAATGAGCTAGTCTAGTAGAGGCATACTAGGGACACTCTGTTTTGTCTATGTATTCACACATGTATTAAGTTTCCGGTTAATACAATTCTAGCATGAATAATAAACATTTATCATGATATAAGGAAATAAATAATAACTTTATTATTGCCTCTACGGCATATTTCCTTCAACACTTGCTATATATGTCACAACTATGTTCATTTTTTAAGCTTGCAGGTGTATCAAAGGAGTTTGTCATGAGAAAATTATTTGCCTTGTCACTGAAAGGAAAAGCATTGGAATGGTATAGGCTACTAGATGACTCTCACCTGCTGGATTGGGAAGAGATCCAGTCTCTCTTTTACTCCAAGTTTTATCCTCTTCATGAAGTCCATGAGAATAGGAATTATGTTTATAATTTCTATCCTCATGACGGAGAGAGCATAGCTCAAGCTTGGGGGAGACTGAAAACGTTAATGCTAAAATGTCCTAACCATGGGCTCCCCAAAGATATGATTATTACTAATTTCTATGCGAGGCTCTCTCGACGGGATAAAGATTTGCTCGATGCTTCCTCTATGGGTTCTTTCACAAACGAAAAGATTGATGCTAAATGGGAACTCCTTGAAAGAATTCAACGCAACACTGAAGATTGGGAGATCGACAAAGGTAAAGAGTCAGGTATAATTTATGAGTATGATTGCATTAAGTCCTTTGTTGAAACTACAAGTTTTAATAAGTTTAGCGCTAAGTTTGGGCTTGATTCTCAACTCCTAGTTGATTTCCTCAAATCTTTTGCTTCACATCTTAATATGCCTAAGGAGGATTGGATCAAGCATCATGAACCTTTTAAAGAGATTTGCAAAGAAAATGAAATTGTTCATGATGATTGCAACATGCATGATCCAATTCCTAAAAATGAAGTTTTATATAAGCATGTTAATTTTTGTGGAGTGGATAGACCTTGTGAAAGGCCTATGATTGAAGAAGAGAAGTATTGTAAGCAACATAAGCATGAAAGAACAATCACTTGGGTCAAAGATTTAAATGAAATTGCTAGAGAATTGTGTGACCTTTATCCTTTTACTTGTGAACTTTGCTGTATAGAGGGTCACTTTAATTTTCAATGCATGCACTTTCAAAACATAACTGTTAACCAGTTGTGTGATAACATGATCACCCCTGATCTTTATGATGAGCTTATGTTATTTTTGATGTGTGAAGAGTTATCAGAAAAGACTTCTTGGCTAGATGTTAATGCCATAGGAATAAGAAACACTTTGCAAAATTGCCATCTCTATTGTGTTGTTAATTGCCATAAAAATGATTACATAAGTAAGATTAGAAAGGAGGGAACTTTACCAAAGTATAAAAATGTCTCTTATATTTCTGCTAATAAAAAGGAGAGTTTCTCCCAAGTTTCCCCTATTGTTTCTAATGATAAACCAGGATATGTGGAGAAGCTTCATCTCCAACCACTCCCTCCTAAGGTGAAGAAGAAGAAAAAGAAGAGGAGGAGGAAGAGGAGCAAGAAGGAAGAAGAATGGGTATCAACCTGGCCTGAGCATATTCCTCCCATCAACTTTTATCCTAACGGTTGTAAGTTTAAAGAAGAAGGTGAAGTTTATTGCCTTAATTATCGTCTTGATGATACATCCGTAGGTACTATTGAAGATGATTTTGATTATGATATGCATGTTACTTATTGTGATTGGGAAAATGATGATAATGCTACTTATGATCTTGAAAATCTTTTCGGTACCAACTCTGAAAGTGATGATATGGAAAGCTCTAAGCTTGGGGATGATAGGATTGCAAATCCTTTACCCACTAGTGATGTGATAATTGATAATTCTTTTGCTAGTAAGAATAAACACAACATGTTTACAAATATAGTTGCTAGCAATGATAATGCTCTTCTCTACTATGATGATGTTATAACTCCAACCTATAGTGATTATAAAGGTACCTATGACATAAGGAGAAATTATCCTTATGAAACTTGTCATAATCATGGAGGGAATTACTCCCTTTTTGAACACCATCTTCCTAATACACAATTAATCTATAGTGTTCAAGTTGTTTAAGATAGTCCTACACCCACTATTACCAATGAGAAAGATTATGCTTATGTGGAGAGTAAGAGTACCTTTTTGCATGTGGATCATGGTAACAATGCTTTATGTGATGCTTATATTGTTGAGTTTATTCGTGATCCCACTGAAAATTATTATGAGAAGGGAACATATGCTTATAGATATTTCAATAATATCAGGTTCCCTCTCTTTATGTTGAAGGTTTTGAAGCTGCACTTGTTTTGTCTTCCTATGCTTATTGCTTTGTGCTTCAATGAATTATTCTATTGCAATATTCCTATGCATAGGAAGCATGTTAGGCTTAAATGTGTTTGGTATTTGCTTCTTGATGCTCTCTTTTGTTCTTCAACTCTTATTCCTACGAGAGCATCATTAAAGTCTTAAGCCTATCTTTATGGCTATAAAGAAAGAGCTCTAGGGAGACAACCCTTGTTATCTTTGCTTTCAGTTTGTTCTTTCAGTTTTTAGTGGTCTTGATGTTTGTTACTACAGTAGCATCATCATTGTATCTATTCTTTTCAGCTTTGTGCCAAGTTTAGCCTCCGATTGCAAGAAAGTTCAAAAGTTGTGACGTGCAGTCCAGAAAACAGATTCTGTCCTTGGACAGAAAAATTCGTATAAAATCACCAGATCATCTTTTTGATCTGAATTGTTTTGACAGCGTGCTCTATACAATTGGCTTTCGAGCGTCTGTTCTGAGTTTTTTTATTTGAGTTGCAGAAGTGCCCCGAAAAAATTATTTACTACCTGCTGGTCTGTTTTTCACAGATTCTGTCCTGTTTTGTCTTTTCTTCGTTTTGCAAACCTTGAGCTTGCTTTTTCTTTGCAAAAACCTTTTGGCAATCTTGAGAAACAGTAGCTCTTCAAGATTATCCTTATTTCCAGTAGGGAAAAATTATTTTATTATGGGTACTAACCTCGCTAATCAGATTATGATGAGTTATGTATGAAGGGAGTTTTCAAGTGTGCGAGGGAAGATGATAAAAGAAGATTCAGGAGGGTCAAACGCTCAAGCTTGGGGATGCCCCCGTGCACCCCCAAGAAATATTCAAGAAGACTCAAGCGTCTAAGCTTGGGGATGCCCCCGTGCATCCCCTTCTCCATCAACAATTATCCGTTCGTCTTTCGTTCCACTATATTTTAATCACTTCATGCGTTATGTGCTATGCTTGGAGCGTCTTGCTCTTAGTTTCCTTTTTAGTTTTCTTTAGCTTTGCTTGCTGTTCATAACAAGGTGGATCCTAGCCTTCATTGTTTGGGAGAGAAACACGCTCCACTCCACTATTGAACACAACATAGGCTTGCATGCGTATCTTCTTGTGTGTGTTCTTTATCTTTTCATAGCTGCTGTCATGCTTAGCTCTTAGTTTTCATGCTTATTTTTTTAAGAGCTTTTGTTTAGGTTATTGCTTCTGGAACTCTCTTGAGTTATCATGCTTATCTTGTTAAGAGAGTTGGCTTCTATGGCACTGGTTGATATGTCTATGATAAAAATGCTATGTGCATAATGGTGCTTAGTAGTTCATGTTTTCTTATGGTTAGTCTCAAATAGCTGGGGGTTCTTAATGTGTTATTGAAGTACCAGCATGATTTGTTTGCCTATGATGTGGTATGGTTTAGTGATATCTTCCTCCAAGAATTTATTTTGATTGACTTGGCATATGCTCA
>LR738713.1:473792059-473815467 GCA_902687465.1 Secale cereale | reverse complement strand
TAGTGATAAAGTAAAGCAATTACATGGCGATTGCATTTCATACAATAAAGCGACAACCATATGGCTCCTGCCAGTTGCCGATAACTTTACAAAACATGATCATCTCATACAAAACCGTATAACTCATCATGTCTTGACCATATCACATCACAACATGCCCTGCAAAAACAAGTTAGACGTCCTCTAATTTGTTGTTGCAAGTTTTACGTGGCTGCTACGGGCTTAGCAAGAACCGTTCTTACCTACGCATACAAAACCACAACGATGTTTCGTCAAGTATGTGCTGTTTTAACCTTCACAAGGACCGGGCGTAGCCACACTTGATTCAGCTAAAGTGAGAGAGACAGACACCCGCCAGTCACCTTTAAGCAACGAGTGCTCGTAACGGTGAAACCAGTCTCGCGTAAGCGTACGCGTAATGTCGGTCCGGGCCGCTTCATCTCACAATACCGCCGAAGCGAAGTATGACATGCTGGTAAGCAGTATGACTAGTATCGCCCACAACTCATTGTGTTCTACTCGTGCATATCATCTACGCATAGACCTGGCTCATGATGCCACTGTTGGGGAACGTAGTATTTTAAAATTTTCCTACGATCACGCAAGATCTACCTACTAGATGCATAGCAACGAGAGGGGAGAGTGTGTCTACGTACCCTCGTAGACCGGGAGCGGAAGCGTCAAGTGACGCGGTTGATGTTGTCGAACTTCTTCGCGATCCAACCGATCAAGCACCGAACGTACGGCACCTCCGCGTTCAGCACACGTTCAGCTTGATGACGTCCCACGAGCTCTTGATCCAGTTGAGCTTCACGGGAGAGTTTCGTCAGCACGACGGCGTGGTGACGGATATGATGTATTCACCGGTGCAGGGCTTCACCTAAGCACTGCAACGGTATGACCGAGGTGTGTTTCTGTGGAGGGGGGCACCGCACACGGCTAAAACAATTCAACTTGTGTGTCTTTGGGTGCCCCCTGCCCCCGTATATAAAGGAGCAAGGGGGGAGGCCGGCCGGCCCTTGTTTGGTGCGGCTAGGGTTGCAATCCTACTAGGAATAGGATTGCAATCCTATTCCTAGTAGGAATCACCAAAAGAAGGAAGAGAGGGAAAGGAAAAAGGAGAGGTGGCACCCCCCCCCCAATCCTAGTCCAACTAGAAACCCTAGGTGGGGTGCCGGCCAGCCCTATGGGCTGCCTCTCTCTTTCCCTTAAGGCCCACTATGGACCATCCCCCCTCGTAGGGGGTTCCGGTAACCCCCTCCGGCAATCCCGTTAAATCCAAAACTTTTCCGGAACACTTCCGGTGTCCGAATATAGTCGTCCAATATATCAATCTTTATGTCTCGGACATTCCGAGACTCCTCGTCATGTCTGTGATCTCATCCGGGACTCCGAACTACCTTCGGTACATCAAAACTCATAAACTCGTAATACCGATCGTCATCAAACGTTAAGCGTGCGGACCCTACGGGTTCGAGAACTATGTAGACATGACCGAGACTCATCTCCGGTCAATAACCAATAGCGGAACCTGGATGTTCATATTGGCTCCTACATATTCTACGAAGATCTTTTATCGGTCAAAACCGCATAACAACATACGTTGTTCCTTTTGTCATCGGTATGTTACTTGCCCGAGATTCGATCGTCGGTATCTCTATACCTAGTTCAATCTCGTTACCGGCAAGTCTCTTTACTCGTTCCGTAACACATCATCTCGTGACTAACTCATTAGTCTTTTGCTTGCAAGGCTTATTGTGATGTGTGTTACCGAGAGGGCCCAGAGATACCTCTCCGACACTCGGAGTGACAAATCCTAATCTTGATCTATGCCAACACCACGAATACTTTCGAAGACACCTGTAGAGCATCTTTATGATCACCCAGTTACGTTGTGACGTTTGATAGCACACAAGGTGTTCCTACGGTATTCGGGAGTTGCATAATCTCATAGTCATAGGAACATGTATAAGTCATGAAGAAAGCAATAGCAGTAAAACTAAACGATCATAGTGATATGCTAACGGATGGGTCTTGTCCATCACATCATTCTCCTAATGATGTGATCCCGTTGATCAAATGACAACTCATGTCTATGGCTAGGAAACATAACCATCTTTGATCAATGAGCTAGTCTAGTAGAGGCATACTAGGGACATACTGTTTTGTCTATGTATCCACACATGTACTAAGTTTCCGGCTAATACAATTCTAGCATGAATAATAAACATTTATCATGATATAAGGAAATATAAATAACAACTTTATTATTGCCTCTAGGGCATATTTCCTTCGAACCCCACCGTGTTCTCTTCTCAAAGTGAAAAGAGACAGTCACGGTTACTCACACAGTTGTGTGTTTTACTTCGGATCGTCTGACAAGTTTTCTACAACCGGACATTAACAAATTGCAATCTGCCACATAACCGGGGGCACGGCTTTCGAAAGATCATAACCCTGCAGGGGTGTCCCAACTTAGCCCATCACAAGCTCTCACGATCAGCTGAAGTAATAATAATTATTACCCCTTATCTTAGGGAAATCCGATCAGGCTCGGCATCCCGGTGCACAAGACATTTCGGCAATGGTAAAACAAGTCCAGCAAGACCTCCCGGCGTGCCGACAACCTGATAGTAGCCGCGCGTATCTCGTCTCAGGCCACGTCCGGATGAGCAATACGTACAATAACCGAAAACCTCAGATAACTGGGTGGCACCGCAAGTGGCTCTAGTTTGGGACCAACACCATCAGCACTGCCCTCCTGCTATGTAGAAGAATACTCGGGGACGCGACCACCTATGCAATTTTAATTAATTAATTCAGTTGTTATTATGAGGCAAATTAAAACCAATGTTGGGCCTTGCTGGAGAAGTTTTATTCAAAGACGAAGTGTCAAGGGGTCCCCATATACCCAACCGTGTAAGGAACGCAAAATCAAGGAACATAATGTCGGTTTATCGGCGCCTAAGGTGGCATGAGTGGAACAAAACACCGAGCAAAAGGCCAAGCCTTCCACCCATGCCCAGTATATAGGTGTGTTAATAATAATAATGGATATTGTGATATTCCCAAGCATCAAGTTCCAACATGGAACAATCTTCATCTTCACCTGCAACTAACAACGCTATAAGAGGGGCTGAGCAAGCGGGTAACATAGCCAAACAACGGTTTTTGCTAGGAAGGTGTCAAAAGGTTAGAGGTTTCATGGCAACAAGGAGAAGGGCTGACAATAATGATGGGTAGCGCGACATGTAACGATAGCATCGAGACAACTAAGCATGGCAATGATAGTAAATGTATCCAAGGGTATGGTCATCTTGCCTGAGATCCCACAAGGAAGAAGAACGGATCCGTGAAGAAGACGAAGAAGAAGCCTTGAAGATGAACCACGAGAAGACGAATGAATCCTCACGATCGCAACGGAACAAGCACTAACGAGAAGAAGCAAGCAATACGGTAAACACACAACACAAGAACATGACAATATTCTCAACCAAGTATGATGCAAAACAAGTCTATATATGATGCACATCAAGTCTATATATGATGCAATACATGGCAAGGTAGGAAGCACACGGGAACAACACAAGTCTATATATGATGCAATACATGGCAAGGTATGATGCAAGACAAGTCTATACAGGAAGCAATACATGGCAAGGTAGGAAGCATAGGAAAACAACACAAGAACATGCCAATATGCTCAACCAAGTAGAATGCAAGACAAGTCTATATATGATGCAAAACATGGCAAGGCAGGAAGCACTAAAAAAACACAAGTCAACAAGTTTAAATGAGGCCGGAAACTACATATAACAAATCCGGTAAGCCCTCATGTGCATAACTTGAAATTAGTCCAGATCTGAACAAACCTTATGTTCAAGTTGTTAAACAGCAATTTAACATGCACCATCATGATCTACACGAACTTCTAGTCAAGTTTCATATAAAGTTTGATTAATTCGGAGCTACGGCCTAGAAGATATGAGCAAAACAAGACAAGCATGGCAACGGTGCAAGATGCACCAGAACATCAAGCAAACTCACTCCAAACATGAAAACAACATGATATTATGCTTCTACATGCAAAATCACACAAGTTTCATATAAGGCACACCCAACACGGAGCAACAGGCTAAAAGATAAACATGAATCAAGATATAACAACAAGCTGAAGTTAACAGCCACATTGCAACTTTGGAGCATGATAAATATAAGCTACAGCACCCAAACATGGTAACAAGAAGCATGGATCTGAAGTAGACATGTTACTTAACAAGTAGGAACTTAGGACACACCCAAAAGCTTGCTGGAACACATTCAAACAAGCATGGCAAGTTGCAATAAAATATTCCAGACTTAGCCAAAATCTGGGAAGGCAAAAACATCATCACGATGCTGCCTTCGGAGGCACAAAACAACATGCATATCAACTCTAACAAGTATATAAAGAGCATGGACATGTAGTAGACATATCCTACAGCAAACAACTCCATTGGAGCAACTCCATAGGAGGCATGGATCAATAGCAACAAGCTCAACCAAATTGAACATGCTGTTAAAAACCTGACAGTTATATTTTATAGCAACTTGAGAGCAAGAAATAAATAAGCTACATCAGGTCATATGAGCAAGTAAGGGCATTAATGGATAGCCAATAACATGGACAACAAGGAATGATCATGGCCACTTCAAAACTAACATGGATTTGCCTAGGGCATCAAGCAAACATAGCATCAGGATATTACAGATTCCAGACTTAGTGAAATTTCACTAAGTGTTAAAACAGTAACATTAGCATGGCATGTTTTCGAGCATGTTTAAGTCATCTTAAAGCATAACATGGCAAATGGTTTGCACCACAGCAAAGAACACATGATGGGGAATCTAAAACATATGGGCATGTGGCATGGGAACAAACACATCAATAGCAACGAGCTCCTCAACTAGGCATCTCGTAACAAGTTACAAAACCTAACAGCCACATGCACTTTGCAACAGAGATAAACATGGCAAAATGAACTCTAACATGCATGCTATAGCAACCAACATGTAGAGCATCTCATGATGAACATTTTGACATATCATTTGCGCCATTTGGATAAACATGCACCAAGTTATCACATCTCAAACATGGCATGAAAATAACAAGTAGCAGCAGTTTATATCAAGTAGCACTCTTGTCACGAAGATTAAGACATCTAGATGGACTCAAACAAGCAGGAGACAATGGAACAAAACGTAGTACGCATCACCACGATCATTTGGACATATCATTCACTCAATTTGGACATACACACAATTATTTACAGGCACTCAAAGATGCAATATTATTAACACATGCCAGGGACTAAACTGTAAATATGTAGTTTTTGGACTTAGGAAAAAACACATACGGCGCAAGATACTAACGGACGCCCAGGGCGAGGGACTGGACTGCTCACCTAGGGCCCATGGGCCGGTTCGGTGCAGAGGGGCAGGGCAGGCCCGCGGCTGGGCCTGGAGCGGTTTGGGCCGAGCGGGGAAGAGGAGGCCCACTCAAGCCACCGCGCTGGAGCGGCCCGGAAGCAGGGCGTCGCCCCTCGTCCTCCCCGACCAGAAGGCCGAGCGAGGTGGCGGCGGCCGCCGTTGCTCCGGCGAGGGGAGGCCGGGAACGGCCGGAGGGGGGCCGGCGAGGCGGATCCGGCCTTGGGACCGCCGGATCTGGCGAGGGCGCGGCGGCGGAGCTGGCTGGGTCGAGGCAGCGGGGTCCGGCGGGAGGACGGCCGGCGAGGCCCTGGAACGGCGGCGCTCCGGCGAGCGGGCGCGGGGTCGCGGCGATGCGAGTCCGGCGCGGCGGCGGGGGCGCGCGCCGGCGACGGAGGCGAAGGGCGGCGGGGCGCTGAGGAGCTGCAGCTGGCGGATGGGCTCGTCGGGCCCGCGATGGGCTCGGCGGGCCGCGGCGGTGGGAGGTGGCTGGCTGGCCATGTTGCGCCGCGTGATTTGTCCGGGGACGGTGGCTTGCTGAGGTGGCAACCCCGGATTGGCTGCGGTGAGGTGGAGGCGGCTGGGTCGCGGCGGTGGGAGGTTTTTTTAGGGTTTGATCTGCGCGAAAAATGGAGGGGAGGCACATATTTATAGGTAGAAGGAGCTAGGAGTGTCCAAATGAGGAGCCGTTCGCGGCCACGCGATCGTGATCGAACGACCAAGAGCATGGAGGGGTTAGAATGGGCTTGGTGGGCTGTGAGAAAGGGGTGCTGGGCCAAAAGACAAAAGGCTTCCGATGGTTAACACGGTTAACCGTTAGGCTATCAAACGAGCTCCGAATGCGACGAAACTTGACAGGCGGTCTACCTATGCTATAATAAGACCACACACCAAGTTTCAACCCATTCCGAGAACATTTTCCGGCCACTCATAAAATAAATATTCGGAGGTGCCGCGGGCACGTGTGAGTGTGTCTGTGCTGAGAACGGACAACGGAAAGGACGAGAGGACTCGGGCGGATGCAAGTTTTGAAAACATGATGATGCAACACACATGATGACATGGCAAAAATGCAACACGGAAGCAGATGACATGGCAACGACGACGAATAACTGGCTGACACCTGGCGCACCGGTCTCGGGATGTCACACATAACCCCACCGTGTTCACTTCCCGAACCCCTTTCAGAAAATGGCCGTCACGGTTACTCACGCTGGTTGTGTGTTCTGTACATGGTGTCAAGTTTTCTACAACCGGATATTAACAAATTCCCATCTGCCACATAACCACGGGCACGGCTTTCGAAAGTTCAAAACCCTGCAGGGGTGTCCCAACTTAGCCCATTACAAGCTCACGATCCGCAGAGTCGCAACTCCAAGGTGGGAAGGCCCGAGTATTCTCGTAATCCTGTGCTCAAGATATACCGACATAGGTAAAACTAATCCAGTAAGACCTCCCGACGTGCCGACACCCTGACAGTAGCCGCACGTATCTAGTCTCAGTCCACGACCGGATAGGTCAGCCTACAGGTATATACCAATCCTCGAGTTTCCTTGTGGTGGCCCCGCAGTCTGCCCAGTTTGGACCAACACTCATGTGGAGCACTGGCCTGGGGGTTGTTGATTAAGAACTCGGGTTTGCAAAGCCCTATGCAAGTTTTAGTTGTTAGGCAAATGGAGTACCAATGTTGGGCCTTGCTGGAAAAGGTTTAGCGCTAAGCGGGTTATCGAGGGGGTCCCATAACCCCAACCGTGTTAGGAACGCATAATCAAGGAACATAACACCGGTTTATACGGTTCCTAGGGCGGCATGAGTGGAACAAATCACCAAGCAGGAGGCTTAGCCTTCCACCCATTACCAATATATAGATGATTTAGTTTAAGAGTTTATATAGTGTGATATCCCAACAATATCTTCAACATGAAGCAAGAATCTTCAAATCTTCTCCTGCAACTAGCAATGCTATAAGAGGGGCTGAGCGACGCTTACGTAGCCAAACAATGGTTTTGCTAGGTTGGGTGGTTAGACAGATTCATGGTTACAATAGGAGGCTGACAAACAAACATGGGCATCGAGGCAATAAGCTAAAGAGCGAGACTTCTAGCAATAGGCAAAGATAGTAATGATATCTGGGTCAAGTCATCTTGCCTGTCGAGTCGTCGATGGGATCGTAAGACGGCTCCTCGTACTCAACCTCGGTAGTAACCTCGTTCTCGTTCTTGGTCTCGGCTTCTGGCTCTACTCGACACAAGAACACAACGAGGCACGAAATCAAAACAAGGTGCAATGCACATTCAACATGATGCACGTATGATGCATGACAAGTCTATATATGATGCAATACATGGCAAGGTAGGAAGCACAGAGTAACAACACAAGAACATGACAATATGCTCAAGCAAGTATGATGCAAGACAAGTCTATATATGATGCAAAACACGGCAAGGCAGGAAGCACTCAAAAACAACACAAGTCAACAAGTTTAAATGAGGCCGGAATCAACTTAAAGCTAATCCGATAAGTCCTCATATGCATATGTTAAAATTGGTCCAGATCTGAACAAACCTTAAGTTAAAGTTGTTAAACAGCAAGTTAACATGCACCAAGATGATCTACATGAAATTCTAGTCAAGTTTCATATAAAGTTGGTTTAAATCGGAGCTACTGTCTAGAAGATATGAACAAAACAAGTTAAGCATGGCAACGGTGCAAGATGCACCCAAACATCAAGCAAACATTCTCCAAACATGTAAAAAAGATTATATTATGATTCTACATGAAAAATCACACAAATTTCATATAGGGCACGCTCAAAACGGAGCAACAGTTCAACACATACACTCGAAACAAGAAACAATGCAAAGCTGCAATTAACAGCCACATAGCAACTTTGGAGCAATAAATATATACTCTACAACACTCAAACATGGTTACAAGAAGCATGGACATGAAGTAGACATATCCTACAGCAAACAACTCCAATGGAGCAACTCCATAGGAGGCATGGATCAACAGCAACAAGCTACAACATTTTGATCATGACGTTAAAAACCTGACAGTAATATTTTATAGCAAGTTGGGAACAAGAATTAAATAAGCTACAACAACCCATAGGAGCAAGTGAGAGCATGGATGAATAGCCAACAACATATACAGCAAGGAATGAGCAATGGCCACCCCAAAACTAACATGGATTTGCCTAGGGCATCAAGCAAACATAACATCAGGATATGACAGATTCCAGACTTAGTAGAAATTTCACTAAGTATAAAACAGTTAAGTTGGCATGGCATGTTTACAAGCATGTTTAAGTCACCTCAAGGCATATCATGGAAAATGGTTTGCACCACAGCAAAGACCACATGATGGAGATTCTAAAACATATTAGCATGTGCAAGGGGACAAACACATCAATAGCAACAAGCTCTTCAAATCAGCATCTCATAACATGTTACAAAACTTAATAGCCACATGCACTTTTCCAACAGAGATTAGCATGGCAATATGAACTCTAACATGCATGCTACAGCAACCATCATGTAAAGCATCTCATGATGAACATTTTGACATCTCATTTGCTTCAATTGGATAAACATGCACCAAGTTATCACATCTCAAACATGGCATGAAAATAACAAGTAGCAGCAGTTTATATCAAGTAGCACTCTTGTCACGAAGATTAAGACCTCTAGATGAAGTCAAACAAGCATGGCACAATGGAATAAAGTGTAGAGCATATCACCACGGTCATTTCAACATATCATACACTCAAAACAGACAAGTATGCACAAAGTTACAGCCACTAGAAGTATGCAACAAAATATTACAGAAAAGGACTTAGCAGAAATATACCTAGCAAAAAAAACGGGGCAGAGGGGTCCAACGGGACGGAGGGGTCAGATCTGGCATTTGGATCGAAGGCGGCGGCGGGCACCCGGGACGGAGCCGTCCCAGCGGCGGATGCGGGTCGCGGATCGCGGTTCGGGTCCGCGGTGGGGATCCGCCTGACCCGGGACGGAGGACAAACGGGCTCGGCGGCGGCTGGCCTCGATCCGTCGAGGGGGCGCGGCGGCGCTGCTCCGGCGGCTTAGGGCCTCGCCGGCGGAGCGGCCTGCGGTGGTGGAGGGCGGCCGGGGCGGCGGCTTCGTAGGGCGGCGGCGGAGGGCGCGCAGCCGGCGCGAAGGTGGCCGGCGCAGAGGTCCGCGGGGCGGCGGCGGTCGGCGCGGCCGGCGCCGACGAGCGCGACGACCGGGAGTGGATGGGGGTCGCGGCTGGGAGCGGCGATGCGGTCGGACCGGGCGGGCCCCGCCTGGGCCCGGCGGGCCGCGGGACGGAGGTGGGAGGAGGTGCGGTGGCCGGGCCAATGGGGAGCGGCCACGTGGCGCTGGAGCTGAGGTGGCGCTCCCCTATTGGTCAGGATGATGTGGCTGCGCGGCGGCGGACATGTCCGGCCCGGTCGGATGTGTCCGGCGCGGCGCGGAGGGAGGAGGGGTTAGGTTTCGTCCGAAAAATGGACGTGGGGGACGTTTTTATAGGCACAAGGAGTTAGGAGACTCCAAATGGGGATCGGTTTTCGGCCACGCGATCACAATTCGACGACCGAGATGATGGGAAGGGTTGTGCTGGGTTGGTAGGCTGTTGTGGAGGGGGTTTTGGGCCTCAAAAAAGAGGTTCTTTTAGCCCACTAGGTTAACCGTTGGAGTACCAAACGAACTCCAAACGCGACGAAACTTGACAGGCGGCCTACACGTATCAAAACAACATCGCACGACAAGTCTCACGTCATTCCGGAAATGTTACACGGCCACACACGAAAGAAGGACTCGGGGATGCCACGGGCACGTGTGTGAGCGTCGGAACTCGAAACGGACAACGGGAAGAGACGAGTGAGACCGGATGCAAGTGACAACACAAATGCAACGCAATGCACATGACAACATGACATGGATGAAATGCACACACGCACACGACAAAACGAAGAACCCGAAATGAAAGAAGAGCCCGGAAAGGAATTGATGAAGCCAAAGTTTCATATATTGCCATATTGGGAAAGTATTACATCTGGGGCATTACAAGACTGAATCGTTATTTTTGACGGACACTTTATCTTGTATTATGTGGACACTACATATTCATTGTAGATCTCGATTGAATGGTAAAGTTCCAAATCAAGTTAATATCGAGTCTAATGTCTGTCTTTTATAAATTATTTTTTGTTAGCAGATAAAAGATAAAGGGTGACGACTGACACACATTCAGTTCCTAAGGTATGTGTCAACTCAAATTCTAAGATATACAAAGTCGCTGTCACCTCATTGACTCATTGTCGTTTTTCAGTGCTCTTCTCTTTTGCATATCTGCTCTTACAGAATACTCATTAACTCTAATTTGATCTGAAATGTCCAATCATTATGAGGAAGAATTTTTAATTTATCTAACAATTCAAGTGTCCCATGCAAGCTAGGAATGCATTTAGTGCTTGGAAAAATGCAAATGTGGATGTCTGTTGCTCAGTTGCTGCTTCGAATGAGAAACTTATGTTCTTGGTTCATTAGTAGATAACATGTGCTTTAATAATACTATATTGGCCTTATTGTTTGCCTGTTTCGGGTGGTGCTGGAGCATATGCTACCAGTAAACAGCTTTGAACTGCAAAGTCGAGCTTTATTTTTTTAGTTTAACTCGAACTGATTTATGGAAATACTCCCTCCGTTCCATTATGTAAGGATTACTAGATAATGAGTAATGTCATTGTTATTGTATAATTTTTCTCCCACAAGTGGGAAATCTATTAGTTATACATGATAAAGCACTATGGTGCATTGACAGTATGAAACGTCCCTTTTAATTACTTTCTAGATTGTAGTTGTTCTTTACAACGGTTGGTTTCTACTCTTTGTGACTGTGTTCAGTCCCGTTGACCAAATTTGTGCCACAACAATGATGCAGATCGATTTGTTGGTCACATGTGTGTTCAACCGGTCATCCGTGATGCAAAGCAAAGTTTCATCGCAGCAGCAACAAGCTGGTTGGAGTTTGTCCATGATGTGCTATCAACAAATATTCACAAAGTCGCCAAGGTTTTTAGCTAGCATACCACATCGGTTGTCATTGGCTGATTTTGTACAAAAACTAACACCACTACCTATACTTTGAACCAATGAAATTTTATCGTATATTTTTTTGTAATTGTATTTCTAACAGACGGGCGCGGCAACGTGTGCCTTCATGGTCTAGTAAGATAACATAACACAAGCGCTGGGTCCAATCACCAAAAGAGGAGCAGATCTAACGGTGTCAAGGAAGATAACAAGCAATGCGGCTTCAGTCGTGGCGCACCTTCACAATCGCACCCTTGATCTGCTCCATAATCGCGGACATGAGTAGCTCGTCACGCGGTTTCCCCAACGGCATCCAGACCTGTAAAAACAGATGACATTTGAAGATGATGTCAGCCGGGTGTGTCGGGAACTTGTGTTCGATCGTGATTTTGTTCCGGACCGTCCACAGGGCCCAAAGAAGCGCCCCAACGCATCTCCACACAATTCGCGCATTGGCCCCTCTTTGGGCCGAGAGTATGGATAGAAGATTATTGCTCGAATGCGGATTCCAGTTTTGTTTAAAAACTTCGCGGGAAACGCTCCATGCAAATCTAGCCAAGGCACATCCTAAGAAGATATGGTTCGCGTTTTCCCCTAACCCGCAAGTGGTGCACGACCCGTCCGCCGGCCCGTTACGTTTGACCACATTATCAGAAGTAGGTAGGCGGTTGCGAAACATTTGCCACATGAAAATCTTGATTTTAAGTGGTAGGCCGGCCTTCCAAAGCCCCTGGCTATGTCCAGCACATTGCCCTCAGACAACTTGTCATAAAGAGATTTAACCGATTTTTTTCTGAAGATGTAAGCTTCCAAGAGATGGTGTATTCCTCGCTGTTAAGCCGACGATCCGCCCAGGCTTCCACCAAGATTTGTTTCGTGGTTGAAAATTGTGCTTGAACTTTTGGACGAGTCTGACAGTGGTTTGGTAACCCGGGACGTAATACAGCTGCAGATACAACAGCCTCCAGAGCCTTCTATGTTTCTCTTTTTTTAGAGGACCTTCTATTTTTCGGACGCGGCTTCTCCGACGTGTGGACCCGGACCGACGCGTCAGTGGGCCAACGTCTATTTTTCTCTCTTAACAAGCATAACTTGTCCGATCCGAACCAGCCTTGTCTCACGGCACGTACAAAACGCAACGACGACGCAAATATATAGCAGTGTTACCTCTGCTCGACGCACCAAATTAACCCGATCTGACAAGACTTTGCACTGGATGGAATCGATCGGCAAGAGCGAGGCGGCGGTCATGGCGCGGAAGGATACGGATGCGTTCACGGACCAGCTAGACTCACACCGCGACACGGCGAGCACCAGGGGAAGCGGAGGTCAGAACGACGCGTCGCCGGTTCCACTGGATCCGAGCCTTTCGCCGCTTCTACTATTTGACAGCGGTCGTGGGCAGGCAGCCGCCGCCGCCGAGGACGGTGTCGTTTTCCTGTACAGCATACCGAAGATGGAGTTGCTGACGAGGTCCAGGAGAGCCGCCGGTTTCGCCGGCCACCGTTACTGGCTATATTTTTAAATAGTACTTTTTTTTATTAATTTGCAGAAATAATACGCGGTTGTTTTATTTTGCGAAAATAGCGCGGCCTCGTCCTACGGGAGGACGATAGGGACTAATCGTCCTCCCTATAGACAGGTACCAGTCGTCCTCCAGCAGGCCGACTGCCTACTCGTTCAGCACTCCAGCATCCAGTCGTCCGCCACGTAGACAATTATCTTCAGTTGTCCACCAGGAAGACGATTAGTCCCATTTGTCTACCATGAAGACGATTAGTTCCATTCGTCTACCAGGAAGATGATTAGTTATCGGCCATACATAGGTAGAATATGTCTCTCACATACATAGGTAGAATATGTCTCTCGCACACATAGATAAATATATGGCTGTCGCATACATAGGTAGAATATGTCCCTCACATACATAGACAAGCATCAGCCACGTCGTCCGCCACGTCGTGGAGGTGGTGGAGGCGGTGTCGTCCACATAAACCTGTGGGGTGCCCCAACGTTACGGGGAGGAAGCTCAGACCATTCCTGATCATCTTGTATTTCTTGTGTGGGATGTGGTGCAGGAGTCATAAATGTGTCCGTCCAGTCGTTGTGCTGCGACACGAAATCCTGTGTGATGTGCTCATGGTCACTATCCCACCCGGATCCGGACATAGACGCGTCATGTCCATATGTCCGACATCCGTAGTACCCTGCTGGATGAAGGAACATAAGTAATGATGAAATACATGGGCCCAATCGATATTTCGAAGAATTAATATGAAGAAACATACCTGTAGGCGGTGGTCGTATCATGAATCCCGGTGTGGGACTTTGCTGTTGGGGTCCTGACCGAAACACATAGCCAGAAGTGGGATCCGGCTGGTGCTGCCATGCCGAACTACCAGCCTGGTCAGGAGGTGGTGGCCTGGCCGTCCACTGCTCTGCTCGACGTGGACGCGGCTCATGTCGGTGATGTGTGGGTTCGAGCTGACCAGTCGAGTGACGCGGCTGCTGCTGGTGCGTGGAGTGACGCGGGGCCGTTGTAGGGGCTGCTGAACGTCTGAAGTGCGTGTGCATGTAATAGCCCGATACACAGATCGAAGCCTCCCCTCAATACGCGACATCCAAGTCTGGACCTGAGCCTAAGGAACCATTAGAGGTGCAGACGACAGTGAACGTTGAAAGGTGGACACCTCCTCGCCAAGCCCGCGAGTCAACTCAGCCTGAAAATGTTAGGACGATTATGAGGTATGCACGAAATTTTTTGTATGAACTACTTGCATTATATGGAAAAAATATATTACCGCGTGCTGCCTAGAGCCTGAAGTATCATAGCTTGGGTACATATCCGTCGTAGTAGGGACTGGTATCTCATCTGGGTGAGTGTGATGAACGATGCATAACCGTGTTCCGTTCATGTACTGCTGCAGGTAGAGATTGAATTCGTCCATCTTAAAGCCGTGATTGTCGTGCCACAGATGTGTGCTTGCAGTCTCCCATTGTGTAACGTACGGCTGAAGCGTAACTAGCCACTCAGCAGCAGTCCTGTTAATCCCCTTCTTTGTGATCCTAAAATTTTGGTTTTCGGTGGATGTCTCTAGACAACGGGGCCTCTGTTGGGGGAGGTGTCTCCAATTGCAGAAGATCAAATTGCCTCATAATCCTCTGCTGGGCCATCTCCTCCACGAAGACATCGAAGATGATCTTTGATTTCGTCATCCAATAATCGGCATCTCTTGTGCACAGAATGGACAAACCGCCGGGGTATCTTGCATCTATGGCTTCTTGCGTGTACGGCTGCCAAATAACCCCAGTGTACGTATCAAACTGCTCGTTTAATGCCGTGTAAGCTCGTCTAGTCTGTTCACCAGCATATCGTCTCTGCGGTAAAAAAAGTTAGATTGTACACAATTAGATTTAACCATAGTGTACAAAAAGAAAAAAAGTTAGATTGAGACATACCCTGCGACGTGTCCAACACAGACCGAACGTAGGCATGTCGATGCTGTCAGCATCGAACATGACATCCATAGGCTCGTCAACACGTACGTCAGGTCGTCCTACGGAGAACCTCTCCCATGACCACAGTTGCAGAAATAGGGGGCATCCAAGAAGGGCTGACGTGGGTGACGTAAGCTGGCAGGCGTTACACATAGCTCAGTATGTATATGCTAAGACAGCCGAACCCCAACTCCTCTGTGTGATCTGAACCGACGTCTCAGCGCTCGCGATCTCGAGTGCAATAGGGATGTAGCTCGCGCTAATAGTGCTGACATGGTTCTCTATGAATATCACCTTGCCGAGAAGCCACAGTATATATGCCTCCAGACTACGAGTGATATGTGTCGCATTCAACGGGACCCTTGGATACCCCGGGAACTTCTGGATCTGTATTGCGCAAAGAGAGTATCAGTACATAGAGAAGATATTTTCTGTAAAACTAGAGAACAGAAACTTGTCTGGAAGGTTAACTAACCTGAAAACGGAGCAACCATTCATACTTAGGTCCGTGATTATCCGATGTCAGCCCCGGAGCTCCTTCATAAATACCCGCAAATCGTTGTGCCATACCAAGTTCCCAATCATTCGGTGCCTCCAACGGTCCGATGGCATGACCTGCCAACGGTAGTCCCAGCAAAAGGGACACATCCTGAAGAGTAGGTGCCATCTCTCCCCAGCGGAAGTGAAACGTGTGGGTTTTAGACCTCCACCGGTCCACTAAGCATGTGAGCAAAGAGGCGTCGATGGCTACGCGCTTGGAGGTCTGAGTGGACTCAACCAGACGCGCGAAAGGTAAAAGGCCAGCCCATTTCAACCTGCATATCAAGACAAATCAGTTAGTGCGTCCCATTAATATGCATGGTTCAATGAAATAATTAAAGCACGTACCGCTGAACCCATCCATTGTGTATCTCCCAGTCATCCTTTTGAGTGCGCGTGACCAGCGCCTCAAGTTTGCGCTCAGAACATATCGCAGCACGATGCTTTCTATCAATGTCGGCACTAAGCAACTCCGCTGCTGCCATTCCTGCCTATGCAAATTTCAAACATAGTGTCCCACAATACAAATTTCAGACATAGTGTCACACTTAATACAAATTTAGAACTGAGTGCCACACTTAATACAAATTTCAAACATAGTGCCAAACTTAATACAAATTTAGAACATAGTGCCCAACTTAATACAAATTTAGAACTGAGTGCCAAACTTAATACCAATTTTGAACTGAGTGCCTAGCTTCTGCCTCTCCCTCTTCCTCATCTTCCTCCTCTTGCTCTTGCTCCTCGCCCCCGATTCCCTCGTGCACGCCCAATACCACTACCAGTGACGAAAGTGGGACAATTAGTGTCCCTATGGCCAAATTCATTGCATAAAATGCATTGAATAGTGGCACCTCCTGCTTCAGATTCATCCATATCATTCCGGATGCGCCGACACTGTCGCCTACCTCTGCTTGTACGCATATTCTCTGGGTCTGGAATGTAACGCCTTTCAACAGAATTAACAGTGTTGAAGTTGCCCATTGAGCGAAATCCCAGCAACTCACCTGTCCAGGTATTTAGGACAGACTCTTTTAGAAAATACGGAGACACGAAGGAAATTGCATCCATTCCAAGCAGCCCGCAAGCTGCAAGTACATGGGAGCATGGTAGGTGAAGCAACTTTGGTTTGTGGCATGTGCACTCACACGTTGGCCAGACTTCATTTCCAATTTTAACCTCATGCGTCCTCGTCTCATTTGCACAACCAAATTTGTTGTTAGCTAAACGTACCTCAAACCTTCTTTCTTGATTACCAATGGGAACTACAGAGTGTGTCCTAGCTTTTTGCATCTTTTGTTCCATGTACTTCATAATCCTTTCACAGTAACATGTGCTTAGGTTGTTCAAGATATGCTGCTCTGCTTTCTGACGTCTATCTTTGAAATACTTCACGGTGCCATAGAAAATACCCTCAACGATGGCTGTAAGTGGCAATGCCCGGTTTCCTCTGAGGACAAAGTTGTATGTTTCTGCGAGATTGGTAGTCATGACACCATACCTTGCTCCATGCGTGTCATGTAGCAAAGACCACCGCTCCAGAGGCTCATGTTCTATCCACTGCTCGAAGGTTTTAATCGACCTCCCAAGCCTTCTCCTAGTACCAGGTGGGTCAAATCCTGGAAAGTCACATAGCCCAACAGGCTCTTCCTCCACGGCCGCTGTTCTAGTTGCTAATTGTGCTGCTACTGCTTCAACATGTGCTCTCACAGCTGCATCTCTAGCAGCTTTCCTGTCCCTAACGTGTCTCCGCGTGCATAAATTAAGTCTGTCACGTATCAAATTGTACTTCCATAACTGGTTCTGCTTGCAGAGTTTTTTGAACAGATTCATTAGATTCTTATTTCTGAACTGCGAGAAGAAATTAGCCCCCAGATGGCATGCACAAACGACTCTGCAGGTCCTGCCATGGAGTTAGTTCCTCAGGACCAGGGTTTGTCAGTGTCTTTATTGCACTAAGTATACCTGCATGCCTGTCATGAAGGATGCAAACATTGGGTGTATCCTTCACTACTGCTACTTTCAATTGCCTGAAGAACCATGTCCAACTTTCAATGTTCTCACTCTCAACAAATGCAAATGCTAGTGGTACTACTTGATTTTGTCCGTCTTGGGCAATGGCTGTCAGGATCTGACCCTTATACTTGCTAGTGAGGAAAGTGCCATCTACACATATCACCGGTCGGCAATGCTTGAAAGCTTCGATGCATACACCGAAAGAGAAGAACAGTCGATGCAGCACCCTCACAGTTGGGAACTCTGGCATGAAAAGGTCTTGGATGTCAACATAAGTGCCAGGATTCCGGTCCTGCAGAGTGTGGAGGAGCCGGACAACAGAGTCATATCCATCGAAAAAAGAACCATATCTGGTCTCAAGCGCCCTATGCTTAGCCCTCCAAGCCTTGCCATAAGAAATTATGTATTTGAACCTGGCAAATACTTTTGTCTAGATAGCCTTCACTTCCATCGCTTTGCACTCAACTATCTCGCTGTAAAGCAACCGAGCAATAAGCGTGGACGAAAGGTTGGCACGATCTTGAGGGATGCAGGGAATAAGACATGTGTGCTGAACTAGGTCACTAATCACCCAACTTGCTCCGTACTTAGGGACATAACCATGCACCCTGGCGGGACAATCTTCGTTCTTGCATACCATTGTCAAGTATTTTCGACTCGACACTTGAGATATGAAAACCCTTTGTGTGGACATTGCCCATTGAATGACTGCGTCCTTCAACGCGTTCTTGTTTGGATACATAGCACCCGTCGCAATATTAATCTGGTGATATTGCCAAGCAGAATCATGCCCATCGTCGATGATCATTGTTGATGAGAAGTCATGATTCCATGATGCGGGAATCAGCAAATCCTCTTCGTTATCTTCTTCATCAGACTCGTCGGAATCATTGCCATGACCAATGTCAACATCTGTATTCTCATTTTCCATCTGGTTTTGCATGTGCCCATCTACCTCGTCGCCGTCCACCTCCCCATTGTAATAACCCTCGGCATTTCCTCATTCTACCTGACTACTCTGCCCTTGTCCGTAACCATCATCTCCAGCATTTGGCATAGATTGCGTAATCCCATGACTGCTTTGCCCAGGATTGTGGCCACCCTCGCCTTCAGGTGCAACTACCTCCTTCACAACGGGAAGCACTAAGGCACAAGGATTGCATCCCCTGGTTTCGCAACCTTGTAACCAGCGCACCCACTGAGATTCCCTCTCTATTGGCCTCAAATAGAATAAAATGTTTGTACTTGACCGGTTCCATAATGCATGAACACCCATCGTGTGAGTTTCAGTATTCAGCCCTAAACATGTTGTCAACCATTCTTTCAACTGACTAACAGCCCATGTTGAAGGGGCGGTCAGTGGCTCCTCTATGTGCTCAAATTCACTCAGATCAACCCCAATCTCATTTGTTTGGACAGTCCCAGGACCATAGTAAAATATGAACCTCACTATATCAGACATCTCGGCTCACCTATAAAATTATTTAACATCGACAGACAATTGTTAGTACGGATATTACCGGAGCAACTAATAGAACTATATATAGTACCGGAGAAAATGTCTAAAAATATTCGCATACCTAATACAAAAAACTACCGAAGCAGATGTCTAAAAAATATCGGTTACTACCGGAGCGCCTAAAAATATTCGCGTACCTAATATAAAAAATGGCCGAAGCAAATGTCTAAAAATATATCGGTTACTACCGGAGCGTCTAAAAATATTCGCACACCTAATACAAAATAATACCGGAGCAAATGTCTAAAAATATACCAGTTACTACCGAAGCGTCAAAAAATATCCGCACAACTAATACAAAATAATACCGGAGCAAATGTCTAAAAATATACCGGTTACTACCGAAGCGTCTAAAAATATTCACACACCTAATACAAAATAGTACCGGAGCAAATGTCTAAAAAAATATCGGTTACTACCAGAGCGTTTAAAATTAATACCACAGTAAATATCAATATTGGCACATCTACACAAGAAAATGTCTGCAAAATTATACCCTTGAAGCATGCGAAGCAACGACGAAGAACGGCGGGCTTCAATCACCGGAGGTTCACCTCCACCTCACTGCCGCAGCTTCATCTCCACCACCAACACAACATCCACCCCCTCCACCAATATGCTCACCAGCACCTCCACCAAAATGCTCACAGCGACCACCACGAGCTACCCCATCGCTAGATCGAGCTCTCCCTAGCCTCCCCCAACTCTCTACAATGCATCTACGGTGGCAAATCCGCAAAAAATGGCTTAGTTTGGTGTACAAATGGGTTGTTTTTTCAATGGGAGAGAGGAGAAAAACGAAGAGGAGAAGGAAGCAGAGAAAGAGAAGAGGATAAGGTGAGAGCGAGGAGGAAGAAGGGGGCGTCGGGTGGGCCTGGCGCCCTGTCGTCTAGCGGGAGGACGACTGCCTCCTGTCGGCTGGGCCCCGGGCACCGACAGCCCATGCCGGGACGAGGGGGAGCCACGCGACGTGGCCGGGCCAACCATCGACCGCCACGTGGAACGACAACCAGCTGTCGGCTTCCTATAGGCCGACTGGTTCCAGTCGTCCAGTAGAAGGACGATTAGTCCCTGTCGTCCACCTGTGGGACGAGGCCGCGCTATTTTCGCAAAATAAAAAAACCGCGCATTATTTCTGCTAATTAGTAAAAAAAAGTATTATTTTAAAAAAATTAGCCCGTTACTGGGTAACACCACAAGGGTGGCTGCTGATGCTGCATCTCGAATCGCGCGACACCTTTCGTCAAGTCTCGAGAGAATCTGCCTTCACATCGACCAAGATAATCTCCTTCACGGCATAGGAGACAGCAGGTGCCTGCTCTCGCGCAGGCCCTCTGATGCAGACTGCGTCGTGCTTCTACTAGACCTTAAGGCCAACTTCACCGCGAGACCCCGAACGGACGTCTGGTTTGGTCAGATTTTGTCCCTTTGAAGCGCCGATGGGTTCGTCCATGTCCGCGTTTGTCCGACGGATCGTGGGTGCGCCCAACGCGCGGCCGCACCCCAAAATCTGTACGGGGGTGGACGTGAATAAAAAAATAAAAAACTTAAATGAAATGACTAAAAAAATAAACTTAGTTAAAAAACATAAAACAAATATATAGGGGTTACAGCCACAAAACGACCCAGTTTATCAATTCACTTAAACGACTCAGTTTGTAATTAACATGAAAAAAGCCTCCCGCGCGCTCCTACCGCTCCCGTCAATAACGTGGCCGACGCCGTCTTCACTGGCCGCCGGTGTCGTCGTCGTCGCTGACCAGGTCGACGTAGGCCGGCGGCGTCCAGAGGTGGGTCGGCGGTGCGTGGTAGACGGGGGCGGGCTGGACGGCGGGAGGTGCCTGCACCACCTCCTCCCGTGGCGACGCCTCCCGCTCCGGTGACTACGGCGGCGTTGGGCGCTAGTTCACGCCCACGCCGTCGGCCATCTCGTCTGCCGTGCACGACCAGCCCCACCCCTGGCCCACCAGGGCCGGGTGGAACGCGGCCACCGGCGGCTCCTCCACCACCTCCTCCTTCGCCACCATCTCGAGCTCGAGGATGGCGACCTCGCCGGCGGTGGAACAGGCCATCATCTCCTCGAGGCCCTCCCACTTCAACGGGTTTCCTGGACATTAGACTTTTAAACCTGGCCTTGCTGGCTAGGTAGGCCTGGCGACTTCTACAGGAACCGACCTCCTTAAGTGCTCGAATTTTGAAGGCTGTTTATTATCCCACTACCACGATTCTTGAAGCAGAAGTTGGAAAGCACCCATCACAATTATGGCCCTCCATAATTGAAGGTAGGGACACTCTCAAGCTTGGCCTTGTGAAGCGGATCGGTTCGGGGGAGGGCACAAATATATGGTGTGACAATTGGATTCCACGGGACTTCAAGCTTCGGCCGGTTTGTCCCAAGTCTACGGATCCCCCTCATAAGGTTTCAGACCTTATCAACCCAGTCAGCATGACGTGGGATCGAGCTGCTCTTGACCAACACCTTTACCCTATGGATGTCAAAGCGATCTTAAACATCCCGCTAAGCTCTAGAGTCCGTGAGGATTTCTGGTCTTGGCATTATGAGAGGAGGGGTACCTTCACAGTACGATCGGCATATAGACTCTTGGCATCCACCAAGCAACAACGAACGGACTGGCTAGAGCATAACGAGGACCACTCGCGTTTTGAGGCTGATCGCCGGCCTGGACAAAGCTTTGGGGAGCTTCAATACCCTCCAAAGTCAAAGTATTTGCATGGAGATTGGCTAAAACGTCCATCCCTACAGGGGAGGTACGAAAGAACATAAGCATGTCTGAGACACCGGAGTGCACCCTTTGCAAAGCGGCGGTGGACACTTGGCGTCATTCTCTTTTTAACTGCCGGATGGCTAGGTGTGTGTGGGCTCTAGCTGACGAGGACCTCACGTAAACCATCGTTTCGAACCACACTGAAGATGCCAAGTTGTGGATGTTATGGCTCGTTGATACTCTTCCCTCGGCGGACCTCGCACGTGTCCTAGTGACGATGTGGGCAATCTGGTGGGCACGATGTCGAGCTATTCACGATGACCAGTACCAAAGTCCGTTGAGCACGCACATGTTCATTGACAAGTTTTTATCAGAGCTGGAGGCTATTCCCGACAAGAAGGCGCGGCCCAGGGACCTGCGTGTAAATACTGAGGACCTGCATGCAACAACCAGGGGCGTGCATGCAATGCCCAGGGTTGCAACTGCGAGGCGAGATCCTTTGCAACATATGCGGCTGGCTTGGCTTCCGCCTGTGAATCATGAGGTAAAGATGAACGTTGATGGGGGCCTTTCCAAGATTGGAGATCGAGGTGCTTCAGCGGTGATTTGCAGAGATAAGCATGGTAAGTTCCTGGGTGCTTCTGCAGTTATCCTTAAGGTTTGTTGGATCCAACTATACTTGAAGCCCAGGCGTGCAATGAGGCTCTTGCTCTTGCTGCGGATCTACATACTCCCTCTGTGTGTGTGGCATCAGATTGCCTCGAGGTGGTTACCAACATTAACACTGGTGTTCCATGCCGCTATTTTGCTGTTTTAGAAGAGATCAAGCATAGAAGGCGTCTACTCCAAGATATCCAGTTTGTCCATGAGAACAGGAAGCATAATGAGGAAGCTTATGCCTTAGCTAAGGCTGCTGCCTCTCTCTCTCTCCCGGGCGCCATGTGTGGCTTACTTCTCTGCCCGATATTATCTATATCCCTATGTGTTTGAACATTTAATAAAGGATACTTTTCACTCAAAAAAATATAATGGGGCTTAACTAGTTTTTTTCAATAAGATGACTGTTAATCACTCATAATATAGAATCAAGCGGGTACAAGTATAACAAAACCATATATCGAGTCACGCATAATTAAGATGCACACAACAGCCAAAAAAAGACAAACAAGGCAAAATACATACCTACACGGCCCTATCATGAAAAAGGTATATAATTATATGGATGTTTGGATACTTGCTTTAAAAAAGATGGTTGTTTATGAAACAGAGGCCGGAGACTTAACCTCCTTGAAATGGAATAGGTTGGTCGCTAGGATCAAAGAAGAGTGTAATCTGTGCTGTCTCGCCGGAGCGAAGCATTTGTGTAATTCAATGCCGCAAGAGTGATGTTTTGTAATTCGGCCGTTGGCCACAAACTCTAAATCTTCTTCCTTATTAAATGAAAATGGCAAATCTTTGATCGAGTTTCAAAAAAAAAAAAAGGTTGGTCTAAAGACTTGCCTCACGTCAAGGATCAAAGTCTGAATTGAATCTCTTTTTTTT
>LR738713.1:473751888-473791901 GCA_902687465.1 Secale cereale | reverse complement strand
TTTTTTGGCACAAAGTCTGAATTGAATCTCGAATAGATGGTTGTGCTGAATAGGCCTCAAATAGAAGCTGAAGGCAATAAAAACTGAGGTACAAGAGAATCTCGAAGGCTGGGTCCAGGATTGTGCATAGCAGTTGTTCCTCGCTTCATATCATACACGTACAACGCCTTGTCCTCAGGCATCAAAAAGTATATGCAGTCCCGTTTTCTTAGACCGAGCTGGAGTGCATCGAACGATGCTCCGTAACCGCGGCAACTATCGTAGAAAATCAACATGTCGCCGAGCGTGTCCACCTTCATCCAAGCTCCATTGGAGACATCCAACTTGTGCACAACAATTCGCGCGACATGCCGGACAGATATCCCATGGTAACAAAAGCTTAGCACAAACAGCTCTCCGCGGCACTCCAAGATGCCGCAATGAAACCTGATATACCCGATTGGGCCACAACGTTGCAGCAATCCGCGTGTGCTGAACGCTGGGTGTGGTGAGAACTCTAGTGCGACAATCTGATCGTGCTCGTCGTGATACATGTTGTATGCGTAGAACTTCCCACCAAGCGTGGTAACACCTTCATTGAAGATTTTGCCATGCTCGTGCTCGTGCTCGAACCATTGGTTTCCTCCTGCATGGCAGTAGTAGATGTGTGCGTGCGCGAGGTCTGCTACGAGCACGACGCAATCGGGATCCGTCGGCTTGAGCGAGAGAAGGCACCTGCTGCTTTGTGCGGCTTGAAGGAGATTCTCTTCGTCTCGAGGTAAGCTAATCCTCTCGAGGGTTGATGGATTCCAGAGGAAAGAGTTGTGCGATTCCAGATGCAGCATCAGCACCCATCCTTGTGGTGTTAGCCAGTAACGATGGCCTCTGAAACCATCGGCTCTCCTGCCCAGCAACTGCTTCTTAGGGATGCTATACAGGAATATGGTGTCGTCGTCGCTTGCCTCGCGGTCATGCTGGTCGTCGAACAGCAGCAGCGGAGCGAGGCCTCGATCCAGCGGAAACGGTGACACGCCGGCCAGCCCCTTCAAGTTCTCCGCCTCGCAGCGCGTATCCATCTCGTCGTCCGTCGTGTCCCTGCAAAGTTTTCTTAATTTCCTGCGCCCAATCTATGCGAGATCCGGCCCTTCTATTTTATGTTGCCGTTTGCCGTTGCCATTGCCCACGCGGACGCGAGGTTTAGGTTCCGGGTCGGACCGGGATTACGTACGTGTCATCTGCTGCTTCCTACTCGGGATGGAATTCCTCTTGAGCTCCAAGAGAGAAATTTTAGCAAGATATAATAGTAACATAAAGCTCGAGATCCAGCCGCACGTACGCGTTATTACCACCTTGGTGCACGGACTCACGTTGTGCGGCTAGAGGAGAGACGTCGCGATGTCGCAGGAACAAGATTGGTCGTCTCTCCCGGTGGACCTGCTTATCCTGATCCTCAACCGTCTGCGGTGGTCAAGCCACCCGAGTTTCGCCTTGGTGTGCCGACAATGGCGCTCCGCCGTGTCGCCCTTCTACCCGGCGTGGATCACCCCGCTCCTGCTAAACACCACCGACGTTGGAACCACCAACATCCGCTACTACAGTCCCTACTTCCAGAAAAACTTCGAGATTGACGACACGCTAGAGGCGCCTGGGGCCAAGATCTGTTGCGCCAACGGAAGGCACGTGACACTATGCATGCCAGAGCAAATACTCAATGTCGACCTTCGGAGCTACGACAACGACCATCTGCCAATGATATCTCAGTCCCGGTTTGAGCATATCGTCTACTCCCTCCGTCCTTAAAAGAGTGTACTTCCAACTTTGTTGGAAAGTCAAACTTTTTTATGTTTGACGGTTTTTATACAATAATACAGCAACATTTGTGCCATCAAATTAGTAGCATTAGATTCATGATAAAATATATTTTCATCATATGCCTATTTGGTTTCGCAAACATTGATATATTTTTGCACAAACTTGGTCAAACTTTGAGATAGTTTGACCCTCCAACAAAGTTGGAAGTACACTCTTTGAAGGACGGAGGGAGTACGACGGTATGCGCAAGATGGTTGGCATTGACACGGTTTGCCTGCAAAAGATTGGTTGTTGCATGCAAAACAGCGACGCGGTGTGGGGACGTTGGGCATACTGCTACCCTGACAGGACAAAATTTACGGCGGCACCAGTGTCCAACCCTGTGTTCCACCGCGGCTTCATCTATCTACTACTCGAAGACGGAAGATTAGCTGTATGCGACGAGTGCAAACACGAAGAAGGATTTGAAATTCTTGAGAAGCCCCAAAGTTTCGGGTTTGTATACGAAGACAGCTACTTGGTTGAGTCCGACCAGGGTGAGCTGATGGTCGTCCTCATCGGCCGACGCGGGTCCCCTGTCAACACTTTCAAGCTCAATGAACACACGATGGAATGGGAAGAAATGGAGAGCCTAGATGACAGGGCTTTGTTTACGGGTACACTCACGACTGTAATGAAGAAGACTGCCATTAAGTCAATACAGAACAAGGTCTTCCTCCCAAGACTCTACGATTGGCCTGACATCGTTTATGCTGACTTTGTTCTGCGCGACGGTGAATTTGCCTTCGTAGAGTCACGGCGTGTTGATAACATGGTGAAGGTTGGCAATGATGCACATAGCACAAACATGTGGTCTTACGAATTGGGACAACGCGAAAATCCAAGGGACTTTTGGGAGACAGAGAGAATGGATTACAGTATTTGGGTCGATTTTCGCAATAGTTGACTTCTCATATGATGGATAAACCAGGACAGAGGTAGTATGTATTATACTACTAGAGATGCTTAGCGGAACACTGTTGCATAAAGTCAGATGAGAATTACTATTCTACACTATAAAGTATAGTATGTATTTCTTGACAGAATTAGCAAAATACTTGCATCAAAAAGAGACAGCACTAGCGGCCAGTCATGCGGCGTGGAACTAAATAGGCACACCTCCGTGCGGTCCGATCATCATGCC
The DNA here is from genome assembly GCA_902687465.1 of Secale cereale. NCBI lineage: Eukaryota > Viridiplantae > Streptophyta > Magnoliopsida > Poales > Poaceae > Secale > Secale cereale. The sequence continues at coordinate 473,788,927 of LR738713.1, read as the reverse complement.
CGTGCCAGCATTGTAACTTGCAACATTTATTTACAATGCAATATCATAGTAAAGTTTTTCCTCACGGTCAATCAAGAAACATTTGAAGAATTACATCATTATAAAGTTCAAACACATGTATGGATGTATGTAACAAATCTCTGTAATGCAACAAACCATTGGGAGGAACGAACATAAGCAACAACTTGAAAACAGCTTTGCAATGCAACATTTGTGGTAGACACCGAAAATCATTGCATATATCATACATTTTTTTCAAGAACAAGCGACCGTTGTTTGTCATTTTCATTAGAGAAAAGTATACTTTTCATCCCACAACTCTTGGCCAAGTCTAGATTTGATCCCTCAATTTTGAAACCGGACAACTTACACCCCCAACTATTGAAACCGAACATGATTTGTCCCTGGTCTCGGTTTTGACCGGTCTTGGTGCTGACTCCCCCGGTTTTGACCCATGCTGACTCAAATTCGCGTAAAATTTCAAATCCGTGAGTTTTTTTTTTTGAAATTCGCGTACATTTTTTTATATCTGTTTATTTTTTCCAACACGTACTTTATTTAGAACCGCTTTTTTTTCACATCCGTGAACTTTTTTGAAATTTGCATTCTATTTTCAAGTTCGTGTAATTGTTTCAATATCTGTGTACTGTTTCAAATCCCAGAACTCCTTTAGAATTTGTGAATTATTTATAAGCCACATACTTTTCCAAGTTTACATACTTTTTTTCAAATTCTTGTACTGTTTGACTAATCACATACATTTATAATTTATATAATTCACATATTGTGCGCGCACATACTGTTCACGTAATTATTGCATAATTTTTATAATTTACATACTTTTTTTTACAAAACTGCGTACATTTTTCAAGTCCGCGTATTTTTTTCAAATCTGTGTACTTTTTTTCGAGTTTGCGTTTTTTTTTTGAAATTGATGGTTTTTCCCAAAAAACTAGGCAAATTTGTAAAAACTATATGAATTAAAAAAATTATGGGAACATGAAAAAAGTATGCGGATTTGAAAACGTACATGAATTAGACTCAACATGGTCAAAACTGGGGCGAGTCAGCACCAAAACCGGTTAAAATCGAGTCCAGGGACGAACGTTGTCCGGTTTCAGTAGTTGGGGGTGTAAGTTGTCCGATTTTGAAATTGAAGGACCAAATCTAGACTACGCCAAGAGTTAAGGAACGGAAAGTATCCTTTTCTATTTTCGTTAACTAGCAAACATGCTTGTGCGTTGTAATGGGAAAAAAATCACTTCTCATACACACACTCGACGACACTAGCAATTCACTTGAAATATTTCACGGTGCCATACGAGAAACTAACATGATAAGTGGTGTTGTGCACAAACATAATAGTGGGGTGATTTTTCAAGTGTACTGAAGTTGTGTCCAGTTTATTAGACAACACAAATATCTGTCTAGTTGCCGGTATCAATTCACGTCTTTTTTGCGTTCCTCATTGCTCATACCCAACGAATAATACATTAGACTGAAAGTAACAAAGTACACTTTAGTACTCGATGATAACATGTTCATAAGATTATTATTTCTGCCTTGTTGATATATGCGTTTGCAACTGTAACCCAAGTCAGGACTAAATTTGGTTGCAAACATATTAAATATCTCCATCGAAAACAATCAATTTGTAAGGACATGCATAACGAATAGACATTTTCAAAATACGGACATGGAGCAATTGATCACGAGCTCAGAGGAGCTTGGAATCTCACACGTCTAGAATTGTTGTAAGATTCAATGCATTGAATGTAGGTGTTAGTCAGCCGGTTCACGCGGAAAGTGAAAAAATGATGTACGCGGAAAGTGCGGTTCCGGAAGCGCCGTCGCAGTACACAGTAAATGCGTTTAGGTGGGCCGGTTGGTGCTAGGGCAGATAAGTCGGGTTAGATATTCTTCCCAGGCGGCGGGATGGTGGCGAAAGCTACTTCGCTGACGGTGGCTGAGCTATCCAGGAAGCTCGGAAGTTCAACGGAGGGCATGGAGTTCCTGATGCAACCTATAACCAGGTCAGAATATGGATGGCTATCCCCTTTGCTGATTTCACTGGATTCGGTTTATTCTGACTGACTGCATTTTTGCCTTACCGAAAATTTGTGTGGATTATCTAGAACACTGCTAGAGGAGGTGAGCGAAATAACAACAATATGGAGTTGAGGCGGTTCCCGGTGAGCGCGCCGGCAGAGGTTGAGCTGCTAGCGCAGGTAGCTTCAAGTGCGGATGCCCAGATCTGCCCTGAAGACGCCGCTGCAGAGGCAGGAAGTGCCGGCAAGGCTCATTGTTCAGAGCAGTTGATAGTACAATTGGACCCCAAAAATCCAGGCTGGACACAAAGGTACGAACCATCCCTATTGAAATGCATGATGAATTGCACTTCCAGTAGTACAATAAGCTGATAAAATATATGTGGATACTACCATAAGCTAATAGTTTCAGCGCATAATCTAATATTGTTTTTCCTACATCATATATTTGGTATGTGCATCCTATTCATTTATACGAACTTGTGATGCAAATTAGCTCCAAATGGAAATCTGACATTAAGCTGGTTACTATGTCAGTCAAACATATTTCGGTTTCAGCAAACTGAACCAACATCTCATTTGTACTTGTTTTGATATGGGAGCAGAGTGCGTGTGGGTGTTGTTGCTCGAGGCAGGGATCCTGATGCAGACAGGGTGCCATCGTTCGAAAAGACCATTTGACAATTTGTAGAGGATCCAGGCGACATTGTCATTGTTCCAAAGATAGGGACAAGTTTCGGTACTCTTGGTGAAGCCTATGACTTTTACAATTTATATTCATGGGAGAAACGATTTGGCATTAGATATGGAAAGAGCAGTCTGAATGTAAACCAGACGAAGTGCATGCAAGAGATACTGTGTGGATGTGCGGTACGATAAATCATTGTACAACTTACCACATCTGATTACAACTTGTGTAAGAAAATAGCAATAGATGAATTGTACTAACTGTGCATTGTTTATTTGTTTCGGTCCCCAGGGGAAGCCAATCGTTGAAAATACACGGTCTTGTCGCTGTCAATGCCCGGCACTCATAAGACCGTTGCGCTCCAAGGATAATGGGTGGTACATAGCTGGGCATTGGGATATGCACAACCATGCATTGTCGCACATGTATGGACAAACACTCCACTGGCCATCACACAAGCATATCGATCAGTACAACAGGGACCTTGTGAAGCAGCTAAGGCAAAAATAATGTCAATCTTGCAAAGGTGTACAACATTATCAGTAGCTTCTTTGGGAAGATGGCGAATGTACCTTTCACGAAGAGAGCTTTGTGGAATCTGTGGGGAAAGATAAGCCATGAGCAGTCTGAGGATGATGTGAGGAAAACAATGGAAGTATTTCAAGATCTGTGTGCAAAGGACCCACAGTTCACATATCAAGTTCAAGTTGACAATGAGGGCAGAATCAACACTCTGATGTGGGCTACTGGCAACAGCCGGCTGCAATACGGTTTCTTTGGTGTTGTTGTTACATTTGATACAACCTACCGAACGAATCTCTGTGACATGCCTTTTGGTTTATTTGTGGGGGTGAACAATCATATTCAGAGCATTATCCTTGCGGGAGTGTTGGTTCGAAGTGAGACAGTTGAAACATCTGAGTGGGTATTCTCTGAATTTATTAGGATAATGGGTGGAAATGCACCACAAACAATCTTGACAGGTAATCAAAAAATCAATTGATATTACCTCAGTTTCGATGTAGTGGAATGATGTAAATCTTGAAAATCTAATCGTCATCAACTTCAAACTTGTGCAGAGCAAAAAAGGGCTATGGAGGTTACCATAAAGAATGTGATGCCTGGCACAACTCATCGATGGTGCAAGTGGCATCTAGTAAAGAAGGAAAAAGAGTCACTTTGTTCGTTGTACACCAAAAATAGCGATTTCCTCTAGAGTTCCACAAGGTTGTTAATCACATGTTAACCGTAGATGAGTTTGACGAAGGCTTGAAGTACCTCATAGAGAAATACAACCTGAAGAGCCACGGTTACATGACAAATTTGTACGAGATAAGGCACAAGTGGGCGAAGCCATACTTCAAGGGAGTCTTCTGTGCAAGATGACTAGTACGCAATGGAGTGAAAGCGCTAACCACATGTTGAAGAACTATGTGCCTCCTGGAAGCCCAATGCAAATCTTTTTCGGGAATTATACGATCTTAATATTTGCCTGAGAAACAGAAGAGAATTATGAGGAGACATGGACAATAATAGTAAGCATTGTGTACATGATAACAATTTGTATAGTTCAGTTACAAAAAAAATTGAATAAGTGATACGAGGTACTGATAATCATTTGTTTACTTTCTCCAGGGGAGGCCGCTAATGCGAGCAAATTTGGCTACCGAGAGGCATGCGGGTAAAATATACACCAGGGCTATGTCCGAATCAGGTATGTTGCCTCTGCTGATTCATCACTGAATGCACGTCTTCCTCGCCGTAGTGAGGCAACGGGTTGCAGTTCATTTCAGGCAAACACTGATTTGGAAGCATCAGTTAACCAGGGAGATGAGCGCGTGCGTGCGAGAAGTGACAGCTCAGTGGTTTCCTCATTGTCTCTGCAGGTGTTCAAGCAAGCCAGTGGTTGGTATAGTTAAAGATTATATCAACAAGTGCTAAAAGAACGACTGCATTATTTTCAGGTTAGCGGCTTTAGCGTTGCACAGGGAGTTCAAGAACTGCATGCTGCACATGAGGATCAAGCTTACTGTGATTCAGAGGAGGGGTGCGACGACCATGACCCTGGTGCTAACTAGTCCAAGGGAGGGTGTGGAGATTCACATGATCGGTACTTAGGTGATGAGGACGATGTACAAGAGAGTAACCTCCGCAGTGCCAAGCGTGCTAGAATGAACTAAGACTCTGTAGTGTAGCCCATGGTGTGTCGATGTGGCTTTGGTAATGACGCCATTTCCTTGCTCATCATTTTCACCAAATAAATGAGCAACGGCTCAGTTGGAACATAATGTACGACGGAATGGTCCAATCCGTCATCCTCCGTCTGATCCGCCGTGTTGCTAACTCACGGAGTGAACTGAGCAGTGGGCCAGGTCCTATTTGAGCGAAAAGCAGGAAGGAGCATATACCTGACACTATACAGACTACAGCACACATCGCGAGATATATAAATGGTCCTGATTCCGAGATCATGTGAGCTCGGTCTCACATAAGTACTTTCGTCAAAATACCTCATATTAAGAAAAGTATTAATTAAGGGTGCAACATACACATAATTTTAGACATGATTACCATGAAAGATAATATCATATTTGGAATCTATACATTTTTTAGCACATATCGCACATGCAACGCTGATCTGAATCGTGTTTGTTGTATGCGCCATCACAAACAGTTTGTATCATTTTAATGTTTTTTTACACCATCGTTTGCGATTAATGCATCGCACACAGTTTCGTCGAAGGTCTCGTATTGTACTATCGCGTTTGGACCATCCTGCAGTAGTGTGCATATGGTCAAAACAGAGTCTTCTTGATTGGGAGGGGTCTGGCGTACTGCAAAATAGAGGAAACATATTTCTGTCCAATCGCCTACAGTCGAAACGGGGTTCTATTCATCGGGGATGGCGTACCTGTAAGTGCATCTAGTGCCACCCCTAGTTGGTTTTGGAGTACTGACGAGAAAACTTGTTGAGGGACTAATGTGTTTGTGAGATTCATAGGAGAACACATGTAGAAGTCCCTATTGATTCGGCTTACCCATCAAAGATGGACCCTAAAAATGTATGAAGACATTGAAGACAATGGTGGTTCGCAAAGACATTTGTGTCACAGATAATGACATGTGAAGACATTCGTTTGAAGCCAATGGAGCATGAAGACATACTTATTTTGTAGTTTTGTTTTCTTATTTCTTGAGTCTTAGGAATCAATGAACTGTTAAGTGGGGTCGAGGAAAAAAGGTCATAAAACTGACGTGATGCTCAACCTAAAATCCTATGTCTTCGAGTGAAGACAAATGAGATAAAATATCTTCGAGAGTTGGTTGAGTTGGTTGAGTCGGCTTTGCTTGGAGCCCAAGTAAAGTTGTCGCGTGGGTTGGGATCTGACCATTGGAACACGTGTCAGTTCCCCAATGACCAAAGGTCATTTTGGACAAAACATGTCGGGTTGCCCCTGGCTATACATAGCCACCCCTCCACCATAATTTGGAGGCTGCTCTGAGTTAACAGTACGGCTTTTGATGTTTGAGTGAACCCACCTCTGAAGCCTTTGAGAGAGAATCCTTGCGAGGAAAAACCCAAAACACCCAGAGCCCAAAGAGTGTTAAGCATCACTGAAGCATTTATGTTCCGCGTGAACCGAAGACTTATTACACTTGAAGACTGTGATCTTCCAGTAGGTTAGGCATCGCATTTTGAGCATCCAAGAGTCATTGTGGACTGCCGGTGAACAAAGCATGTGAAGGTTTTTAAGTCTACCTTGAAGACTTACCTGAGTGATTGAGTGAGGTCTAAGTGACCTTAGCTCAAGGGGAATAAGGTGAAGACGTGGTCTTCTATGTTCAATCTCAGCCTCCCTAACCAGACGTACAGTTGTCACAACAACTCGAATTGGTCTACCAAATCATTGTCTTCATCGGGCAACTGGTACTATCACTTCACTCCTTTACTTACTATTTAGCTCCGTGAAGTCTTTGCTTGACTGTTCTGTTTCAAGACATTGTGTGAAGACATTCCCTCTGATTGCATATTTGTCTTCATACAATCTTCCAAATCCTGTCATACCTCTGGTGTAGGACATGCTATACAAATGGTTTTAACCCCCTTTCCGTGACAGAGTTTTAAACTGCCGCCTTGCCAATGTGTGTGATAGGGGGTCCTTCCCACACGACCCAAAAAGTATCGGGGATAGGTCCTCCGGTCACACACGTGTGGAAAAATGAGCTCGTGTGCGATTGGGCGAGGCATCGGAGACAATTATCCAAGCTCAATCATTTTCCTTCATATGTACATCTCACAGAGTGAATCCCAAAAAAAGGTTTTCGTTCGTATGTATATCACACACATTTTTTTTCTGTGGAAACGTTCGTGAAAGGTGGCCTAACGCAAATAGTTCTCTGGCCGAACTCGTGTGTGATTCTTCATTGATCCAACACGCCTACTTTCGAGAAACCGTGTGGGTTGTTTGAGTTCATTGTCCACGGTGTTGTGTGAGAAATCGTATGCAATAGAAAATCCCACTATGCAGGCTAATTGGTCTTTTATTGATAATCCATTTAGTAATCAATTTGACATTTCCTATAAAACATACCATATATTTCATACCCGTATTACTGCAACCAGGATTTCATAATTGAATTACATCATATAGCTTTATCACTCAATTACTCCATATATGCATATAGCTAGCTGTGCCATTACACAACATCACCAAGTTTCACATGCAACATTATGAAAACCTTAGGAAAGTAGCATCATACACGATAAATAAACAGATGAATCTCATCCGGAAAACTGCAGAAGCGGAAGTCAAATATTGAGCCTTCAGTGATGTTGAATGTCCTTGCAACTTTAGGCCAGTGGCTATGGATAATTGCCCGCCCAACCTTAGTCCTCTTGATGAAGACTTCAATATTGTACCGTGAGTGTTGAATGAATACCTTCCTCGCCTCTTGACCATGGAGCTGGTTTGAGAGGTAATCATCGGTGAATTACTTTGGAAAGAACTGAAAACAAAGATATGCATAAATAGCTGTTCTAAATTTTGAAATGGCACAAGGGGAAAAACAAGGTAAAAGAGTTAGTACCATTCTATAGTTGACTGGTGTCTTCTTCATTGTGCAAACAAAGATCTTGCTGTTATTCCTCGCAAGTTTCTTTATCCTAACAATCTTTGAGTTTTTTGACTTGACAGATATTCATGGACATCTCAGTTCCCCGTATGCAAAATGGGTCGAGTAGTGGGTCTAAACCTCTAACAATAGGACCTACATGTTCAAGACTAAATTGTTAAAAACCTAAATATTAGAATGATTCATGCAACGCACAATAATGTGCTACTACCTCCGTTTATGTGTATAAGTCATTCGCGTAGTTGTAGGTCAACAATTTAACTATCTAAATATGTATTATATGTGACAAAAATATATATTTAGAAACTACATTCGTGTAGAAATCTAGTGATATACTTTTCATGACATATAACACATATTTAATTCCTCAAATTAGCGACCTAGAACTACGCGAATGACTTCTACACCAAGACAGAGGGAGTATTAGCTCAAGGACCATGCATGTGTTACCCATGTAATTACTCTCTTGAGTGCCAACTTTTGGTTGGCACTCATGGAATTTATGAAAAAACAGCAGTATGAGGCTCTCCTGTTGTTTCAACTTGTCAAAAAAAAGGACCATGCATGTGCAAACCTCGATGGTAAACCTCATTGCCTCCCATTGTTTCCCTGCAACACATATAAGGTAGATCTTGATCAGATTATCTCAGAGTTGGCATACTAACAATAGAATATATTAATGAAAAATAGAAAAATTGTTGATCCAATAGATTAAATCAACCTAGACCAACCTCATGCCAATGGCAATGAGGCGAATCATAGAGCAACCAAGCTACTACATACCAACACCGAAGACCTCTACAACACTACGAAGACCCAAGGATAACACAGACCTTGGTAAACAACTTTGAAACAAAGCAATTGTATATGTTTCTCATGAATTTAATACAGATAAAGTCAATTTATTTCTCACATGCATAACAATACAAAAATATACCCACAACAATTGAACATCAGATTGCAGAATTTAAACAAACAGTTAACTGGACAACGGAAGAAATGAACCAAACTTCTAACTAAGCACCACATTGCAGAATAGAACATATACTCCCTCCCTCCCAAAATTCTTGTCTAACATTTCTCTAGATATGGATGTATCAAACACTAAAGCATGACTAGATACATCCATATTTTGACAAATCTAAGACAAGAATTTTGGGACGGATGGAGTACTAGAATAAAAGACAGTTAACCAAACCAATAATGCTTGATAACTACTAGGAAATGTAGCAATTGTTGGACCAAAATGTTAACTGAACATTGCATTTCGGAAGATCACATTGCATATTAACATTACATAGGACAGTTCACTAGAAGGCACCAACGATGGCCTCGAGAAAATACCATGACCTGTATTTTAAAGTAGCCAACAACATGGTGGCATCGATGGTGGCCTTGAAGGCGAGGTGCTCCTCCAAGATTTGGCAGTCGGCACACATGACAGCCATCGCGGCCTCATCCGCGCGTGCGGCTGCAATAGGCTTCTCCGTTGCCTGATGCTCTTGAGCTCCTCACTATACTACATGCAAAATGGCCGTGGGTGGCTCTTATTTGAAGGATGAGGTAGTGATTTGGGTGGAAGATGTCGTGACGTCGGTTGGGGCATGTGGGATGGAGAAGGGGGAGGGGGTGGGTGTGGATTACCTAACTATATTGACGAGACCGCTTGGCAAGAATAAGGGTCGCTGGTGAGGAAGCGGCGCTACAGTAGTGAATATTTTGAATTTGGAAAGGAAGGAGGAACAATGGAAATGTGGTTTTTGGTTAGGCTGAGAGGGCGAGGAGCTAGATATTTCTGCAGTTGCCGAAATATTTTGCTCTGTGCCGCCATAAAGTGGCATGAAGTGTGGTTGAAGCGCGGGTGGTGGACCGTAGACGACGAAGCTTCCGGCGTAAGCCATACAAGAGGGTGGGGCAAGATATTTTATATCGCGTCACACATGATTCTTGTTAGTAAACTGTTTGTGGTGTACCTGATTTTTTTCATTTTGATTTGAAAGACAAAATAGTGTTACGGAGGGAAAGGGCGTTGTTTGAATTGCTAGAACATTTATCTGTAGTGAACATGCAACTATATGAGTGTCGTGTTAAAATTTGGAAGTATTCATGGTTTTTTTGGCCTTTTTATACATTAATTGAGTTTCTAGGCATTTAATGTGCATAATTCAAATTAGAACTACAAGCACATGCTCCAGAGCACCGAAATGATTTGAAAATCATATATGTGTCCTTAGGTAATTTTTTAGGTCCCATGCAAGAAATGGGAATGAACTTCAAACACCTCGGTACCGTGGCCCGACCGGAAACATTGAGATACCCGGTATTTAAATTCCCGTGAATCCAAAAGTTGTTTGAAAATTATGAAACTTGGCATGGTCTCATGACATGGCACCAACATGCTATGGTAAAAAAAATCTCATTTGGGAAAAGTTTTGGTGTAAGCTTCTTACAAACGAAGCTTATCTCAAGAAGGCTTGTTGTTCCGAGAGGGAACATGTCACCTGTGTGTGCGAAACGACAAACGCTGCCTCTTCCCACATTGATTTTTTTACAGAGGCAACATAGACTATTAGGAGTTCCGTGCTAAATTTTGGAATTACTCAGGGTTCGTTTTGCCTTTTATATATTATTTGATTTTTCTAGGCATTTAATGTGCATAATTCAAATTTGAGCTACATGCACATGCTCCAGTGTGCCAAGATGGGTTGAAAAAACATATATGTGTCCTTGGGTGAATGTTTAGGTCCCATGCAAGAAATGGGAATGAATTTCAAACATATGGGTGTCGTGGCTTGGCCGAAAACATTGAGAAACTTGGTTTTAAAACTCCTGTAAATCCAAAACTTGCCTGAAAATCATTTAAACTCAGCATGTTGCCTTCATATGGCACTGACATGATGTGGCAATTTTATTCTCTGATTTGCGAAGGCTGTAACACATAGGATGCGGCTATACCTCCCACGTGTCGGGGCACGACTTAGAGTCATAACCGCATTCTAGAATGGTAACAAGAGTGGTATGTTAACACAATCCCAAGTAATGAACAGGAAGATAGAGATAAATAGTTGGCTTACACTCGCCACATCACACAATTATCAAATACTTATACAATCATCCAGAATGAACACAAAGTCCGACTCCGGAAGAAATCAAACAAAAAAGATAACCACCCATGCTATGCCTGATCGGCCCTAGTTGGAACCACTACTAATCATCGGGGTACGTCGCGGACATACGCACATGCTCATCATCGAACTCCCAGTGGTTGAAAGAATCTCCTAAACAAAGAAAAATGATGGGTTTAAATATCTCATTCTTGATAACTTGTGAATCATGAAACATGAAGGAAATTATCAAGAAATACATAACACCACCTCAAAAGATAAGGGAGCAAGAATTGCACTTCAAAATGCAAGATGCAGAATACTTGGGATCCTCCAATAATAATCTTGATGAAGACTTCATTAATAAATTGAAATCTTAACGAACAACCATGAAAAACTGACGAAGGACTCGGGATAGATAACATGATAATCACAAGGAAGGAAGATAGAAAATAACAAGATGAATGCCTTGCAATGATAAGATTGAGATTCGAAATGATATAATTGGAATAACTTGAAGTTCCGGAAAGAAAGATGAACAACTTGAAACCAAGAATTTATTCCTCATGAACCAACTCCCGAAGAAGGAATTTATCACTTGGAAGAAACAAGAATAAGAATTATGTTATGTGTATCCTTCACCAATTTAAATTGATGAGAAGAGTTGGATTTGGCATACTACTTATTCCCGTTTGCAAAAGATTAAAGAGAGATATAGCGCAAACTTGAGAAATGTCTTGAACGACTCACCGGTAGGATTTCGAAAATAACGAATGAATTGATATGGTAACAAAGGAAAATGAATCTTGAACAAACCACCATAAGAATTGAAAAGAATGAAGAAAAGAGAACGAATCACCAGAAAGAATTAGAAAAAGAACAAAGGCACTTGAGGAACTTAGATACAAAAAACAAAGGGATCATGAGTGGAGTAGAGAATACTTGAATGATGCACCGGAAGAATTTGAAGAACGAGAGTAGAACATTAAGAATAAAGAATTCTGAAATGATGACCTCCATATAAACAACACAAAAAACTTCTGAAATGCTTCGGATGGGTATGAAAAGAATTCCTCATGAGAAAATAAATTGAGAGATGGCATGAAGCGAGAACCATGAATCCTTGGAAGAACGGGTAGGGTTCAATAGGAACTCTTCTTCGATCTTCAAAACCTGAGAATGATGACGAGATACACCACCATTGAATATTGAGGCACTCCGAAATGAAGAATTAAAAGGTTGAACCAACGATGAGAAGAGTTTTAAAGCGATCTTAGAGAAGGCATATGACTGATGAAAATTCATTCTTATGTCAAACCTTGAAAAGAATTGGAGAATAGCTCCGGAAAAGAAATTAGAAGAGTGAGGTAAGATCTTGGGAAAAGACCTGTGGGTTAGGGCCCACTCAAAAGAAACACTATTGAATGATTTTAAAAGAGAGATTGCACCGGTTGAATTAAATGGCTTAAATGAGATAACAACCTGAAATTGCTTGAACATATTAAGAATGGAAACACAAATCTTTTGAGATATCTTCAGCAGTCTGGAGAAGAATTAGAGGGGTTTGAATAAACAAGAGAGACTTTGTATAGGAAATTCCAACATGGGAAAACATGTGAAACAATAGGAAAATATATGATTAACACCGAATCTTGAATTTAGTCCACCGGAGAAGAAACGAGAACGGAGAATGATAAATTGAACTCATGGTCATCTTCACGAGAAATCACGGGCTAAACAACATCGAAGGAAAGAATGAAGAGACTTCACATGAATATAATGGATACTTGATTAAGAATTTTGGATCCAAGAAGAAGACGGGTGGGAGGGTGGGAAAAACAAAAGCAAATTGGTACGAATGGAATGAACACCATTGGGAAAACTAAGAATTGGTCTTGCACATATTGAAAGGATCGGGTTAACTTGAAGAGAAGCACGTCGGTTGAGAAGAATTTACATGACAATCTCGATGATCAAGAAGGACTAGCACTCCCATATAAATATGAGAACGCCGCTTAAGAATGGTAGGGAATCAACACTTGACATCAAAGCTACTTGAATACCACAAATCAAAACAAAACAAAGGATTTGTCTTGCAGAATAAGCCAGAACAAACATACGATAGAGATTTCGTCCAAAGTTTTCGTGATGAGCCCCCCGGGCACGACGTTACAGCCACTGTTCAAGAAATCTTTCGATTCAGCGATTTATCGTCTGATTTATCGCTACTCTTGGGGTGACCAATAAGATTATGCCTTATCTTCATCATTTATCGTTTGGGCCGATTTATCGCTATGACAAGCGATTTATCGGGAATCTACTGATAAATCGGCCGTATTCGGAGCACTATGTTTGCAAGAACTATGTTTATTTGTGTTTTGTGGACCTTGTTACGCAATATGTAATGTTTTCCTTTTTTTGTCTCTATATCAGGATTCAAAGGCTACGATTCAAGGTAACACTTCTGTCCAATATTGTTTTGGTGTTGAATATAGCATATTTTAGTGTTGGGAAACTGGGATTTGAAAAAAATGGCCGATTAATAGTCGACCGATAAAATTGATTAATCGGCCGATTGCCGATTAATCTCTAAACCCCAGCTGACCGGGACGATAACGATAATCAGTATCCTCAACATTGGTTACAGTGGACATCACGAATGACAATGAAGCGTCCCTGAATCAGCATAGCCAAGGATTCATTAAGACGCAACGAGACCACTGTAAAATTGACCAGGACAAGTGAAACACTAGACGTTGCACCCCCAACATAATATCATGCATTTGTCGGAAAGATATCATAGGTACTACTTGAATTCCCACCTAAGAACTCGCGAAACTTTCTGCTCATGCGATCTGGTATAGGGGATACAGGGGAAGCAAAATATCTCACCCAACTAACAAGCCATACATTCCAGTTGTATCCATCCGTCAACACATAACCAGGAAAACTTCAGAAATCGTGTAGCTCAGACCTTTGAGAAGCACCTGTTATACTAGTTGTGGCAATACTCCCAAACTATCTCCCCAGTACTGAGTGACGCCAAGGTTACCTCACCACCAATGTGCATAGAAGATTTTCGATGTCGGTGACCTTTGGTATTCCAGAACTGAAACGATACACATTATGACGACAAGACTTCAGAGCTCAACTCCTCGGGTCCAATCCAAATAGACGGGAGGCACCAAGACAAAATTCTCGTCACAAAGATATCAGAACGTTCCCGACAGTACCTGCGTGATCCTATAAAAAATTGAGTGAAAAAGCGGGGAGTGAAGTCAAAACTTATACGTCAGGAGTCCTCACCAAAGTGATGAAGGGGATAAGGAGTAAAAGAATTACTACTCTCCGATATATATATATACCTAAGACTCACAACAATTTTTGTCTCTAGACTCAACATCGGTAGTGGTTCGATCAAGCAGGGGCTCCTAGGTCGGGGAAGGCTCTGGTTACCAACTTGTAACGCCTAGGATGCAGCTATAGCTTCCACGTGCCGGGGCATGACTTAGAGTCATAACCGCATTCTGGATTGGTCGCAAGAGTGGTATCTTAACATAATCCCATGTAATGAACAAGATGATAGAGATAAATAGTTGGCTTACACTCGCCACATCGCACAATTATCAAATACGTACACAATCATCCAGAATGAACACAAAGTCCGGCTACGGACGAAATCAAACGAAAAAGATAACCACCCATGCTATGCCCGATCGGCCTTAGTAGGAACAGCTACTGATCATCGGGGTACGTCACGTACATACACCCACGCTCTTCATTGAACTCCCATAGGAGCTCTTGTTCATCTCCTGCATCAAACTCAGCTGTACCTGCACATGTTTTTGTAGTAAACCGTGAGTCACGAGTACTCAGCAATCTTCTTCCCGGGTACCAAAACTACAGAAGTATTTAGGTGTGGAGAAGGTATAAAGTGGGGTTGCAGTAAGCACTAAGCATATATGAGGTGTCTAGCTTACGAATTTCCACAGTAAGATGAGAAGCTATGCCAACGGTCGTAATCTAGTAATGATCACTAAGTGATCATGTCTACCTACGAATCATTCATAACTCCATCGTGTTCTCTCCCCGAACTCCCTCGAAAAGGGACCACCACTGCTACTCACACATGTAGTATATTTTATTTGAGTTTTTGTGTCAAGTTATCTACAACTAGATATTAACAAACTCCAATCCGCCACATAACTGCGGGCACGGTGTTTGAAAGATCATAACCCTGCAGGGGTGTACCAACTTAGCCCATCACAAGCTCTCACGTTCTGCAAAGGTAGAACCTCCATCTTAGGGACAACCCGATCAAGCTCGGAAACCCAGGTGCACAAGATATTTCGACAATGGTAAAACAAGTCCAGCAAGACCTCCCGACGTGCCGACACGCCGAGAGGAGCCACGCATATCTTGTCTCAGGCCATGATCGCATGGGACAAGCTACATGTAAACCAGTTCCTCGGGTTTCCCCGAGGCGGTCCCGTAGGCTGCCCAGTTTGGACCAACAACCATGAGGAGCACTGGACGGGTTGTAAATTAAGTCCTCGGGTGCTAGCCGGTCCCTATGCAAGTTTTAGTTATTAGGCAAATGGTAAAACCAAAGTTGGGCCTTGCTGGAGGAGTTTTATTCAAAGCGAACTATCAAGGGGGGCCCATAAACCCCGATCGCGCTAGAAACACAAACTCAAAGAACATAACACCAGTTTATCAGAACTTAAGGTGGCATGAGTGGAACAAAACACCGAGCAAAAGGCCAAGCCTTCCACCCATTACATTAATTCAATAAGAGATATTGTGATATTCCAAAATATCCATGTTCCAACATGGAGCAATCTTCAACTTCACCTGCAACTAACAATGCTATAAGAGGGGCTGAGCAAAAGCATAACTTAGCCAAACAATGGTTTGCTAGGAAGATGGGTTAGAGGCATTCCATGGCAAGGTGGGAGGCTGACAAACAAGCCGGAGACAACAATTCCGGAAAATCCCCACATGTCATTTAGCAATTTTAATGCAAGCAACAATTTTAAACATTTTAGATGTTGTCATCATGATGCGGATGACATATACAAATTTTATGCAATTTTATGAAAATGTTGTCATTAGCATGTTAAGAATCATTTGTCACCGTGGTGGAAAGAAAAGGTGCCACAACGATGAATCCGAAAATGATGCCACGGAAACATATCGGTTCCGGTAACTCGTCAAGAGACCGGTTGAAAAGAAGTGTGGAAGTGTGGAACATGCAAAAGATGGTGGGGTGATCCCGGTTACCGGGTTCCCTCAGACCGGCGGCATGGAAATGAGGGATGTGCACGAAACAATTTGGGCACGGTGCAAACGAGAGCATCTCATACAACACATGCATACGTCCACGGGCATCGTCTCAGTGGTATACCCTTGTAGCGTTCATTTTGGGGCGGATCAAGTTTGTAGTGGAAGTAGTCGTTCACGTGGCGACAGTGATGAGCCACAAGTATAGGGGATCTATCATAGTCCTTTCGATAAGTAAGAGTGTCGAACCCAACGAGGAGCAGAAAGAAATGACAAGCAGTTTTCAGTAAGGTATTCTCTACAAGCATTGAAATTATCGGTAACAGATAGATTTGTGATAAGGTAATTCGTAACGGATAACAAGTAACAAAAGTAAACAAGGTGCAGCAAGGTGGCCCAATCCTTTTTCTAGCAAAGGACAAGCCTGGAAAAACTCTTATATAAAGGAAAGCGATCCCGAGGACACATGGGAATTATCGTCAAGCTAGTTTGCATCATGCCCATATGATGCAAACTCGTTACTTTGATAATTTGATATGTGGGTGGACCGGTGCTTGAGTACTGCTGCCCTTCCTTGGACAAGCGTCCCACTTATGATTAACCTCCCTTGCAAGCATCCGCAACTACGAAAGAAGAATTAAGGTAAACCTAACCATAGCATGAAACATATGGATCCAAATCAGCCCCTTACGAAGCAACGCATAAACTAGGGTTTAAGCTTCTATCACTCTAGCAACCCATCATCTACTAATTACTTCCCAATGCCTTCCCCTAGGCCCAAACAATGGTGAAGTGTCATGTAGTCGACGTTCACATAACACCACTAGAGGAAAGACAACATACATCTTATCAAAATATCTAACGAATACCAAATTCACATGACTACTTATAACAAGACTTCTCCCATGTCCTCGGGAACAAACGTAACTACTCACCAATCATATTCATGTTCATAATCAGAGGGGTATTAATGTGCATAAAGGATCTGAACATATAATCTTCCACCGAAGAAACCAACTAGCATCAACTACAAGTAGTAATCAACACTACTAGCAACCCACAGGTACTAATATGAGGTTTTGAGACAAATATCGGATACAAGAGATGAACTAGGGTTTGAGAGGAGATGGTGCTGGTGAAGATGTTGATGGAGATTGACCCCCTCTCAATGAGAGGATCGATGGTGATGACGATGATGACAATTTCCCCCTCCCGGAGGGATGTTTCCCCGGCAGATCAGCTCCACCGGAGCCCTAGATTGGTTCCGCCAAGGTTCCACCTCGAGACGCCGGCGCTTCATCCCGAAAGCTTCCTTCTGATTTTTTTCCAGGGCAAAAGACACCTTATACCAGAAGATGGGCATCGGGGAGCTTTCAGGTGGCACACGAGGAAGGGGGCATGCCTAGGGGGGTAGGGTGCGCCCTCCACGCTCGTGGACGGTGGGTTGCCCCCCTCTGTTGCTTTCTTCGCCCAATATTTTTAATATATTGCAAAACTAACTTTCGTGGAGTTTCAAGACTTTTGGAGTTGTGCAGAATAGGTCTCTAATATTTGCTCCTTTTCCAGCCCAAAATTCCAGCTGCCGGCATTCTCCCTCTTCATGTAAACCTTGTAAATAAGAGCGAAAAGGCATAAGTATTGTGACATAATGTGTAATAACAACCCATAATGCAATAAATATTGATACAAAAGCATGATGCAAAATGGACGTTCCTACTCCCCCAAGCTTAGATCTCGCTTGTCCTCAAGCGAAGGCCGATATCGAAAAATATGTCCACATGTTTAGAGATAGAGGTGTCGATAAAATAAAATACGGACATGAGGGCATCATTATCATTCTTATAATAGCAACATATATATATATTGTCATATGATTTCTTATGCTGAAGTAACAATCTATTCACAATGTAAAGTATGAATCAGGAACTTCATTGAAAACTAACAAACTATGATCTCAGTCATTGAAGCAATTCCAATTTATCATAACATAGGAAAGATTCAATATAGGAGCTTTTCAGCAAGTCCACATACTCAACTATCATTTAGTATTTCACAATTGCTAACACTCACACAATACTTATGGGTATGAAGTTTTAATCGGACACAGAGAAATATAGGGGCTTATAGTTTTGCCTCCCAACCTTTTACCTCAAGGGTAATATCAACAATAATACTTTATGAAAACCCACATCCAATTGGATATATATATCAGGATCTTTCCAACACATAGTGTTTGCCAAAGGATAAAGTGTAAAAAGGAAAGGTGAAGATCACCATGACTCTTGTATAAGGTATAAGACAAAAATAAAAGATAGGCACTTCGCAGTGGGAAGGAGAGGTTGTCTATGTGCTTTTATGGTTGGATGCACAAAATCTTAATGCAAAAGAACTTCACTTTATATTGCCACTTGTGATAGGGACCTTTATTATGCAGCCCGTGGCTTTTATTTCTACCATATCACAAGCTCGTATAAAGCTAATGTCAAATAGTTTCTTCTCACCGGCAAGTTTGAAATCATAATTGATCTCTTTAATGGCCCAATATTCCTTATGTTCTAGTTTGAGAGGTAAGTGACATGCTTTTCCATAAACCATTTATACTTATCAAGCATTTTACGAAAAGCACCATGAATAAAATGTGAACCACCATCAATCATTAAGTATCTAGGGACACCAAACCTCAGAAAAATAACTTCTTTAAGCATCTTAATAGAGGTGTTATGATCAGCACTACTAGTTGGAATAGCTTCTACCCACTTAGTAACGTAATCAACAGCAACTAAAATATGTGTATACCCATTAGAGGAAGGAAACGGTCCCATGTAATCAAGGCCCCAAACATCGAATGGTTCAATAACAAGTGAATAGTTCATAGGCATTTCTTGACATCTACTAATATTACCAATTCTTTGACATTCATCACAAGGCAAGACAAACTTACGGGCATCTTTGAAAAGAGTAGGCCAATAAAAACCGGATTGCAATACCTTATGTGCAGCTCTATCTCCAGCTTGGTGTCCCCCACAAGCCTCGGAGTGACACTTGCGTAGGATATGTTCCTGTTCATGCTCAGGTACACAAGGTCTAATAACACTTTCTACTTCTTCTTTAGAAAGGTGTGGGTCATCCCAGAAGTAATGTCTTAAATCATAGTTTTTTTTTCTTTTGCTGGTATGTGAAACTAGGTGGTATAAATTTAGCAACAATGTAATTAGCATAATCAGTATACCATGGAGCAGTACGAGAAGCATTTATGACAGCTAATTGTTCATCAGGAAAGCTATCATCAATAGGTAGTAGGTCATCAAGAACATTCTCTAACCTAGATAAGTTGTCTGCAACGGGGTTCTCAGCTCCCTTTCTATCAATAATATGCAAATCAAATTCTTGTAGCAAGAGAACCCATCTAATAAGTCTAGGTTTAGCATCTTTCTTTTCCATAAGGTATTTAATAACAGCATGATCAGTGTGAACAATTACTTTAGAATCAACAATATAAGGTTTGAACTTATCACAAGCAAATACAACTGCTAAAAATTATTTTTCAGTAGTAGCATAATTTCTCTGGGCACTGTCTAGAGTTTTACTAGCATATTGGATAATATTTAATTTCTTATCAACTCTTTGTCCTAGAACATCACCTACATCATAATCACTAGCATCACACATAATTTCAAAGGGTAAATTCCAATAAGCTGGTTGAACAATAGGTGCAAAAATCAAGGCTTTCTTAAGTATTTCAAATGCTTCTACACAATCATCATCAAAGACAAAAGGAACATTTTTTTGTAAGAGATTAGTCAGAGGCCTAGAAATTTTTGAGAAGTCTTTAATGAACCTCCTTTAAAAACCGGCATGACCAAGGAAACTTCTTATACCTTTAATGTCCTTAGGACACGACATCTTGTCAATAGCATCAACTTTAGCTTTATCAACTTCAATACCTCTTTCAAAAATTTTATGCACCAAGAGAATACCTTCATTAACCATAAAGTGGCACTTCTCCCAGTTCAAGACAAGATTAGTTTCTTCACATATCTGCGAAACTCGATCAAGGTTGCTTAACCAATCATCAAAAGAAGTTCCATACACAGAGAAATCATCCATGAAAACCTCAACAATCTTTTCACAAAAGTCAGAGAATATAGCAGTCATACATCTTTGAAAGGTAGCAGGTGCATTACATAAACCAAAAGGCATACGTCTATAAGCAAAGGTACCGAAAGGGCAAGTAAAAGTGGTCTTTTCTTGATCCTTTTTTGACACAGGTATTTGAGAGAAACCAGAATAACCGTCTAGAAAGAAAAAATGTGTATATTTTGATAATCTTTCTAGTATTTGATCAATAGAAGGTAAAGGGTAATGATCCTTTCTAGTAGCTTTATTTAATTTGCGGAAATCAATTACCATTCTATAACCTGTAATAATTCTTTGTGGGATCAATTAGTCTTTATCATTAGGACAACAGTAATACCTCCCTTCTTAGGGACACAATGGACATGACTTACCCACTGACTATCAAAAACATGATAAATTATACCTGCCTCCAGAAGCTTTAGTATTTCATTTCTTACCACTTCTTTCATCTTAGGATTTAATTAACCGTCGTTGTTTATCAACAACCGGTTTAGCGTCTTTCTCCAATTTTATTTTGTGCTGGCATAGAGTGGGACTAATGCCCTTAAGATCATCAAAAGTATATCCAATAGCAGCAAGGTGCTTCTTCAGAGTTTTCAATAATTTCTCTTCTTCCTGCTCTGAAAGGTTAGCACAAATAATAACATGATATCTCTTCTTTTCGTCAAGATAAGCATATTCAAGAGTATCAGGTAATGGTTTAAGCTCAAACACGGGATCACCCTTGGGTGGAGGACGATCCCCTAGAATTTCAACAGGCAAGTTGTGTTTCAAAATAGGTCCCTATTTAAAGAATACTTCATCTATTTCCTTTCTTTCATTCATAAACATATCATTTTCATGGTCTAGAAAATATTGTTCTAAAGGATCATTAGGAGGCACGACAATAGAATAAGACCAATAATTTCATCTTTACTAGGCAATTCTTTATCATGGGGTTGTCCATGAAATTTAGCAAAATTAAAATCATGAGACATATCCCCTAAACCAACAGTAACAATATCCTGTTTGCAGTCTATCTTAGCATTAATAGTATTCAAGAAGGGTCTACCAAATATAATGGGACAAAAGTCATCTTATGGGGAACCGAGAACAAGAAAATCATTAGGATATTTTATTTTCCCACACAAGACTTCAACATCTATAACAATCCCAATGGGTAATATAGTATCTCTATTAGCAAGCTTGATAGTAACATCAATTTCTTCTATCTCAGCAAGTGCAATTTCATTCATAATTTCTTCATATAAGGTAAAAGGAATCGCACTCACACTAGGACCCATATAACATAAGCCATGATAATAATGATCTCCTATTTTAACAGAAACTACAGGCATGCCAACAACAGGTCTATGTTTATTTTTAGTGTCGGGTCTAGCAATTCTAGCAGCTTCATCATAGAAGTAAATAACATGCCCATCAATATTATCGACCAAGAGATCATTAACCATAGCAATACTAGGTTCAAGTTTAATTTTCTCAGAGGGTATAGGTCTTCTAGCATTACTCTTACGAACCACGGTTAAAGCTTTAGCATGATCCTTTATTCTAACTGGGAAAGGTGGTTTCTCAATATAAGCGCTAGGAACAATAGGATCAACATTATAAGTGATAGTCTTTTCTTCAACTTTAATAGGTTCAACTACTTTTACTTCAATGGGAGGATGATATTTAAACCACTTCTCCTTAGGGAGATCAATATGAGTAGCAAATTATTCATACAAAGAAGCTACTATCTCAGAGTCTAGTCCATATTTAGTGCTAAATTCATGAAAAGCATCGATATCCATAAAGGATTTAACACAATCAAACATAGGTGTTATACCTGACTCCTTACCTTCGTCGAGTTCCCAATATTCAGAGTTGCGTTTAATTCTTTCCAATAAATCCCATCTAAATTCAATAATCTTCATCATAAAAGAACAAGTACAAGAAGTATCAAGCATGGAGCGATTATTGAGAGAAAGACGAGCATAAATTTTTTGAATAAAAATTTCTCTTGAGAGCTCATGATTGGGGCATGAATATAACATTTAATTAAGCCTCCCCCAAGCTTGAGCGATACTTTCTCCTTCACGAGGACAAAAATTATATATATAATTACGATCACAATGAACCAGATGCATAGGATAAAACTTCTGATGAAATTCCAATTTCAATCGGTTGTAGTTCCATGATCCAATATCATCACATAGCATAAACCATGTCAATGCCTTTCCCTTCAAAGATAAAGGGAAAAAATTCTTCTTGATAACATCCTTGGGCATACCTGCAAGCTTAAATAATCCACAAACTTCATCCACATAGATTAGGTGCATACCGGGATGTAATGTTCCATCTCCTGTAAAAGGATTAGCTAGCAGTTTCTCTATCGTACCCGAAGGAATTTCAAAGTAAACATTTTCAGTAGGTTCTGTAGGATGAGGAGAAACTCTTTGCTCTACGGGTCGGGGTGAAGATACCCGAACAAGCCCCTCAAAGGATTATTTTCCATAATAAAAAGTGACAGTAAATTTCAGCACAATATATAAATTTTTCCTTACCAAATTCCACCTACCAAAGGCGCTTCACTCCCTGGCAACGGCGCCATAAAAGAGTCTTGATGAGCCACAAGTATAGGGGTTCTATGTTAGTCCTTTCGATAAGTAAGAGTGTCAAACCCAACGAGGAGCAGAAGGAAATGACAAGTAGTTTTCAGTAAGGTATTCTCTTCAAGCACTGGAATTAACGGTAACAGATAGTTTTGTGATAAGGTAATTCGTAACGGGTGACAAGTAACAAAAGTAAACAAGGTGCAGCAAGGTGGCCCAATCATTTTTCTAGCAAAGGACAAGCTTGGACAAACTCTTCTATAAAGGAAAGCGCTCCCAAGGACACATGGGAATTATCGTCAAGCTAGTTTTCATCATGCTCATATGATTCGCGTTCGTTACTTTGATAATTTGATATGTGGGTGGACCGGTGCTTGGGTACTGGCCTTACTTGGACAAGCATCCCACTTATAATTAACCTCCCTCGCAATCAAACGCAACTACAAAAGAAGAATTAAGGTAAACCTAACCATAGCATGAAACACATGGATCCAAATCAGCCCCTTACGAAGCAACGCATAAACTAGGGTTTAAGCTTCTGTCACTCTAGCAACCCATCATCTACTTATTACTTCCCAATGCCTTCCCCTAGGCCCAAACAATGGTGAAGTGTCATGTAGTCGACGTTCACATAACACCACTAGAGGAAAGATAACATACATCTCATCAAAATATCGAACGAATACCAAATTCACATGACTACTTATAACAAGACTTCTCCCATGTCCTCAGGAACAAACATAACTACTCACAAATCATATTCATGTTCATAATCAGAGGGGTATTAATGTGCATAAAGGATCTGAACATATAATTTTCCACCGAAGAAACCAACTAGCATCAACTACAAGGAGTAATCAACACTACTAGCAACCCACAGGTACTAATCTGAGGTTTTGAGACAAAGATCGGATACAAGAGATGAACTAGGGTTTGAGAGGAGATGGTGCTGGTGAAGATGGTGATGAAGATTGACCCCCTCCCGATGAGAGGATTGGTGGTGATGACGATGGTGACGATTTCCCCCTCCCGGAGGGATGTTTCCCCGGCAGAACAGCTCCACCGGAGCCCTATATTGGTTCCGCCAAGGTACCGCCTCGAGACGGCGGCGCTTCATCCCGAAAGCTTCCTTCTGATTTTTTCCAGGGCAAAAGACACCTTAACCATAAGATGGGCATCGGGGGGCTTCCAGGTGGCCCACGAGGTAGGGGGCGCGCCCTCCACCCTCGTGGACGGTGGGTGGCCCCCCTCTGGTGCTTTCTCCGCCCAATATTTTTAATATATTCCAAAATTGACTTTTGTGGAGTTTCAGGAATTTTGGAGTTGTGGAGAATAGGTCTCTAATATTTGCTCCTTTTCCTGCCCAGAATTCCAGCTGCCGGCATTCTCCCTCTTCATGTAAAGCTTGTAAAATAAGAGAGAAAAGGCATAAGTATTGTGACATAATGTGTAATAACAACCCATAATGCAATAAATATCGATATAAAAGCATGATGCAAAATGGACGTATCAGACAGTAGTGGAAGTAGTGGTACACAGCGATTGTAGAGGTACTCGCGATCTTGGCAATGGTTGTGGTACACAATGTCTTGTTGAGCTCACGACGATGGTAGTTGTTCACTCGATGGTCTTCAGCGATGGTAGTCGTACATGGTTCATAGACATTCGAGTCATCGGTAGAGGTACTTGTCACATCGCCGGTGTAGTCGACCTTGGAGTATCCGAAGGGTTACTTGAGAAACAATGGTCGTCGTAGTACTTGTCGCGTTCCGGTTGTGTAGTCATACATGGGTCTTCGACAAAGATAGTCATACGTGCACACATATGAACTTGACGGCTCCTCGACATCCTGGTACTTGGTGCATTGTAGTACTTGGCGTCCGGATGAGGTACTTGGCACCCAGGGTTCTGGTGGCTACTTGATGATGTGGAAGCAGGTGAGGCGTGGTTGTCGTCGCTCGCCGACGAACACAAGGAGGCGCAGGAGATCCGACAGGGCAGCTGCAGCCATGGCCGGCGAGCGAGGGCGTGCAGAGGCAAAACGGGTGTCGAGGCAGGGCAGACGGGAGCAACGGCTTGGACGGCGAGGCGAGGTCATGAACAAGAATGAAATGATGAGACATATTTGTAAGGTTTTATGGAATATTTCCAACCCAACAAAAGTGGTTCCAACAAAATAGGGGAAGTTAAATTTAAAATTATTTAACTTGCATCAAAGAAGTTTGAATGGAGTCTAGACTTTAGGAGTGTCCAAAAATGTTGAGGATTTTTTAAGGGCCCTCTGTAAATGGAGAAAGAATTATAGACAAGGTTTGGAAGTCAAACTTGAAGTAGAAAAGACATGGAATTTAAATGCACGTGTGTTATGGTGATTCCAAGTCAAAGGGATGGTTTAGTATAGCTCCCTAACTATTGGGAGGATATGTTATAAAGAGAAATCACCATTGTGAATATCCCTCTATTTAAATGGATCGAAGATCCATACAATTTATTTATTTGAGTTACAAAAATTAATGAGATGAAGCATGATGAAATTATGCAATGCAAATGATGCTATGATGAATGCAACAAACAAATAAAACACACAGCGAAACTCAGAATACATGGAAGTCCTACGAAGCGTCGGTCTTGGGGCGTCACAACTCTCCTACACTAACACAGGATCTCGACCCGAGATCCTAGGGATGGCACCAAAGAGAAACGGAAAAAGGAAGAGGTAAAACAAAGTTGCTTCTTCGGCAAATGAGTGAATCCAACAAACCTTGGAAGTTGAACAACTTGAGTGAAAGAATACAACGAAGATGAACGGGATTGCAAACAGACCGTTGGACAAGAGGAACAAGCAATACGACGAGAATGAAGAGCTTAGTTGACAAGATAGACATTGAAAATATGACTAACAATGAAATAATTCAGCCAACACTCTGACTGGAAATGGAAGGAATTAACATGAACTTGACAAGATGGGATGATACTTGATGAAATCAACAACACACTGCCTCCTGAACTATTGAAAGAATGGCAGAAGGGGTAAGAAGGATTTCAGATAGCACTCCGGTTGAAAAGAGAGGCAAAGCATGAAAAGGTGAGAGAACTTGAATGGAGGACACGCGACTGTTCAATGGACCAGAAAGGAATAGAACATGATCTTGTCAAAACAAGATGATGGGACGAATATAGCAAAATCACAACGCCTCCGGAACAAAAGAGTAAAAGCTAGATCATTGAACGAAAAGAACGGAGAAGAAAAGGACAACTTCTCCACAATTGCATTTGAAAAGCAACCTTACAAAGATGGATTGAACGGAGTTGTTGAAAAAATCAACAACTAAAGAATAAGCTTGTTGTGGGCTTATGGAAAACATCTCAGAATTATGAGGTGACAACCGACCACTAACGAAAACATTTGATTGGATTGAGATCAACAAGGAGACGAAAACTAATTTCACCGGGAGGATAAATGAAGAATTTGGGTCATTTATACGCACCATAAATAGCAAAAATCCTTAGGGAAAGCTTTTAGGTGAGATACAACCCAAGATTACTCCAACAAATAAATGAGTGGTTGAAAGAATCTCCTGAACAAAGAAAAATGATGGGTTTAAATATATCATACTTGATAACTTGTGAATCATGAAACATAAAGGAAATTATCAAGAATGACATAACACCACCTCAAAAGATAAGGGAGCAAGAATTGCACTTTAAAATGAAAGTTCAGAATACTTGAGCTCCTCCAATAAGAATCTTGATGAATACTTCGTTAATGAATTGAAATCTAAAAAACACCGTGAAGAACTGTCGAAGGACTCGGGTTAGATAACAGGATGATCACAAGGAAGGAAGATAGAAAATAACAAGATGAATGCCTTGCGATGATTAGATTGAGCTTCGAAATAATATAATTGGAATAACTTGGAGCTCCAAAAAGAAAGATGAACAACTTGAACCAAGAATTTATTCCTCATGAACGAACTCCCGAGGAAAGAATTAATCACTTGGAAGAAACAAGAATAAGAATCATGTTATGCGTATCCTTCACCAATTTAAATTGATGAGAAGCATTGGATTTGGCATACTACTTATTCACGTTTGAAAAACATTAAAGAGAGATATAGGAAAAACTCGAGAAAAGTCTTAAACAACTCACCGGCAGGATTTCAAAACTAACGAATGAATTGATATTGTAACAAAGGAAAATGAATCTTGAACGAACCGCCGTAAGAATTGAAACGAATGAAGAAAAGAGAACCAATCACCGAAAAGAATTAAAAAAAGAACAAAGGAACTTGAGGAAACTTAGATACAAAAGAACAAAGGGATCACGAGAAGAGTAGAGAATACTTGAATGATGCACCGGAAGAATTTGAACAACGAGAGTAGAACATTGAGAATGAAGAATTCTGAAATGATGACCCCCGTCTAAACAACACAAAACACTCGTGAAATGCTTCGGATGGGTTTAAAAGGAATTCCTCACGATGGAAAATAAATTCAGAGATGGCATGAAGCTAGAACCATGAATCTTTGGAAGAATGGGTAGGGTTTAAGAGGAACTCTTCTTCGATCTTCAAAACCTGAGAATGACGACGAGATACACCACATTGATTACTGAGGCACTCCGGAATGAAGAATTAAAAGGTTGAACCAAATATGAAAAGAATTTGAAAGCGATCTTAGAGATGGCATATGGCTGATGAAAATTCATTCTTACATCAAACCTTGAAAATAATTTTAGAATAGCGCCGGAAAAGAAATTAGAAGAGTCAGGTAAGATCCTGGGAAAAGACCTGTGGGTTAGGGCCCACTCAAAAGAAACACTGTTGAACGATTTTAAAAGAGATATTGCACCAGTTGAATTAAATGGCCTAATTTCGAAAACAACCTCGAAATAGCTTGAACACATTAAGAATGGAAACACGAATCTTCTAAGATATCTTCAACACTGCGGAGAAGAATTAGAGGGAGTCGAATAAACAAGAGAGACTTTGTATAAGAAATTCCTGTTGGGGAACGTAGTATTTTAAAATATTCCTACGATCACGCAAGATCTATCTACCAGATGCATAGCAACGAGAGGGAAGAGTGTGTCTACGTACCCTCGTAGACCGGAAGCGGAAGCGTCAAGTGACGCGGTTGATGTAGTCGAACTTCTTCGCGATTCAACCGATCAAGCACCGAACGTACGGCACCTCCGCGTTCAGCACACGTTCAGCTTGATGACGTCCCACGAGCTCTTGATCCAGTTGAGCTTCACGGGAGAGTTTCGTCAGCACGACGGCGTGGTGACGGATATGATGTATCTACCGGCGCAGGGCTTCTCCTAAGCACTGCAACGGTATGACCGAGGTGTGTTTCTATGGAGGGGGGCACCGCACACGGCTGGAACAATTCAACTTGTGTGTATTTGGGTGGCCCCCTGCCCCCGTATATAAAGGAGGGAGGGAGAGGCCGGCCCTAGAGGGGGCGCGCCAAGTGCGGGGAGTCCTACTAGGACTCCCAAGTCCTAGTAGGATTCCCCTTTCCTTTCCGGAGTAGGAGAGAAGGAAAGAGGGGGAGAGGGAGAAGGAAAAGGGGGCTGCACCCCTTGTCCAATTCGGACTAGAAGGGGGGCACGCGCCTCCTTCCTTTTGGCCTCTCTCTTCTATTCCCGTAACTCCCTGGTACTCCGAAAATACCCGAATCACTCGGAACCTTTCCGATGTCCGAATATAGTCGTCCAATATATCGATTTTTACGTCTCGACCATTTCGAGACTCCTCGTCATGTCCCCGGTCTCATCCGGGACTCCGAACTTCTTCGGTACATCAAAACTCATAAACTCATAATACCGATCGTCATCAAACGTTAAGCGTGCGGACCCTACGGGTTCGAGAACTATGTAGACATGACCGAGACTCATCTCCGGTCAATAACCAATAGCGGAACCTGGATGCTCATATTGGCTCCTACATATTCTACGAAGATCTTTATCGGTCAAACCGCATAACAACATACGTTGTTCCCTTTGTCATCGGTATGTTACTTGCCCGAGATTCGATCGTCGGTATCTCAATACCTAGTTCAATCTCGTTACCGGCAAGTCTCTTTACTCGTTCCGTAATACATCATCCTGCAACTAGCTCATTAGCTGCAATGCTTGCAAGGCTTATAGTGATGTGCATTACCGAGTGGGCCCAGAGATACCTCTCCGACAATCGGAGTGACAAATCCTAATCTCGAAATACGCCAACCCAACAAGTACCTTCGGAGACACCTGTAGAGTACCTTTATAATCACCCAGTTACGTTGTGACGTTTGGTAGCACACAAAGTGTTCCTCCGGTATTCGGGAGTTGCATAATCTCATAGTCATAGGAACATGTATAAGTCATGAAGAAAGCAATAGCAGTAAAACTTAAACGATCATAGTGCTAAGCTAACGGATGGGTCTTGTCCATCACATCATTCTCCTAATGATGTGATCCCGTTGATCAAATGACAACTCATGTCTATGGCTAGGAAACATAACCATCTTTGATCAATGAGCTAGTCTAGTAGAGGCATACTAGGGACACTCTGTTTTGTCTATGTATTCACACATGTACTAAGTTTCCGGTTAATACAATTCTAGCTTGAATAGTAAACATTTATCATGATATAAGGAAATAAATAATAACTTTATTATTGCCTCTAGGGCATACTTCCTTCAGTCTCCCACTTGCACTAGAGTCAATAATCTAGCTCACATCACCATGTGATTTAATACCGATAGTTCACATCGTTATGTGAATAACACCCATAGTTCACATCACCATGTGACCAACACCCAAAGGGTTTACTAGAGTCAATAATCTAGTTCACATCGCTATGTGATTAATACCCAAGAGTAATAAGGTGTGATCATGTTTTGCTTGTGAGAGAAGTTTAGTCAACAGGTCTGTCACATTCAGATCCGTATGTATTTCGCAAATTTCTATGTCTACAATGCTCCGCATAGAGCTAATCTAGCTAATTGCTCCCATTTTCAATACGCATCCAGATTGATACTTAGAGTCATCTGGATTTCGTGTCAAAGCTTGCATCGGCGTAAACCTTTACGACGAACTCTTTATCACCTCCATAATCGAGAAACATTTCCTTAGTCATCCAGTTACTAAGGATAATTTTGACCGCTGTACAGTGATCTACTCCTGGATCACTATTGTACCCCCTTGACAAACTCATGGCAAGGTACACAACATGTTTGGTACACAGCATGGCATACTTTATAGAACCTATGGCTGAGGCATAGGGAATGACTTTCATTCTCTCTATATTTTTCTGCCATGGTCTGGCTTTGAGTCTTACTCAACTTCACACCTTACAAGTCAGGCAAGAACTCCTTCTTTGACTGATCCATTTTGAACTACTTCAAAATCTTATCAAGGTATGTACTCATCGAAAGTCTTATCAAGCGTCTTGATCTATCTCTATAGATCTTGATGCCCAATATGTAAGCAGCTTCACCAAGGTCTTTCTTTGAAAAACTCCTTTCAAACACTCATTTATGCTTTCCAGAAAATTCTACATCATTTCCGATCGACAATATGTCATTCACATATACTTATCAGAAAGGTTGTAGCGCTCCCACTCACTTCTTGTAAATACAGGCTTCACCGCAAGTCTGTATAAATCTATATGCTTTGATCAACTTATCAAAGCGTATATTCCAACTCCGAGATGCTTGCACCAGTCCATAGATGGATCGCTGGAGCTTGCACATTTTGTTAGCACCTTTAGGATTGACAAAACCTTCTGGTTGCATCATATACAAGTCTTCTTTAATAAATCCATTAAAGAATGCAGTTTTGTTATCCAATTGCCAGATTTCATAAAATGCGGCAATTGCTAACATGATTCGGACAGACTTAAGCATCGCTACGGGTGAGAAAGTCTCATCGTAGTCAACTCCTTGAACTTGTTGAAAAACTTTCGCAACAAGTCGAGCTTTGTAAACAGTAACATTACCGTCAGCGTCAGTCTTCCTCTTGAAGATCCATTTATTTTCGATGGCTTGCCGATCATCAGGCAAGTCAACCAAAGTCCACACTTTGTTCTCATACATGGATCCCATCTCAGATTTCATGGCCTCAAGCCATTTTGTGGAATCTGGGCTCATCATCGCTTCCTCATAGTTCGTAGGTTCATCATGGTCCAGTAACATGACTTCCAGAACCGGGTTGCCGTACCACTCTGATGCGGAACGAACTCTGGTTGATCTACGAAGTTCAGCAGAAACTTGATCTGAAGTTTCATGATCATCATCATTAGCTTCCTCACTAATTGGTGTAGGAATCACTGGAACAATTTTCTGTGATGTACTACTTTCCAATTCAGGAGAAGGTACAATTACCTCATCAAGTTCTACTTTCCTCCCACTCACTTCTTTCGAGAGAAACTCCTTCTCTAGAAAGGATCCACTCTTAGCAACAAAGACCTTGCCTTCGGATCTGTGATAGAAGGTGTACCCAATAGTTTCTTTTGGGTATCCTATGAAGATTTACTTCTCCGATTTGGGTTCGAGCTTATCATGTTGAAACTTTTTCACATAAGCATCGCAGTCCCAAACTTAAAGAAATGACAGCTTAGGTTTCTCGTCAAACCACAGTTCATACGGTGTCATCTCCACGGATTTAGATGGTGCCCTATTTAACGTGAATGTAGCTGTCTCTAATGCATAACCCCAAAAGCAATAGTGGTAGATCGGTAAGAGACATCATCGATCGCACCATATCTAATAAAGTACGGTTATGACGTTCGGACACACCATTACACTGTGGTGTTCCGGGAGGCGTGAGTAGTGAAACTATTTCACATTGTTTTTACTGAAGGCCAAACTCGCTAACTCAAATATTTTACCTCTACGATCATATCGTAGAAACTCTTATTTTCTTGTTACGATGATTCTCCACTTCACTCTGAAATTCTTTGAACTTTTCAAATGTTTCAGACTTGTGCTTCATTAAGTAGATATACCCATATCTGCTCAAATCATCAGTGAAGGTCAGAAAATAACGATACCCGCCGCGAGCTTCAACACTCAATGGTCCACATACATCTGTATGTATGATCTCCAACAAATCTGTTGCTCGCTCCATTGTTCCGGAGAACGGAGTTTTAGTCATCTTGCCCATGAGGCATGGTTCGCAAGCACCAAGTGATTCATAATCAAGTGATTCCAAAAGTCCATCACTATGGAGTTTCTTCATGCGCTTTACACCAATATGACCTAAACGGCAGTGCCACAAATAAGTTGCACTATCATTATTAACCTTGCATCTTTTGGCTTCAATATTATGAATATGTGTATCACACGATCGAGATCCAATAAACCATTTTCATTGGGTGTATGACCATAGAAGGTTTTATTCATGTAAACAGAACAACAATTATTCTCTAACTTACATGAATAACCGTATTGCAATATACATGATCAAATCATATTCATGCTCAATAGAAACACCAAATAACACTTATTTAGTTTCAACACTAATCCCGAAAGTATAGGGAGTGTGCGATGATGATCATATCAGTCTTGGAACTACTTCCAATACACATCGTCACTTCATCCTTTAACTAGTTTATGTTCATTATGCAACTCCCATTTCGAGTTACTACTCTTTAGCAACTGAACCAGTATCAAATACCGAGGGGTTGCTATGAACACTAGTAAAATACACATCAATAATCTGTATATCAAATATACCTTTGTTCACTTTGCCATCCTTCTTATCCGCCAAATATCTAGGGCAGTTCCACTTCCAGTGACCATTTCCTTTGCAGTAGAAGCACTTAGTTTTAGGCTTGAGTTTAGCTTTGGGTTTCTTCGTGGGAGTAGCAACTGTCTTGCTATTCTTCTTGAAGTTCCCCTTCTTTCCCTTTGCTCTTTACTTGAAACAAGTGGTCTTATTAACCATCAACATTTGATGCTCTTTCTTGATTTCTACCTTCGCCGATTTCAGGATCGCGAAGAGCTCGGGAATTACCTTCGTCATCCCTTGCATATTATAGTTCATCACGAAGTTCTACTAGCTTGGTGATAGTGACTAGAGAACTTTGTCAATTACTATCTTATCTGGAAGAATAACTCCCACTTGATTAAAGTAATTGTAGTACCCAGACAATCTGAGCACATGCTCACTGGTTGAGCTATTCTCCTCCATCTTGTAGGCAAAGTACTGTCAGAGGTCTTATACCTCTCGACACGGGCATGAGTATGAAATACTAATTTCAACTCTTGGAACATCTTATATGCTCCGTGGCATTCAAAACGTTTTTGAAGTCCCGGTTCTAAGCCGTAAAGCATGGTGCACTTAAACTATCAAGTAGTCATCATACCGAGCTTTTTGTCAAAACGTTCATAACGTCTGTATCTGCTCCTGCAATAGTTCTGTCACCTGGTGGTGCATCAAGGACATAATTCTTCTGTGCAGCAATGAGGATAATCCTTAGATCACGGAACAATTCCGCATCATTGCTACTAACATCTTTCAACTTAGTTTTCTCTAGGAACATATAAAAATAAACGTGGAGCAACATCGCAAGCTATTGATCTACAACATAGATATGCTAATACTACCAGGACTAAGTTCATGATAAATTAAAGTTCAATTTAATCATAGTACTTAAAGAACTCCCACTTAGATAGACATCCCTCCGGTCATCTAAATGATCACGTGATCCAAATCAACTAAACCATGTCCGATCATCACGTGAGATGGAGTAGTATCAATGGTGAACATCTTATGTTGATCATATCTA
Source organism: Secale cereale (assembly GCA_902687465.1). Classification (NCBI taxonomy): domain Eukaryota; kingdom Viridiplantae; phylum Streptophyta; class Magnoliopsida; order Poales; family Poaceae; genus Secale; species Secale cereale. The sequence continues at coordinate 473,755,162 of LR738713.1, read as the reverse complement.
CTATATGATTCACGCTCGACCTTTCGGTCTCCAGTGTTCCGAGGCCAAATCTGCATATGCTAGGCTCGTCAAGTTTAACCCGAGTATTCCACGTGTGTAAAACTGGCTTACACCCGTTGTATTTGAACGTAGAGCTTATCACACCCGATCATCACGTGGTGTCTCGGCACGACGAACTTTCGCAACGGTGCATACTCAGGGAGAACACTTATACCTTGAAATTTTGTAAGGGATCATCTTATAATGCTACCGTCGTTCTAAGCAAAATAAGAAGCATAATAAGATAAACATCACATGCAATCAAAATATGTGACATGATATGGCCATCGTCATCTTGTGCTTTTGATCTCCATCTCCAAAGCACCGTCATGATCACCTTCGTCACCGGCGCGACACCTTGATCTCCATCGTAGCATCGCTGTCGTCTCGCCAACTATTGCTTCTACGACTATCGCTACCGCTTAGTGATAAAGTAAAGCAATTACATGGCGATTGCATTTCATACAATAAAGCGACAACCATATGGCTCCCGCCAGTTGCCGATAACATTACAAAACATGATCATCTCATACAAAACCGTATAACTCATCATGTCTTGACCATATCACATCACAACATGCCCTGCAAAAACAAGTTAGACGTCCTCTACTTTGTTGTTGCAAGTTTTACGTGGCTGCTACGGGCTTAGCAAGAACCGTTCTTACCTACGCATACAAAACCACAACGATGTTTCGTCAAGTATGTGCTGTTTTAACCTTCACAAGGACCGGGCGTAGCCACACTTGATTCAACTAAAGTTGGAGAAACTGACACCCGCCAGCCACCTGTGTGCGAAACACGTCGGTAGAACCAGTCTCGCGTAAGCGTACGCGTAATGTTGGTCCGGGCCGCTTCATCCAACAATACCGCCGAATCAAAGTATGACATGCTGGTAAGCAGTATGACTAGTATCGTCCACAACTCACTTGTGTTCTACTCGTGCATATCATCTACGCATAGACCTGGCTCATGATGCCACTGTTGGGGAACGTAGTATTTTAAAATATTCCTACGATCACGCAAGATCTATCTACCAGATGCATAGCAACGAGAGGGAAGAGTGTGTCTACGTATCCTCGTAGACCGGAAGCGGAAGCGTCAAGTGACGCGGTTGATGTAGTCGAACTTCTTCGCGATTCAACCGATCAAGCACCGAACGTACGGCACCTCCGCGTTCAGCACACGTTCAGCTTGATGACGTCCCACGAGCTCTTGATCCAGTTGAGCTTCACGGGAGAGTTTCGTCAGCACGACGGCGTGGTGACGGATATGATGTATCTACCGGCGCAGGGCTTCTCCTAAGCACTGCAACGGTATGACCGAGGTGTGTTTCTGTGGAGGGGGGCACCGCACACGGCTGGAACAATTCAACTTGTGTGTATTTGGGTGGCCCCCTGCCCCCGTATATAAAGGAGGGAGGGAGAGGCCGGCCCTAGAGGGGGCGCGCCAAGTGTGCGGAGTCCTACTAGGACTCCCAAGTCCTAGTAGGATTCCCCTTTCCTTTCCGGAGTAGGAGAGAAGGAAAGAGGGGGAGAGGGAGAAGGAAAAGGGGGCTGCACCCCTTGTCCAATTCGGACTAGAAGGGGGGCACGCGCCTCCTTCCTTTTGGCCTCTCTCTTCTATTCCCGTAACTCCCCGGTACTCCGAAAATACCCGAATCACTCGGAACCTTTCCGATGTCCGAATATAGTCGTCCAATATATCGATTTTTACGTCTCGACCATTTCGAGACTCCTCGTCATGTCCCCGGTCTCATCCGGGACTCCGAACTCCTTCGGTACATCAAAACTCATAAACTCATAATACCGATCGTCATCAAACGTTAAGCGTGCGGACCCTACGGGTTCGAGAACTATGTAGACATGACCGAGACTAATCTTCGGTCAATAACCAATAGCGGAACCTGGATGCTCATATTGGCTCCTACATATTCTACGAAGATCTTTATCGGTCAAACCGCATAACAACATACGTTGTTCCCTTTGTCATCGGTATGTTACTTGCCCGAGATTCGATCGTCGGTATCTCAATACCTAGTTCAATCTCGTTACCGGCAAGTCTCTTTACTCGTTCCGTAATACATCATCCTGCAACTAACTCATTAGCTGCAATGCTTGCAAGGCTTATAGTGATGTGCATTACCGAGTGGGCCCAGAGATACCTCTTCGACAATCGGAGTGACAAATCCTAATCTCGAAATACGCCAACCCAACAAGTACCTTCGAAGACACCTGTAGAGTACCTTTATAATCACCCAGTTACGTTGTGACGTTTGGTAGCACACAAAGTGTTCCTCCGGTATTCGGGAGTTGCATAATCTCATAGTCATAGGAACATGTATAAGTCATGAAGAAAGCAATAGCAGTAAAACTTAAACGATCATAGTGCTAAGCTAACGGATGGGTCTTGTCCATCACATCATTCTCCTAATGATGTGATCCCGTTGATCAAATGACAACTCATGTCTATGGCTAGGAAACATAACCATCTTTGATCAATGAGCTAGTCTAGTAGAGGCATACTAGGGACACTCTGTTTTGTCTATGTATTCACACATGTACTAAGTTTCCGGTTAATACAATTCTAGCATGAATAATAAACATTTATCATGATATAAGGAAATAAATAATAACTTTATTATTGCCTCTAGGGCATACTTCCTTCAATTCCAACATGGGAAAACATGTGAAACAAGAGGAAAATATATGATTAACACCGAAGCTTGAATTTAGTCCACCGGAGAAGAAACGAGAACAAAGAATGATAAAGTTGAACCCATGAGCATCTTCACAAGAAATCACCGGCTAAACAACATCGAAGGATAGAATAAAGAGACTTCACATGAATATAATGGATACTTGACTAAGAATTTTGGCTCCAAGAAGAAGAAGGGTGGGAGGGTGGAAAAAAAAGCAACTTGCTACGAATGGAATGAACACCGTTGAGAAAACTGAGAATTGGTCTTGCACATATTGAAAGGATCGGGTTAACTTGAAGAGAAGCACGTCAGTTGAGAAGAATTTATGTGACAATCTCGATGATCAAGAAGGACTAGCATTCTCATATAAATATTAGAAAACTGCTCAGGAATGGTTTGTAATCAACACTTGACATCGAAGCTACTCGAATACCACAACTCAAAACAAAACAAAGGATTTGGCTTGCGGAATAAGCCAGAACAAACATATGATAGAGATTTCGTCCAAAGTTTTTGTGATTTGCCCCCCCCCCCCCC
>LR738713.1:473726704-473751878 GCA_902687465.1 Secale cereale | reverse complement strand
CCCCCGGCACGATGTTACAACGGACATCACGAATGACAATGAAGCGTCCCCGAATCGGCATAGCCAAGGATTCATTAAGACGCAACAAGACCACTGTAACATCGATCGTGACAAGCGAACCACCAGACGTTGGACCCCAACCTAATATCATGCATTTGTCGGAAAAATATCCTAGGTACTACTTGAATTCCAACCTAAGAACTCCCGAAACTTTCTGGTTATGCAATATGGTGTTGGGGTATAGGGGAAGCAAAATATCTCACCCAACTAACAAGCCCTACAATCCAGCTGTGTCCACCCGTAAGCACATAACCAGGAAAACTTCAGAAATCGTGTACCTCGGACCTTCAAAAAGTATCCGCTATACTAGTTATGGAAATACTCCCGAACTATCTCCCTAGTACTGGGTGACGTCGAGGTTATCTCACCACCAATGTGCTTAGAAGAGTTTTCGATGTCGGCGACCTTTGGTATTCTGGAACTGAAACGATACACATTGTGACGACAAGACCTCAGAGCTCAACTCCCCGGGTCCAATCCTAACATACGGGAGGCACCAAGACAGAATTCTCGTCACAATGATATTGGAACGATCCCAAAAATACATGTGTGATCCTAAAAAAACATTTGAGTGAAAAAGAGGAGAGTGAAGTCAAAACTTATACGTCAGGAGTCCTCACCAGGGCGTTGAAGGGTATAAGGAGTAAAAGAATTACTACTCTACGATATATATATACCTAAGACTCAAAACAGTTTTTGTTTCTAGACTCAACATCGACAGCGGTTCGATCAAGAAGGGGCTCCTAGGTCGGGGAAGGCTCTTATTACCAACTTGTAATGCCCAGGATGCGGCTATAGCTCTCACATTATGGAATGGTCACAAGAGTGGTATCTTAACACAATCCCATGTAATGAACAGGAAGATAGAGATAAATATTTGGCTTACACTCGCCACGTCACACAATTATCAAATACTTATACAATAATCCAGAAAGAACACAAAGTCCGACTACGAACAAAATCAAACGAAAAAGATAACCACCCATGCTATGCTTGATCGGCCCTAGTAGGAACCACTACTCGGGGTACGTCACATACATACGCCCACGCTCTTCATCAAACTCCCATTGGAGCTCTTGTTCATCTCCTGCATCAAACTCAGTTGTACCTGCACCTATTTTTGTAGTAAACCGTGAGTCATGAGGACTCAGCAATCTTGTTCCCGGGTATGAAAAGTACCAAAGTTTTTAGGTGTGGAGAAGGTAAAAAGTAGGGTTGTAGCAAGCACTAAGCATATATGAGGTGTCTAGCTTACGAATTTCCAGAGTAAGATGAGAAGCTACGCCAACGGTCGTAATCTAGTAATGATCACTAAGTGATCCTATCTACCTACGAGTCATTCATAACCCCACCGTGTTCTCTACCCGAACTCCCTCGAAAAGAGACCATCACGACTACTCACACATGTAGTGTATTTTGTTTGAGTTTTTGTGTCAAGTTATCTACAACCGGATACTAACAAACTCCAATCGGCCACATAACCGCGGGCACAGCTTTTGGAAGATCATAACCCTGCAGGGGTGTCCTAACTTAGCCCATCACAAGCTCTAATGATGCGCGAAGGTAAAACCTCCATCTTAGGGACAACCCGTTCAAGCTCGGAATCCCAGTGCACAAGATATTTCGACAATGGTAAAACAAGTCGAGCAAGACCTCTCGACGTGCCAACACCTCGATAGGAGCCGCGCGTATCTTGTTTCAGGCCATGATCGGATGGGACAAGTTACGTGTAAACCAGTTCCTCGGGTTTCCTCGTGGCGGTCCCGCAGGCTGCCCAGTTTGGACGAGCACTCATGAGAAGCACTGGGCCGGGTTGTAAATTAAGTCCTCGGGTGCTAGCCGCTCCCGATGCAAGTTTTAGTTATTAGGCAAATGGTAAAACCAAAGTTGGGCCTTGTAGGAGGAGTTTTGTTCAAAGCAAACTATCAAGGGGGGCCCATAAACCCCGACCACGTTAGGAACACAAACTCAAGGAACATAACGCTGGTTTATCGGAACTTAAGGCGGCATGAGTGGAACTAATCACCAAGCAAAAGGCCAAGCCTTCTACCCATTGCCAAATATATAGGTGCATTAATTAAATAAGAGATATTGTGATATTTCGAAATATCCATGTTCCGACATTGAGCAATCTTCAACTTCACCTGCAACTAACAATGCTATAAGAGGGGCTGAGCTAAAGCACAACTTAGCCAAACAACGGTTTGCTAGGAAGTTGTGTTAGAGGCATTCCATGGCAAGGTGGGAGGCTGACAAGCAAGTAGGGGCAGCGCGACATAGTGATAGAGCGAGACAACTAGCAGAGCAAAGATAGTGGTGATATCAATGAACGGTCATCTTGCCTGAGATCCCGCTAGGAAGAAGAACGAGTCCATGAAGAAGACAAACGGACGTAGTCGAACAAATCCTCACAATTCTGGAACGAAACCAAAGTTAATGAGAGAAGCAAACCGGAAAGAAGCAAACAACATGGTAAACACACAAGCATAAACATGCAGAATGCACAAGCAAGTATGATGCATGTCCGGTTTAAATAAGCATGGCACAATGCACAAACAATACTGAGCTCAATATGCAACGGGTTGCATATTTACGAAACACGACATTCACATATTTAGTTTGATCTCATTTATATACACAACAAGTTTAAATGTTGGTTAACATGGCAAGAGGTGAAGCATTCACTATCATCCAGGAAAGGCGAATGTAGTGGCAGATGCTCTCAGTCGTAACCCCAGCTCGGACAACGGCATTCTACAAAACTTGAGACCTGAGTTTCAGCAGGAGTTCGCCAAACTCAACTTGATGATGGTCACCGAAGCCGAAGTGTCAAATTTGGAAATACAGCCTATCCTAATAGAACAGATTAAGAAAGCTCAGCCCCGACACCCCAGCATCGAAGGCATAAAAAGAAAAGTGAGTCTGGGCAAGGCCTCAGAATTCATCATAGACGGTGAGGGAATATTATGGTTCGGAGACAGGCTTTGCGTACCCAATATAAAAGACCTCAAACAGCAAATTCTAGCAGAAGGCCATACCGCTCCATATTCAATTCACCCTGGAGGGACCAAAATGTACAAGGACATTCAGGAAAGATTTTGGTGGCACGGTATGAAGAGGGATATAGCAACATTCATTGCATGTTGTGATTCATGTCAACGCATTAAAGCCGAGCACCAAAAACCAGCAGGACTATTACAGCCAAACAAGATACCTGAGTGGAAATGGGACGATATTGGGATGGAATTTATTGTTGGGCTGCCTCGGTCACAGCACGGAAATGATGCCATATGGGTCATCGCAGATAGATTAACTAAGGTGGCACACTTCATCCCAGTCAAGACAACCACACCACCCAGAAGCTTGCCAAACTTTACCTCTCCCGTATAGTTGGCCTGCATGGAGTTCCGAAGACTATAACATCCGACAGAGGCACTCAATTCGTCTCTAAATTTTGGGATCATTTACAGCAGGCTCTGGGAACACAACTAGTATTTAGTACAGCATATCACCACCAGACTGGAGGACAAACTGAACGTGTAAACCAAATTCTAGAAGACATGCTGAGGGCATGTGTTCTCACCTATGGGACCAGTTGGGAAGCAAGCTTGCCGTATGCCGAGTTCGCATACAACAATAGTTACCAAGCCAGTCTGCAAATGGCACCTTTTGAAGCCTTGTACAGACGAAGATGTCGTAACCCATTAAATTGGTCAAAAACAGGAGACAGTCGTATCTTCGGCCCAGACATGCTCAAGGAAGCTGAGGAGAAGGTTAAACTAATCAAGGACCAACTCAAGACAACACAGAGCCGACAGAAAAGTTATTACGATCAAAAACATCGTGAAGTCAGCTTTGAACCCGGTGAAAATGTGTATCTACGTGTATCTCCTATGAGGGGCCTGCAACGATTCAAAGTCAAAGGAAAGCTAGCACCACGGTTAATTGGACCCTTTCGTATAGTTGCACGGAGAGGCACAGTAGCCTACCAGCTAGACCTACCCAAAGAGCTGTCAGACGTCCACGACGTGTTCCACGTCTCACAGTTGAGGAAATGTGTAAGCAACCCGGAGAAACATGTATCTCATGAAAACATTGATGTGCAACTGGACCTCACCTACAGGGAGCACCCAATAAAAATATTGGAGGAGTCTGAAAGAAGGACCCGTCAAAAGACAATTAAATTTCTCAAGGTTCAGTGGAGCAATCATGACGAGGATGAAGCAACATGGGAAAGAGAGGATTTTCTTCGGACAGAGTACCCACACCTATTTGTGGATCAGCTGAAATCTCGGGGATGAGATTTTTCCTAAGGGGGTAGGTGTTGTAACACTCCAAATTGTTTGGATGTGTTTTCATCAAAATATTTGGTCTCTTGGAAGGAGGTTATTTAAATCTTTCTTAAAACCCCTCCTTCTCAAATCTTTTATGACAAAAGAATTTTTTTCTGTCCTTCTCAACCTTGAACTTTGGTCTTGAGAGTTTTCGCCTTGTGTTGGCTCAACACAAATTATTTTCAAAAGCCTTCCTATACAACCTTGGGCTTATTCTCCCCTTTTCAAACTTTTCTTTTGCCATGACACCCAATGAAGATCTTTCTTCCAAAAACCTTCATTCCCACCTTGGACAAGTCGAACATCAATTCCAGTAGGTTTCAACCTCCCTTAGATTTTTCTTCTAATTATTTTACCCCCAAAACAATTTATGTCTTTTAATTTGAGCCTTGGTGATTTACAAAGGAACTACTAGTTTCCTTTTGAGTTTTGACTCCAAACAAACTCCTCTGACTAGTCCTTAGTACCCTCAGCCTAGATCCATCAAGATCTGCTGGTCCATAGTTCAAAATTTTCAAATTTTGCTTGTGAGGCCCGCATGTCAGCCTCACAAGCGCAAGCGGTGAGTGGGAGGGCCCATGGACTGACGTCTTAGTGGGTCAAGCCGGCAAAACCTGGACCATGGTCCTACACCGACACTCATATCCGAGACCACCGGTCCGACCTCGTACCACGTCCGTCATCCTCGCGCCCATGCGGGGTGCGTACATATGGGCCCACGTCCGTACCCGCCCTTGCCATACGTTTACTAGGCCACATACGCGATTTTTCATCCAGCGCTCCTCTCACACATTTAATGTTGCCCACCTACCGATCCCCATGTCTTGATGTTCCAGATAATATGACCATATGCCAGATAATATGACAATTTTCTGTGATGTACTACTTTCCAATTCAGGAGAAGGTACAATTACCTCATCAAGTTTTACTTTCCTCCCACTCACTTCTTTCGAGAGAAACTCCTTCTCTAGAAAGGATCCACTCTTAGAAACAAAGACCTTGCCTTCGGATCTGTGATAGAAGGTGTACCCAACAGTTTCTTTTTGGGTATCCTATGAAGATTTACTTCTCCGATTTGGGTTCGAGCTTATCATGTTGAAACTTTTTCACATAAGCATCGCAGTCCCAAACTTAAAGAAATGACAGCTTAGGTTTCTCGTCAAACCACAGTTCATACGGTGTCATCTCCATGGATTTAGATGGTGCCCTATTTAACATGAATGTAGCTGTCTCTAATGCATAACCCCAAAAGCGATAGTGGTAGATCGGTAAGAGACATCATCGATCGCACCATATCTAATAAAGTACGGTTATAACGTTCGGACACACCATTACACTGTGGTGTTCCAGGTGGCGTGAGTAGTGAAACTATTTCACATTGTTTTTACTGAAGGCCAAACTCGCTAACTCAAATATTTTACCTCTCCGATCATACCGTAGAAACTCTTATTTTCTTGTTACGATGATTCTCCACTTCACTCTGAAATTCTTTGAACTTTTCAAATGTTTCAGACTTGTGCTTCATTAAGTAGATATACCCATATCTGCTCAAATCATCAGTGAAGGTCAGAAAATAACGATACCCGCCGCGAGCTTCAACACTCATTGGTCCACATACATCTGTATGTATGATCTCCAACAAATCTGTTGCTCGCTCCATTGTTCCGGAGAACGGAGTTTTAATCATCTTGCCCATGAGGCATGGTTCGCAAGCACCAAGTGATTCATAATCAAGTGATTCCAAAAGTCCATCACTATGGAGTTTCTTCATGCGCTTTACACCATTATGACCTAAACGGCAGTGCCACAAATAAGTTGCACTATCATTATTAACCTTGCATCTTTTGGCTTTAATATTATGAATATGTGTATCACCACGATCGAGATCCAACAAACTATTTTCATTGGGTGTATGACCATCGAAGGTTTTATTCATGTAAACAGAATAACAATTATTCTATGACTCTAAATGAATAACCGTATTGCAATAAACATGATCAAATCATATTCATGCTCAACACAAACACCAAATAACACTTATTTAGGTTCAACACTAATCCTGAAAGTATAGGGAGTGTGCGATGATGATCATATCAATCTTGGAACCACTTCTAACACACATCGTCACTTCACCTTTAACTAGTCTCTGTTCATTCTGCAATTCTCGTTTCGAGTTACTAATTTTAGCAACTGAACCCGTATCAAATACCCAGGGGTTGCTATGAACACTAGTAAAGTACACATCAATAATCTGTATATCAAAATATACCTTTGTTCACTTTGCCATCCTTCTTATCTGCCAAGTATCTAGGGCAGTTCCACTTCCAGTGACCATTTCCTTTGCAGTAGAAGCACTTAGTTTCTGGCATGAGTTTTATCTTTGGGTTTCTTCACGGGAGTGAAAACTTGCTTGTCATTCTTCTTGAAGTTCCCCTTCTATCCCTTTGCCCTTTACTTGAAACAAGTGGTCTTGTTAACCATCAACACTTGATGCTCTTTCTTGATTTCTACCTTCGCCGATTACAGCATCGCGAAGAGCTCGGGAATTACCTTCGTCATCCCTTGCATATTATAGTTCATCACGAAGTTCTACTAACTTGGTGATAGTGACTAGAGAACTTTGTCAATTACTATCTTATCTGGAAGATTAACTCCCACTTGATTCAAGTAATTGTAGTACCCAAACAATCTGAGCACAAGCTCACTGGTTGAGCTATTCTCCTCCATCTTGTAGGCAAAGTACTGTCAGAGGTCTTATACCTCTCGACACGAGCATGAGTATGAAATACTAATTTCAACTCTTGGAACATCTTATATGCTCCGTGGCGTTCAAAACATTTTTGAAGTCCCGGTTCTAAGCCGTAAAGCATGGTGCACTTAAACTATCAAGTAGTCATCATACCGAGCTTTTGTCAAAACGTTCATAACGTCTGCATCTGCTCCTGCAATAGGTCTGTCACCTAGCGGTGCATCAAGGACATAATTCTTCTGTGCAGCAATGAGGATAATCCTCAGATCACGGACCTAGTCTGCATCATTGCTACTAACATCTTTCAACTTAGTTTTCTCTAGGAACATATAAAAAATAAACGGGGAGCAACATCGTGAGCTATTGATCTACAACATAGATATGCTAATACTACTAGGACTAAGTTCATGATAAATTAAAGTTCAATTTAATCATATTACTAAAGAACTCCCACTTAGACAGACATCCCTCTAGTCATCTAAATGATCACGTGATCCAAATCAACTAAACCATGTCCGATCATCACGTGAGATGGAGTAGTTTCAATGGTGAACATCTTATGTTGATCATATCTACTATATGATTCACGCTCGACCTTTCGGTCTCCAGTGTTCCGAGGCCATATCTGCATATGCTAGGCTCGTCAAGTTTAACCCGAGTATTCTGCGTGTGCAAAACTGTCTTACACCCGTTGTATTTGAACGTAGAGCCTATCACACCCGATCATCACGTGGTGTCTCAGCACGAAGAACTTTCGCAACGATGCATACTCAGGGAGAACACTTATACCTTGAAATTTTGTAAGGGGTCATCTTATAATGCTATCGTCGTTCTAAGCAAAATAAGAAGCATAATAAGATAAACATCACATGCAAATCAAAATATGTGACATGATATGGCCATCATCATCTTGTGCTTTTGATCTCCATCTCCAAAGCACCGTCATGGTCACCTTCGTCACCGGCGCGACACCTTGATCTCCATCGTAGCATTGTTGTCGTCTCGCCAACTATTGCTTCTACGACTATCGCTACCGCTTAGTGATAAAGTAAAGCAATTACATGGCGATTGCATTTCATACAATAAAGCGACAACCATATGGCTCCTGCCAGTTGCCGATAACTTTACAAAACATGATCATCTCATACAAAACCGTATAACTCATCATGTCTTGACCATATCACATCACAACATGCCCTGCAAAAACAAGTTAGATGTCCTCTACTTTGTTGTTGCAAGTTTTACGTGGCTGCTACGGGCTTAGCAAGAACCGTTCTTACCTACGCATACAAAACCACAACGATGTTTCGTCAAGTATGTGCTGTTTTAACCTTCACAAGGACCGGGCGTAGCCACACTTGATTCAGCTAAAGTGAGAGAGACAGACACCCGCCAGTCACCTTTAAGCAACGAGTGCTCATAACGGTGAAACCAGTCTCGCGTAAGCGTACGCGTAATGTCGGTCCGAGCCGCTTCATCTCACAATACCGCCGAAGCAAAGTATGGCATGCTGGTAAGCAGTATGACTAGTATCGCCCACAACTCATTGTGTTCTACTTGTACATATCATCTACGCATAGACCTAGCTCATGATGCCACTGTTGGGGAACGTAGTATTTTCAAAATTTTCCTACGATCACGCAAGATCTATCTACTAGATGCATAGCAACGAGGGGGAGAGTGTGTCTACGTACCCTCGTAGACCAGGAGCGGAAGTGTCAAGTGACGCGGTTGATGTAGTCGAACTTCTTCGCGATCCAACCGATCAAGCACCGAACGTACGGCACCTCCGCGTTCAGCACACGTTCAGCTTGATGACATCCCACAAGCTCTTGATCTAGTTGAGCTTCATGGGAGAGTTTTGCCAGCACGACGGCGTGGTGACAGATATGATGTATCTACCGGCGCAAGGCTTCGCCTAAGCACTGCAACGGTATGACCGAGGTGTGTTTCTGTGGAGAGGGGCACCGCACACGGCTAAAACAATTCAACTTGTGTGTCCTAGGGTGCCCCCCTGCCCCCGTATATAAAGGAGCAAGGGAGAGGCCGGCCCTAGAGGGGGCGAGCCAAGTGTGGGGAAGTCCTAGTAGGATTCCCCTTTCCTTTCCGGAGTAGGAGAGAAGGAAAGAGGCAGAGAGGGAGAAGGAAAAGGGGGCTGCACCCCTTGTCCAATTCGGATCAGAGGGGGGGGCGCGCGCCTCCTTCCTTTTGGCCTTTCTCCTCTATTCCCGTATGGCCCAATAAGGCCCATATACTCCGAAAAATACCCGAATCACTCGGAACCTTTCCGATGTCCGAATATAGTCGTTCAATATATCGATCTTTACGTTTCGACCATTTTGAGACTCCTCGTCATGTCCCCGGTCTCATCCGGGACTCCGAACTCCTTCGGTACATCAAAACTCATAAACTCATAATACCGATCGTCATCAAACGTTAAGCGTGCGGACCCTACGGGTTCGAGAACTATGTAGACATGACCGAGACTCATCTCCGGTCAATAACAAATAGCGGAACCTGGATGCTCATATTATCTCCTACATATTCTACGAAGATCTTTATCGGTCAAACCGGATAACAACATACGTCGTTCCTTTTGTCATTAGTATGTTACTTGCCCGAGATTCGATCGTCGGTATCTCTATACCTAGTTCAATCTCGTTACCGGCAAGTCTCTTTACTCGTTCCGTAATACATCATCTCGTGACTAACTCATTAGTCTTTTGCTTGCAAGGCTTATTATGATGTGCATTACTGAGAGGACCCAGAGATACCTCTCCGACACTCGGAGTGACAAATCCTAGTCTTGATCTATGCCAACACCACGTACACTTTCGGAGACACCTGTAGAGCATCTTTATGATCACCCAGTTACGTTGTGACGTTTGATAGCACACAAGGTGTTCCTACGGTATTCGGGAGTTGCATTATCTCATAGTCATAGGAACATGTATAAGTCATGAAGAAAGCAATAGCAGTAAAACTAAACGATCATAGTGCTAAGCTAACGGATGGGTCTTGTCCATCACATCATTCTCCTAATGATGTGATCCCGTTGATCAAATGACAACTCATGTCTATGGTTAGGAAACATAACCATCTTTGATCAATGAGCTAGTCTAGTAGAGGCATACTAGGGACACTCTGTTTTGTCTATGTATTCACACATGTACTAAGTTTCCGGTTAATACAATTCTAGCATGAATAATAAACATTTATCATGATATAAGGAAATATAAATAACAACTTTATTATTGCCTCTAGGGCATATTTCCTTCAAGTCAATAGTCACCTACTATGTGTTATGATCCGGCAACCCCGAAGTGACAATAATCGGGACCACTCCCGGTGATAACCGTAGTTTGAGGAGTTCACGTATTCACTATGTGTTAATGCTTTGGTCTCGTACTTTATTAAAAGGAGGCCTTAATATCCCGTAGTTTCCAATAGGACCCCGCTGCCATGGGAGGGTAGGACAAAAGATGTCATGCAAGTTCTTTTCCATAAGCACGTATGACTATATTCGGAATACATGCCTACATTACATTGATGAACTGGAGCTAGTTCTGTGTCACCCTAGGTTATAACTATTACATGAGAAATCGCATCTGACATAATTATTCATCACTGATCCAATGCCTATGAGCTTTTCACATATTGCTTTTTACTTATTTACGTTTCCACTGTTGCTGGTACAATCACTACAAAACTGTTATCGCTACTTTTGCCACCGTTACCTTGCTACTAAATTACCTTGCTGCAGATACTAAGTCTTCCAGGTGTGGTTGAATTGACAACTCAACTGCTAATACTTGAGAGTATTCTTTGGCTCCCCTTGTGTCGAATCAATGAATTTGGGTTGAATACTCTACCCTCGAAAACTGTTGCGATCCCCTACACTTGTGGGTTATCACGTGGGCCAGCGCCAAAGTGACGCTGGAGTTCGTGAAGGCGTGGTACCCGGACGTTCGCATGGCGCGGCTAGCCATGTTCTGCCAGGAGGCGGCGGCGCGGCTGGAGCTAGAGCGCGAGGGCATTGCCATCTACGCCTCGGCCCTCGCTGAGTACACCGATGGCGACATCTTTATCCCGAAGCGGGTGAAAGATAGCACCGAAGTACCGCTGTCTTGGTTCGGGCTGAACCCGGACGAGCCAGAGGACTCAGCGGAGGAGATCACCTCGAGCGACGAGGCCGCGGGGGAGGGCGATTACGAGGAAGGTGACGGCGTCGCGTCGGATGACGGAGCGACCAGCCGGAACCAGCCCAGTACGGCCTCGGGTGGCCACATCCGTAAGCTACATCGGCCGCCACCACCGACCAGAGCAGGCCCGACAAGACGGAGGCCCCTTCAACCAGCGCTGCAGCCACCACCAACCCGTCCGGGCAGCCGGAAGCACCGCCAGCTTAGGCGGCCCATATCTTGTTTTTGTGATGTTCTTGTCTTGTACTTAAGAACATCGTCAGTTATGCGCAGTTCCACCCACTGGGGGTGTATTTTAAACTCTGATGAATGCTCGCCTTGGGCCTTTTGCAATTTAAATAAGTTTGCTTTCTCCACATGCTTGTGTGTTTTGTCGGGTTCTGGCTCGGTTTTGCCTATGCTCTCTTTAGCTTTTTCCTTTTATGTATTCCTCTAGCCACCGCCCTGCCAGCCGGACAGCCACGCTGAGGTCTGTGGCCGGGTCAAAGACCTGGCCATCTAGAATAGGCAAACTACTTCAGCCACTTAGAGCGTAGCTAGTCGACCGAGAAGCCGGTCGGTCGGCTGCTGGGCAGCCGGATGGGTGAGGCAGGAGGCTGGCTTGGCCTGAATCGGCGTATTTCCTTCGTTGTTTTTCATGTGGACAGCGTTTCCGGCCTTTAGCTCTTGCCAACCGAACAGTTGCGCTGCTAGCTGTGGCTGGGACGAAGAGAGGGCTTTGGCGTCGGCACATTATTTAGCCGACTTCGGGTGATGCCAACTTAGGTCAAGGCGGCGAGCCCCCGGGTCGGCTATCCGGACCCGGGCAGGGCGAAAGAATAAAAACTCATTCATAGGAGGATCTTATCATTAGATAAAAAGGTAGCCCCTGAGTGCGTCTTGGGGGACCTGTTGTCTTTGCTTAGTACAAAAGATAGTGTGGTACATACACTACATCAGCTGTAAAACGCGTGGAGAAGGTTCACGTTCCATGGGCGCTCTGACTCCTGGCCGGCTGCGTCTTTCTTGCGTGCCCTGGGCTTCTGAGCATCGATCAGATAGTAGGAGTTATTGCCCAGGGCCTTGCTGATGATGAAGGGTCCTTCCCAAGGGGCCGAGAGCTTGTGATGGACAACTGTTCGCTAGATCAGTCGGAGCCCAAGATCGCCCTCTTGGAAAGCAACCGGCTTGACCTTCTTGATGTGGTAGCAGCATAGCTTCTGCTACTAGATGGCAGACCGGCTGAGTGCTAACAGTCGGGCATCTTCGAGCAGGTCAACGGCGTCTTCTCGTGCCTCCTTTGCTTCCGCCTCCGTGTATAGGGTAACGCGAGGCGAGTCAAACTCAATATCCGTTGGGATGATGGCCTCGGCCCCGTATACGAGGAAGAAAGGAGTGAAGCCAGTTGAGCAATTCAGCGTAGTCCGGAGACTCCAAAGGATGGCAGGCAGCTCCTCGATCCAGCAGCCAGCTGAGTGCTCCAGCGGCTTGACCAGCCGTGGTTTGATGCCGGACAAGATGAGGCCGTTTGCCCGCTCTACCTGGCCGTTTGACTGCGGGTGGGCAACCGATGCGAGGTCTAGTCAGATGCCTCGTGCCGCGCAGAAATGAGCCGAGGCACCTTTGGTGAACTTCATGCCGTTGTCGGTGATGATGATGATGTGCGGGATGTCGTATCGAACGGTGATATTCGTGATGAATATGACAACCGTGGGGCCGTCCAGCTTCTTGATCGGTCTTCCTTCAATCCACTTGGTGAACTTGTCCACGGCAACCAGCAGATGGGTCATGCCACCGCGTGCTGTCTTGAATGGCCCCACCATATCCAATCCCCATACGGCAAACGGCCAGGCTATGGGAATGGTCTTAAGGGAGGAGGCCGGCTGGTGATGCTTGGTGCTGAAACGCTGGCACCCATTGCACTTATCGACTAGGTCTTTGGCGTCCGACGGGGCAGTCAGACAGAAGAAACCATGGTGAAAAGCCTTGGCGATGAGGGCTATGGAGGCGGCATGGTAGCCACATTCGCCTTGGTGGATGTCCTTCAGTATAGCCATACCCTTCTCCGGCTCGACGCAGTGCTGGAACACACCAGTCGGACTATGCTTGACAAGCTCTCTGTTGATGATTGTGTAAGCAGACGCTCGGCGCTGCACTTGCCGGGCTAGGTCCTTGTCGGCTGGGAGCACGCGGCTCACCAGAAAGTTGAGGATGGGCTGCGCCCAAGACAGAGCTTCCACCACCGTGAAGACAGAAGCCGGCATTAGGGTGGCCGGGCTGGGAGGCGGCGGGCTACAGTCGGCCACTGCTTGCTACGTCGAGGAAGTCCCCGGGCCGGCTACAGCAGTCCTCGGGCCGAGTTCTGGAGCTCCCGAGCCATGTTAGGTTGTTGCAGCCCCCGGGCTGACTACTGACATTCCCGAGCCGGATCCGGCTGCTCCAGGGTCAGTCGGCACGAAGATGGACTTTGATTTCGGCGAGGGTTGGATAGATGGCTTGCGCAGGCACTCGAGGGAGACACCGTCTAGAATGGCTTGCCAGGTGGAGCCAATCCAGACCAAGGCGTTGGCTGCTTCGTTGTCGGCCCGTGGCACATGGAGGAACTCGCACCCATCAAAGTATCCACTGATCTGCTAGACGAGGGAGCGGTAGCTGGCCATGTTGGCGTCCTTGGTGTCCCAGTCGCCAGAAGATTGCTGGACCACCAAGTCCGAGTCGCCGTAGCACAGGATGTGACGGATGCCGATCTCCTTGGCCAGCTGGAACCCATGGATGAGTGCCTCGTACTCGGTCATGTTGTTGGAGGTGGCAAAGTGGATCTGCAAGGTGTACTTCATCTTGTCACCTTTGGGAGAGGTAAGGACGATGCTGGCTCCCAAGCCGGTGCGCATCTTGGAGCTGTCAAAATGCATCCGCCAGTGCGTGCAATCCGACGTTGGCGGCAGGTACTGGGTCTAGGCCCAATCGACGAGGAAGTCGACCAATGCTTGAGACTTGATGGTGGTGTGGGGTTGGTAGAGGATGGTGTAGGGATCCAACTTAATGGCCCACTTGGACACTCGGCCTAAGGCATCTCGGTTGTCCATGATCTCGGCAAGGGGAGCGGTGCAGACAACTGTGACTGCATGCTCTAGGAAGTACTGCTTCAGTTTCTTGGCAACAAAGTACACGTTGTAGCACATTCTCTGGTAGTGGGGGTAGTGCTGCTTGGAGGCGGATAGCACCTCGCTCAAGTAATAGACCGGCCTCTGTACCGGTTGGGCCTTGCCGGCTTCGGGGCGCTCGACAACAACGACTGTGCTGATGACCCGGTTGGTAGCGGCGATCTAGAGCAGCATGGGTTCTTTAGCAGTCGGAGCGGCCAGAATAGCCAGCATGGACAACATCCGCTTAATTTGAAGGAATGCTTCGTCCGCCTGGTCAAACCACTCGAAGCCCTTGGCCTTCTTTATCAGCTGGTACAGGGGGAGGGCCGTCTCTCCCAGCCTGCTCATGAACCGGCTAAGAGATGCCAGGCACCCGGTGAACTTCTGGACGTCCCGCAGCCGGGTTAGCTTCTTCATCTGCTCAATGGCCTTAATCTTCACGGGGTTGCACTCGATCCTGCACTCGGAAACAAGGAAGCCAAGGAGCTGGCCAGCTTGTACACCAAAGACACACTTCTCCGGGTTGAGCTTGATTTCGAAACGGTGCAAGTTGGTGAAGGTTTCCTTGAGGTCCTCCAAAAGGGTGCTGCGCTTCTCCGTCTTCACTACTATATCATTCACATAGACGTGAGCATTCTGGCCGAGTTGTGGCAGGAGGCATTTCTGCATGCATCGCTGAAAGGTGGCGCCGGCATTCTGCAAGCCGAATGTCATGACGAGGTAGCAGAATGCATCGAAAGGGGTGATGAAGGCGGTCTTCATCTGGTCCTTCTGGCTCAGCTTGATATGTTGGTAGCCGGAGTAGGCGTCCAAGAAGCACAGTAGCTCACAGCCGGCTGTGGAGTCTATCACTTGATCAATCCCAGGTAAGGCAAATGGATCCTTGGGGCAGGCCTTGTTCAGGCTGGTGTAGTCGATACACATGCGCCACTTGTTGTTTTTCTTCAAAATGAGGACCGGGTTGGCAAGCCAGGTCGGGTAGAACACTTCCATGATGTAGTCAGCTCCCAGAAGCCGGGCAATTTCTTCACCAACGATCATCTCTTCTCTTCTGATAGGGGGCGGAGGGGTTGTTTGATCGGCTTAGTGATAACCCACAAGTATAGGGGATCACAACAGTTTTCAAGGGTGGAGTATTCAACCAAAATTTATTGATCCGACACAAGGGAGCCAAAGAATACTCTCAAGTATTAGCAGTTGAGTTGTCAATTCAACCACACCTGGAAGACTTAATATCTACAGGAAAGTATTTATTAGAGAAGTAGTATGGAAGTAACGGTAATAGTGGTAAAAGTAACAGTAGCGGTTTTGTAGTAATTGTAACAGTGACAGCGGAAAAGTAACTAAGCAAGGAGCAATATGTGGAAAGCTCGTAGGCATTGGATTAGTGATGGATAATTATGTTGGATGTGATTCCTCATGTAATAGTTATAACATAGGGTGACACAGAACTAGCTCTAGTTCATCAATGTAATGTAGGCATGTATTCCGAATATAGGCATACGTGCTTATGGGAAAGAACTTGCATGACATCTTTTGTCCTACCCTCCCGTGGCAGCGGGGTCCTATTGGAAACAACGGGATATTAAGGCCTCCTTTCAATAGAGTACCAGACCAAAGCATTAATACTTAGTGAATACATGAACTCCTCAAACTACGGTCATCATCGAGAGTGGTCCCGATTATTGTCACTTCGGGGTTGCCGGATCATAACACATAGTAGGTGACTATTGACTTGCAAGATAGGATCAAGAACTCGCATATATTCATGAAAACATAATAGGTTTAGATCTGAAATCATGGCACTCGGGTCGTAGTGACAAGCATTAAGCATAGCAAAGTCATAGCAACATCAATCTTAAAACATAATGGATACTAGGGATCAAACCCTAACAAAACTAACTCGATTACATGGTAAATCTCATCCAACCCATCACCGTCCAGCAAGCCTACGATGGGATTACTCACGCACGGTGGTCATGGAATTGGTGATGGAGGAAGGATGATGATGACGACGGCGACGATCTCCACTCTCCGGAGCCCCGAACGGACTCCAGATCAGCCCTCCCGAGAGAGATTAGGGCTTGGCGGCGGCTCTGTATCGTAAAACGCGATGAATCCTTCTCTCTGATTTTTTTCTCTCCCCGAAAGTGAATATATGGAGTCGGAGCTGAGGTCGGTGGAGCATCAGGGGGCCCATGAAACAGGGCGGTACCCAGGGGGGTGGGCGCCCCCCCCCCCACCCTCGTGGATAGGTGATGTCTACACACGCTTCTACTCTTGTAGACTATGTTGGGCCTCCAAGCGCAGAGGTTTGTAGGACAGCAGCAAATTTCCCTCAAGTGGATGACCTAAGGTTTATCGAACTCAGGGAAGTAGAGGTTGAAGATGGTCTCTCTCAAGCAACCCTGCAACTAAGATACAAGAAGTCTCTTGTGTCCCCAACACACCTAATACACTTGTCAGATGTATAGTTGCACTAGTTCGGCGAAGAGAGGTTAAATGGCAAGTGATATGGATGGCAAAACAAAGTAATATAAATATGTAATAAAAAGTGCAGCAAGCAAACAAGTGGTAAACGTGAGCACAAACGGTATTACAATGGTGGAAACAAGGCCTAGGGTTCTTACTTTCACTAGTGGCAACTCCCAACAACATTAACATAATCGAATCACAAGATATTTCCCATAAAACATGCAAAGGGGACACACTCGGAGGTCATTCCTTCGTGGTCAAGAGAGGACGAGAATTATGTAGGGCTACAAAAGCACACCTCAAAGTTTGTAGTTCTCAATCTAAGGATTTCCCAATGTCACCGCGGCAATCCAAAGAGAGTCCCACAATCACCACAACATATCTAAAGGATAGTCAAAGACAAGCACCAAGAGACTCTTAATCTTCAATCAACACACAAGAGAGGAAATCACTCATGAAAATACTTTTCTAATCCATGTCCAATAGACCGCTGTCACCTTGGTCTCGGGGATTATACTAGATAAAGACAAGTGAGTACATCAATCCAATACATAGAGGAAGGGGAAACACCCTAGATTAACATAGCCTATGATCACAACAAAGATCACATCATGGGAGAGAGAATTGACCACATAGCTACTGGTAAGAACCTCAGCCCCGAGGAGGAACTACTCCCGCATCATGGAGGGAGGAAGCAACGTCGATGGAGATGAATCCGGGGGCACTTCCCCGTCCCGGCAGGGTGCCGGCGCAGGAATTCTGGTCCCCCGAAGCTTGATGGCGATGGCGGCGGAGATCGGAATCGCGTCTGGAGAAAAGGGGTCTGGAATCAGGGTTTCCTCGACACGCTTTAAATATATGCCAAAGGGGGCCACCAGAGGGGGTCAGGGGTGCCCAGGCGCCCCCCCGGCGCGGCCCAGGGGGGGCCGCGCCCACAGGCCGCCTGGAGCCCCTGTGGGTCCCCCCGGCTGTACTTTGGCCGCACGGTAGCTCCTGGAACGCTGATTTTTTATATATTTTTTCTGGATTTTCCTGGGCAGTTCTCGAAACGTGAAAACCTGAAATACAAAAACAGCCGAAAACAGAAACTGGCACTGGGGTGCACTGGATTAGTAAGTTAGTCCAAATATGATCAAAAGTGTATGAATATCATAGCAATATCACCCAAAAGTGGCATGGAGCTAGCAGAAATTATAGATACGTTTTGGACGTATCAATAGGGTGTGGGCCCCTGGTCTTGATTCCTTCGCCAGTATTTTTTATATATTCCAAAAATATTCTCCGTTGATTTTCAGGTCATTCCGAGAAATTTATTTCTGCACAAAAATAACACCATGGCAATTCTGCTGAAAACAGCGTCAGTCCGGGTTAGTTCCATTCAAATCATGCAAGTTAGAGTCCAAAACAAGGGCAAAAGTGTTTGGAAAAGTAGATACGTTGGAGACGTATCAACTCCCCCAAACTTAAAACTTTGCTTGTCCTCAAGCAATTCAGTTGATAAACTGAAAGTGATAAAGAAAAACTTTTACAAACTCTGTTTGCTCTTGTTGTTGCAAATATGTAAAGTCAGCATTCAAGTTTTCAACAAAGATTATGAACTAGCCACATTCACAATAACTTTTAGGTCTCACGTTTACTCATATCTATGACATAATCAACTAGCGAGTAATAATAATAAACCTTGGATGTCAACACTTTCTCGAAACAATCATAATATGATATAACAAGATGGTATCTCGCTAGCCCTTTCTGAGACCGCAAAACATAAATGCAGAGCACCTCTAAAGATCAAGGATTGACTAGACATTGTAATTCATGGTAAAAGAGATCCAGTCACAATCATACTCAATGTAAATTAATAGCAATACATGCAAATGACAGCGGTGCTCTCCAACTGGTGCTTTTTTAATAAGAGGATGATGACTCAACATAAAAGTAAATAGATAGTCCCTTCGCAAAGGGGAGCAGGGATTTGTAGAGGTGCTAGAGCTCGAGTTTTGAAATAGAGATGAATAATATTTTGAGCAGTATACTTTCATTGTCAACATAACAACCAAGAGTTCTCGATATCTTCCATGCTACACACATTATGTGCGGTTCCCAAACAGAATGGTAAAGTTTATACTCCCCCGCCACCAACAAACACACTCCATGGCTGGCCCGAAACAACGGGTACCGTCCAAACCAACAACAGTCCTGGGGGAGTTTTGTTAAATTATTTTGATTTGATTTGAGCATGGGACTGGGCATCTCGGTTACCGGCCTTTTTCTCGTGAATGATGAGCGGAGTCCACTCATCTTGAGAATAACCCACCTAACATGGAAGATATAGACAGCCCTAGTTGATACATGAGCTGTTCGATCATACAAAATAGAATTTCATTTGAAGGTTTAGAGTTTGGCACATACAAATTTACTTGGAATGGCAGGTAAGTATAACACATAGGAAGATATGATGGACTCATATGGAATAACTTTGGGGTTTATGGAAGAGACTGGGAAGCGACCAGCTTGAGAGCGACAACAGTCATGAACATGCATTAAGATTATTCAACAATGAGTGCAAGCGTGAGTAGGATATATATCACCATGAACATAAATATCGTGGAGGCTATGTTGATTTTGTTTCAACTACATGCATGAACATGTGCCAAGTCAAACCACTTGAATCGTTCAAAGGAGGATACCACCCTATCATACCACATCATAACCATTTTAATAGGATGTTGGCACGCAAGGATGACCATTACAAACTCCTAGCTAATTAAGCATGGCATGAGCAACTATGATCTATAATTTTCATTGCAAGCATGTTTCTTTCATAATAGGCTGAATCAGGAACGATGAGCTATTCATATTTACAAAACATGATAGGTCGAGTTCATACCGGCTTCTCTCATCTCAATCAGTCCATCATATATCGTTATTATTGCCTTTCACTCGCACGACAGAACGGTGTGGATAATAATAATAGTGCATGTGCATTGGACTAAGCTAGAATCTGCAAGCATTTAATACAAGGGAGAAGACAAGGTAATATGGCTCTTGGTTAAATCAACAATAATTCATATAAGAGCCACTAAGCAGTTTCATCATGGTCTTCTCCTCTTGACCCCCAAAGAAAAGGAAAGAAATAAAACTATTTACACGGGAAAGCTCCCAACAAGCAAAAGAAGAATGAGAAATCTTTTTGGGTTTTCATTTAATTACTACTACTACAAGCATGGAAGGTAAACTAGCTAAAAGCTATAACTACAATTTTTTTGTTTTTCTTAAGGTTTTTCTAACACACAAGAGAAAGACTTAGAAAAGAAAATAAACTAGCATGGATGGTACAATGAAAAAGTATGCGCACCGACAATTGGAATGAGTGTGTGAATATGAATGTAATGTTGGTGAGAAATACATACTCCCCCAAGCTTAGGCTTTTGGCCTAAGTTGGTTTATTGCCACGGCTGGCCTGACGGATATCCAAAGTCGTAGTTGGGGTTGTACTGCGATGCAGCGGCTATTGCCTGATGAGCTGCAGCTTGGAGACGAGCTGCCTCCGTCCTCTCCTGATACTCGTTCGCCTCCTCCCTGGTTAGAACATATCTCCTTTTTGCCTGAAAGTCAAAGAAAGTAGGAGCAGGGAGAGCAATGTGGACAGTGCGATGCATGTCAAAGATTAGTCGATACTGGAGGAATTGTTCATTCCTCTCAACAAACTGATGGCAAACCATAGCATTATAATCTAGATAAGCAGGAGGCTACTTCGCATCGTTTTCATGTATGGGTACACGAAGATAATTGGCCACTCGAGTTGCATAAATTCCACCAAACAAATCTCCACTTAAACCGTTAAGATGCAACCTTTGTGCAACAATAGCCCCCAAGTTATATTGTTTATCACCTAATACCGCACTTTTGAGGACACTAAGATCTGGGACGCACATGTGGCAAGCCTCAACCTTACCGTTAATGCATCTACCAACGAAGAGAGCAAAATAATGTATGGATGGGAAATTAATGCTCCCTAAGGTAGCTTGTGTGATTTCTCTAGATTCCCCCACAGTGATACTAGCTAGAAAGTCCTTATATTCAGATTTGGGAGGTTCACCAACATTACCCCACTGCGGGAGTTTACAAGCGTCATTAAAAAAATTGAAGTCCATGGTATAAGATTTATCATACAAATCAACTAAGACAGTGTGAGAATTGCGTGAAGATATAAACTTAAACCTTGTCACAAAGGAATCAGTTCAGTAGTGGTACTGTGGGCACTTATCTGACACGAAGTCCTCAGGATCAGCATTACGCACATACGTGTCAAATTCTTGCTTGATGCCTGCCTGGACCATAAACTCCTCCGACGGCCATTCACAAGGCCGCACTTGAGCTTCCCTCGATAGTTCATCGTCCAGCTCACATATCGCGAGCCTCGGTCCTTGCTTCCTCGAGGAACCACCTTGGTAGATTTTCCTATGCATTTATTCTCTGAAAACTTTCTAAAAAAATTAGTGACTCGAAATAAAAGTGAACCAAACTCAACAAGATTGATAGCAACTACTCCCACAAGTGCCTAGAGACTATATCATGCATTAGAACTACTTTTGACCACATAAATTTTACATGCAATCTCAAGAACAGGGTCACCTAAGCAGCAAAAATTTCCAATAAATAAAGCACTAGAACAAAAACTAATTGGACCATTGGAGGAGTCACATACCGAAAAACAATCTCCCTAAATAGTTTTGTGAATGGAGCTTTGAGCAAGGAGATCGAAAATGGCAGCAAGATGAACTAGAACACAAGTTTGAGCTATTGGAGGATTTTTTTTCTGGAGGAAGATGAAGTGTGTGGGTGCTGGAATAAGTGGAGGGGGCACGTGGGGCCCACGAGGCACGGGGCACGCCCTGTACCCTCGTGGCCAGGTGGCCCCCTGATGTGTTCTCAGTGCCCAATATTCTTAAATATTCTAGAAATAATCATTTTTCATTTTCGGGGCATTTGGAGAACTTTTATTTTCGTGGTATTTTTTTATTGCAAGAATAATTTAGAAAACGGACAGAAAATACTATTTTTGCTTCATTTCATCTAAATAACAGAAAGTAAAAAGAGGGTACAGAGAGTTGTGCTTTCTAACTTCATCCATCTCATGTTCATCAAAAGGAATCCATTAACAAGGTTGATCAAGTCTTGTTAATAAACTCTTTCCGAATAACATGAAACCGGAGAATTTTCAAATAATACCAGGTCACCTCAATGGGGATATGTATGTCCCCAACAATAAGAATATCATATTTCCTCTTGACAGTAGGAAGAGGAAATTCAAAACCTCGAATAGTAATAATTGAAAACTTTCCAATAGAATTGATACTGTGGACCTGAGGTTGTTTCCTCGGGAAGTGTACTGTATGCTCATTACCATTAACATGAAAAGTGACATTGCCTTTGTTGCAATCAATAACAGCCCCTGCATTATTCAAAAAGGGTCTACCAAGGATAATCGACATACTATTGTCCTCGGGAATATCAAGGATAACAAAGTTCATTAAAATAGTAACATTTGCAACCACAACAGGCACATCCTCACAAATACCGATAGGTATAGCATTTGATTTATCGGCCATTTGCAAAGATATTTCAGTAGGTGTCAACTTATTCAAATCTAGTCTACCATATAAAGAGAGAGGCATAACACTAACACTGGCTCCAAGATCACATGAAGCAGTTTTAACATAGTTTCTTTTAATGGAGCAAGGTATAGTTGGTACTCCTGGATCTCCTAATTTCTTTGGTATTCCACCTTTAAAAGTGTAATTGGCAACCATGGTGGAAATTTCAACTTCAGGTATCTTTCTTTCATTTGTAATAATATGTTTCATATACTTAGCATAAGGATTTGTTTTAAGCATATCAATCAAACGCATACGTAAAAAGATAAGTCTAATCATTTCAGCAAAGCGCCCAAAATCCTCATCATCCTTTTTCTTGGATATTTTAGGAGGAAAAGGCATGGGTTTCTGAACCCATGGTTCTCTTTCTCTACTGTGCTTCCTAGCAACAAAGTCTCTTATCATAACGTTGATTCTCTGATTGTGGGTTATCAAGATCAATAGCAGGTTCAATTTCTACATCATCGTTATTGCTAGGTTGAGCATCATCATGAAAATCATCATTAACATTATCACGAGGTTCATGTTCGTTACCAGATTGTGTTTCAGCATCAGAAATAGAAATATCATTGGGATTCTCAGGTGTGTCAACAACAGGTTCACTAGAAGCATGCAAAGTCCTATCATCTTTCTTTTTCTTCTTCTTAGAAAAACTAGGTGCATCTACATTAATTCTCTGAGAATCTTGCTCAATTCTCTGAGGGTGGCCCTCGGGATACAGAGGTTCCTGAGTGTTTCTACCCCCTCTAGTCACAACTCTAACAGCATTGTCATTTTTCTTACTATTTAGTTCATTAAGCAAATCATTTTGTGCTTTAAGTACTTGTTCTACTTGAGTGGTAACCATAGAAGCATGTTTACTAATGAGTTTAAGTTCACCTTTAACTCTAGACATATAAACACTAAAGTGTTCAATCATATAAGCATTACGTTTTAATTGTCTACCAACATAAACATTGAAGTTTTCTTGTTTAACAACAAAATTATCAAACTCATCTAAGCATTAGCTAGCAAACTTATAACGAGGAATATCACCTTCATCAAATCTATAGAGAGAATTTACCTTTACTACCTGTGTCGGGTTATCAAGACCATGTATTTCTTCAATAGGTGGTAAATTCTTAACATCTTTAGCTTTAATACCTTTTTCTTTCATAGTTTTCTTTGCCTCTTGCATATCTTCAGGACTGAGAAATAGAATACCCCTTTTCTTCGCAGTTGGCTCAGGAGCTGGTTCAGGAAGTGTCCAATTGTTTTTGATTACTCAACATATTATTTAATAGCAATTCATCTTGATCAACATTTCTTTCCCTGAAAACACAACCAGCACAACTATCCAGGTGGTCTCTGGAAGCATCGGTTTGTCCAATATAAAAGATATCAAGTATTTCATTTTTCTTAAGAAGATGATCAGGCAAAGCATTAAGTAATTGGAGAAGCCTCCCCCAAGCTTGTGGGAGACTCTCTTCTTCAATTTGCACAAAATTATATATTTCCCTTAAGGCAGCTTGCTTCTTATGAGCGGGAAAATATTTAGCAGAGAAGTAATAAATCATATCCTGGGGACTACGCACACAACTAGGATCAAGAAACATAAACCATGTTTTAGCATCACCCTTTAACGAGAACGGAAATAACTTAAGGATATAGTAGTAACAAAATGTTTCCTCATTGGTGAATAGCGTGGCTATATCATTCAGTTTAGTAAGATGAGCCACAACAGTTTCAGATTCATAGCCATGGAAAGGATCAGATTCAACCAAAGTAATTAACTCAGGATTGACAGAGAAATCATAATCGTTATCAGAAATACAGATAGGTGAAGTAGCAAAAGCAGGGTCATATTTCATTCTGGCATTCAAAGACTTTTGTTTCAGCTTAGCTAACAGTTTCTTAAGATCATACCTATCATTGCACGGTGAAAGATCTCTAGCAGTTTCTTCATCCATAACATAACCCTCAGGCACAACAGGAAATTCATATCTAGGGGGAGAATCTTCATCATCACTTTCATCAATATTATCAGTTTCAATAATTTCATTCTCTCTAACCCTAGCAATTTGTTCATCAAGAAATTCACCTAATGGCATGGTATTATCAAGCATAAAAGTAGTTTCATCATAAGTATCATGCATAGCAGAAGTCGCATCATCAAGAACATGCGACATATATGATTCAACAGCAGGAGTAGGTGTCGCAAATTTACTCATAACAGAGGGTGAATCAAGTGCAGAGCTAGATGGCAGTTCCTTACCTCCCCTGGTAGTTGAGGGAAAGATCTTGGTTTTTTCATGTCACAACCCTAGTTCTGGTATGCACTAGGTTAGTCTTGTGGTTTGCATCATGTTTAAATTTCAAATGAAATTGAATTGAGGACTTGTGAAACCCTCAGAAACCCTTTTTGAAAATGACCCAAATAAAAATTACTCCAAAAAGGTCCAAGAAAATGTTCATGATGCTCTCTGAAAATATTGGTTAGAGATAAAAATCAAACCAATATTATTAGGAGCTCATAAGTATTTATTTTGGGCATTTGGAATTAATGCAATAGTTATTTGCATTGGATATATAT
>LR738713.1:473661758-473726664 GCA_902687465.1 Secale cereale | reverse complement strand
ATATATATATATATATATATATATATATATATATATATATATATATATTATATTTTATATATGTCCAAAATTCTGATTCTTTATTTTGAGGGGCTTGGATTAATTCCTATGTCCCTGCAAAATAAAATGTCAGAAGAAAATAATTGATTTAGCTTAGAAACTAAATCAAAACAAATGTCAGAAAAATAGAAAAGAAAATAAAAGGGAAGAACTTACCTGACTTACCTGCAGCCCAAACAGGCAGAGCTGGCCCGGCCCACTGGCCAAGCCAGTCACCACCAACCTCGCGCCAGTAGGCCGAGGCGTGTGGCCGGCACGCGCTCACGGCGAGGGCGCCACACCTCCTGCCCGCTTCATCCCCCTCGCCGCCTGGTCGCTTCTGGAGGAGCCACGCGACCTCCCCGACCCTCTCGCACTCTCTCTGGACCCTCCCCTCTTCTCTATCTCCCTCTCCTACTCGGTCCCGAGCGTCGTCGTCGCCGCCGATCGCAACCACCGTAGCCACCACCTCTCCCTCGCCCCTCCGACGAGCCTCAGAGCTCCGCCCCGCCGCCGTGAACCTCTACGCCGAGCCGCAGGACCCCGGACGCCCTGAGACCGCGTCCCCGAGCTCTTCTTCTTCGCACGGCCAACGGACGCCGTCGACGAATTCGTCGCCTCCGACGCGTCCCCGAGCCCACTGAGCTTCTCCGCCGCCTCACTGTGAGCTCCTCTATCTTTCCCCCCTGTCCCCTCACTCCCGCGCGTACTGTAGCCCCGAATCCCTCCGTGACCGCAAGCTCACCGCCGCCGGTGATGCCGCCGCCGTGGCCACAGCCACGCAAGCTCAAAACCGAGCACGCCACTGCATTCGCCACTCTGCCAGAAGCCCGTAGCACTCCTCCGATGGCCTCCCCGTGCCCTGTAGCCCCTATTCCGACGAAACCCGAACTCCGGCGCCGCCGCAAGCTCGTTGCCGGCGAGCTCCGGCCGCCCTAGCTGCTGCTGCTTGTTGGAATGGACGCGGACGAGCTCCAGCTCCTCGCCCGTGGTCTCCGCTGCCCAAATGACCGCCGGAACGGCGTTTCCGTGCCCCTCTGCCGCGTCTGTGGACGCCGGCGACGAGCCGCCGGTGGGTTTTGACCGCTGACCGGCGTGCTTTGACTCCACAGGCCAGTTGACCTCCCCCCCTCTCTAACTGACCTGCGGGCCCCGCCCGGCTAATTTTCCCGTTAGTATTAATTAATTAATTTTGGTTAATTAGATTAGCCAATGACATGTGGGCCCTGCCCTGCTGACTTTCTGTTAGGATTAATTTAGTGTTAATTAACTCAGTTAATTAACTGAGTCACTGACCAGTGGACCCCACTGTCAGGTTTGACTCCGGACCAGCCCTTTGACCTGCTGACGTCATGCTTGGGTCATGCTGATGCAGTATTCCAATTCTGGTATTTAAATAAATCTTAAATGATTTATTTATTTCAGGAAAATTGTCTAAACTTCAAAAAATCACAGAAATTCAATCGTAGCTCAGAATGAAATAATTTATATATGAAAAATTATCAGAAAAATTCAATCTATCCATCTGTACCATTTTCATGCATGACAAATGAAGTTAAACCTACTGTTTATATGAAAACACATAATTGGCATTTAAAAATACTTATTTTAGAGTTGCATTTGAACCCTTGGTTCAAATGGAGTTCAACCAATTAAAATGCTAGTTGCATTAGCTCAACAGTATCATATCTTCATGCCATTTTCATGCATCATATTGTTGCATATGCTTGTGTTTGATTGTCGGCACCGTTCTTCTCGATAGGTCCAGCTCCGGAGATCGATCCAGAGTACCTGTCAGAGGAGCAGTGCTCTGCACGTTGTTTTACCAGGCAAGCAAACCCCCTTTGTTCATTCCGATACAACCCTTCTCTCGCTCCTGCTCCATGTTATTGCATTAGGACAACAACGACTTCAACTGCTACTTTATGTTGCGGTAGTTGAACCCATTCCTCTGCATGACCTGTCATTCCACAGAAAATAGTTGAAACCCACTAGCATGTGTAGGAGTTGATTGAAGCCATGTTGTGATCTTACCATGTCTTGCTTGCTATTGCTTAGAGTATGTCAGGTCTGATTCATCGGGAATGAATTGGAGTGCAATGATATGTTCTGATGCTGAGAATTAAGTGTGTGAACACGATTTGGTAAAGGTAGTGGTGAGAGGCCATGTAGGAGTACATGGTGGGTTGTCTCACTGGAACCGTCCCTAAGAACTGAGTTCCGAGTATGTTGTCCAATGACTAGTTACTACCACACATTGGGTTCCGGTAACTCGACCCCTCTCGACTTATTAATCAACATGATCTCTGTCCAGGAGTTGCAACTAGTTTCTGGTGTTTGTAGGTAGTGTTAGTAGTCTACCAAGTGGCACTCGGCCAGTGGGCTTGGGACAGACTAGGCACCGTGGCACGGTGTACCAAGCGTAGATCCACTCGGCGAGGTGGGCTTGGGAACCCTGCACACATCATTTGGGGCCGTGAGCGACACCCCGGTCGGATCTCCCCACGGATGGAACCCGAATAGGCGATAAACCTGGACTAGAGTCTTGTGTGGTTAGTCAGGTCGTGGCCGACACCCTCGCCAGGCTTCCGCTTGAAGGTTGCCGAGATACACGAGATGTACATGGCGGTAAGTGGAGAGAGCGTGTGTGAAGAAGTACACCCCTGCAGGGTTAACATGATCT
Source organism: Secale cereale (assembly GCA_902687465.1). Lineage (NCBI taxonomy): Eukaryota > Viridiplantae > Streptophyta > Magnoliopsida > Poales > Poaceae > Secale > Secale cereale. The sequence goes on along the minus strand of LR738713.1, from coordinate 473,723,942 downwards.
ATTCGAATAGCCGGGTCCACGGTTATGGACTTCTTGGATGCTTACGTGGTACATAGAAAACTTGAAGTGGATACTCTAAAATACTCAAGACAAGTGTGAGTGCTATGGATGGCCTTCTCGTAGGGAGACGGGGATGAATCCATAGTGGTGTATTGTGTGGTGATTAGTGGACTCGTGTGCGCCACCTCAAAAGAGTTACCAGCGGTCGTAGAATAGGATAGCCACTGAGTCAAAGCTGGCTTGCTGCAACTAAACCCCACTTTGCCTTCTTGATACAAGTGCATGTATGATAGGATCTGATGGAAGTATTGCTGAGTACCTTTGTACTCATGTTTGCTTAATTTATGTTTTGCAGATGAGATTGATGTCTCACTAGTAGTTCCGCTTGGACTTCGACAAGTAGCTTGTACCTCAGCTACGTTCTTGGACGAGTGTTGTAGATAGTCAGGCTCTTCAGCATTTTTCATTTGTAGATGTCTGTACTCAGACATGTTGTGCTTCCGCTTGTTGCTTGTATGCTCTGAATGTTGGGTCATGAGACCCATGTTTGTAATATCTGGCTCCTCGGAGCCTAATGAATAAATACTTTGTTTATTAGAGTCTTGTTGTGATGCCATGTTGTATTTGCACATATTGAGCATATTGTGTGTATGTTATTGAAATGCTTGGTATGTGTGGGATCTGACACCTAGTTGTTTACCCTTGGTAGCCTATCTTACAGGGAAATGTCTCCTAGTGCTTCCACTGAGCCCTGGTAGCTTGCTACTGCTCCGGAACACTTAGGCTGACCGGCATGTGTCCTTCTTCGTTCATGTGTCTGTCCCTTAGGGGAAATGTCACGCGTTGTTCCTTTAAGTCCCTGTAGCTTGCTACGACTTGGGTTCATACGTTGATGACCGACACGTTCGTTGCTGGGTCACGTATGCCTGTCTCTGTAATTTAGTGCCACTTTTGGTTTATAACTGGTCATGTCGGCCCGGGTTCTCTGTCATATGGACGCTAGCGACACTATCATATACGTGAGCCAAAATGCGCAAACGGTCCCGGGCCAGGTAAGGTGGCACCCGTGGGGATACCGTGCGTGAGGCCGCAAAGTGATATGGTGTGTTACATGCTAGACCGGTGTGACTTAGTATCGGGGTCCCGACAGCGTTGGTATCTGAGCCTGACTGCCTGTAGGATTACCAAGCCAACTGGTCGAAGTTGAGTCTAGAAAAAAAGTTAGTTATATAAGGGAATTGATTGTGGAAGGGAACGTAAGGCTCTTTTTACTCCTTATACCTCATGTCTTCTGATCTGAGTCATCCTACCTTTCCTACGGGGTTAAGGAACTAGGCTTTCTCTTCCGTCTATCAGGATCACGAGTTACTACTCCGTAGTCCCTTAGGACTGGTTGATCAGAGTCCTACCTCTGTTTTCAAGTTCTTCCAGTATAGTTTGTTTAGTACTATCACAGAACCTTGAGTGATGATGTTGAGATGTTGAACTACCCTTTGTTAGCAGGATGCCTCATTCTGAGCATTCTACTGCCGTTATGCTGCCGGAATTATCCTAGTAGTTCGAGAGATACTAATTTCTTGTTCTACCTTATGCATCCTATAGTTGTTGATGTTTCCGTCTTCGGTTTCGCTTCTCAGGATGTCTTCAGTTAAGCGAAGCTCAGCTGCTCGTAGACAGAACCACGGAGGTGGTAGGGATGAGGAGGATCCTCCCGATCAGCCTTCGTTGGCAGAGTTAATGTTAGAGATGGAGAGAAACAAGCATGAGTCTAACCGCTTGTTGGCACGTATTGAGGAGAACACCGCACATCAGTGCAAGGAATCAGCAACCATCCATGACTTCATTCGTCTGAAACCACCCACCTTCCATCATTCCATTGAGCCACTCGATGCAGATGACTGGCTCCGTAGTATCACTCACAAGCTGCGTTCTGCGAACGTAGCTGAAGATGACAAGGTCATCTATGCCACTTATCACCTGGAAGGTCCTGCTAGTCTTTGGTGGCAGAACTATGAGGCCATGATTCCAGTTGGCCAGATTCCTACCTGGAGAGATTTCACCGAGGCTTTTCGTGAGCATCATATCCCCCAAGCCCTTATCGATCGTAAGAGAGAAGAGTTCTGTAGTCTTACACAGGCTAAGATGGCTGTTGATGCTTATAGTCGAGAGTTTGAGAACCTCGCCCGCTATGCTACAGAAGAAGTGTCCACGGACGCCAAGAAGCAGGCTAGGTTCCGGAAGGGTCTCAACCCCAAACTGCGTCGTGATCTCCACTTGCATCATTGCGACACATTCCATGCTCTTGTGAACAAGGCCATCAATGCGGAGACAGCTCAGCTCACTTACGATGAGTCTCGTAAGCACACCCTTGATTTGGGATCTTCCTCCGGTTCTAGTTCCCAGAAGCGCCGGATTTGGGTTCCGAACTCTGTTCTTCCACCCACTCATCCTCCGAGGCCATTTTATGTGGTACCTCCTCCAGTTCAGCAGTATGCTCCACCCAGGTCTATTGATGGACCGTTTGCCAATACGGGTCCACGTCCTACCTCTAGGATTTGTTACAAGTGCGGAGAACCGGGACACATTGCCCGTATTTGCACTCAGACCCGTGTTGCTCCATCCCAGTCCGAGAAATCTGTTAGATGTGATAAATCATCACGCAAGATGATCAGTGTTAAGTCGGCTCCCACCGAACATGGACGTGTGCATCACGTCTCAGCCAAAGACGCTCATGATGATCCAGATGTCGTTCTTGGTACACTCCTTGTCAATTGTCATCCGGCATCGGTTCTATTCGATACTGGAGCATCTCATTCTTTCATTTCCGAAAGTTATGCCCGCTTGCACGACACGTCATTTTGTGATATGCCCTCCCCACTACTCATTCAAACTCCTGGTTCCAAATGGCAAACTTCTAGTGTAAGCCATGGTAATGAAATCCTTGTCGACAGACTTGTGTTTCTTGCATCACTTGTAGCCCTCAAGTCTTCAGATATTAATATCATCTTGGGCATGGATTGGATGACAGCTCATCATGCCAAGATTGATTGCTTCACTAGGTCTGTTCAGCTTACACACCCGTTTGGTAAGATAGTCACCGTCACCACTAGAGTTGCAAAGCGTCAACTCTATTCTCTTAATGCCAGTCCTCTTCCAGACCTTGAAGATGTTCCGGTAGTCCGTGACTTTCCATATGTCTTTCCAGAGGAACTGCCAGGTGTTCCACCCGACCGAGATGTAGAGTTTGTTATAGAGCTTATCCCAGGAACTGCCCCAATCTCTAGGAGACCCTACAAAATGGCACCCTTAGAACTAGCTGAGCTTAAGAAACAACTTGATGAGTCCTTGTAAAAAGGTTTCATCCGTCCTAGTTCTTCTCCCTGGGCTTGCCCCGTCCTCTTCGTTAAGAAGAAGGATGGTACGGATCGGATGGTTGTAGATTATCGTCCCGTTAATTTGGTCACGGTAAAGAACAAGTATCCGCTTCCCAGGATCAACGACCTGTATGATCAGCTCGCTGGATCCTCAGTCTTTTCTAAGATGGATTTGAGGTTAGGATACCATCAAATCAAGATTAGAAATGGGGACATTCCCAAGACGACTTTCGGCACTCGCTATGGTCAGTACGAGTACACCGTCATGTCCTTCGGTCTAACAAATGCTCCAGCCACCTTCTCCCGCTTGATGAACTCGATCTTCATGGAGTATTTAGATAAGTTCATCGTGGTTTACCTCGATGATATTCTTATTTACTCGAAGAACGAGGAAGAGCATGCCGAACATCTTAGACTTGTTCTAGAAAAACTCAGAGAGCACCGCCTTTATGCCAAGTTCTCCAAGTGCGAATTTTGGTTGCCAGAAGTGACCTATCTCGGCCACGTAATCTCTAGTAAGGGCATTGCTGTCAACCCCGAGAGAGTTCAGGCCGTTCTTGATTGGACTCCACCTGAAACAGTTAAACAAGTTAGGAGTTTCCTTGGTCTAGCCAGTTATTGTCGCCGCTTTGTTGAGAACTTCTCTAAAGTGGCCAAACCTCTCACGGAACTTCTCAAGAAAGATAAAAAGTTTGAGTGGTCCCCACAGTGTGAGCACAGCTTTCAGGAACTGAAAAGACGCCTGACTTCTGCTCCCATACTTGTGCCACCGGATTTCACTAAGGACTTTGTTATCTCCTGTGATGCCTCACGACAGGGACTAGGTTGCATTCTTATGCAGGATCGTCGTGTGATTGCCTATGCATCTCGACAGTTGCATCCACATGAGGAGAACTATCCTACACATGATCTAGAACTTGCAGCCGTAGTCTATGCACTTAAGACCTGGCGGCATTACCTCCTTGGTAACCGTTGCGAGATCTACACCGATCACCAGAGTCTCAAGTATATCTTCACCCAACCAGATTTGAATCTTAGGCAGAGACGTTGGTTGGAGTTGATCTCAGATTACGACTTAGGGATTACCTACACCCCAGGCAAGGGAAATGTCATGGCCGATACGCTAAGTCGTAAATCCTATTGCAACAATCTCATGTTGCAGCAGGGCCAACCACTTCTCCATGAGGAATTATGTAAGCTTAACCTTCACATTGCTCCTCACGGATTCCTTTCAACTTTGCTGGCGAAACCTACTCTTGTGGATCATATCATAGAAGGCCAGAAGCATGATACCGGAATTACCCGGATCAAGAGAAACATTGCCAAGGGTATTGCTGGTAGTTTCTCCATAGATGACCGAGGTGTTGTTCTCTTCCAAAACCGGCTGGTGGTTCCCAAGAAGTAACATCTTCGGCAATTGATTCTTAAAGAGGCTCATGAATCTCCCCTCACGATTCATCCCGGTAGTACTAAGATGTATCAGGACCTACGCCAGAGGTTCTGGTGGACTAGGATGAAGAGAGAAATTGCTGAGTTCATTGCTAAATGTGACGTTTGTCGTCGCGTTAAGGCAGAACATCAAAGACCTGCTGGCACCCTTCAGCCTCTAGCTATTCCTGAGTGGAAATGGGATAAAGTTGGTATGGACTTCATCACCGGCCTTCCCAGGACCAAGAGAGGGAATAATGCTATCTTCGTAGTCATTGATCGTCTCTCCAAAGTGGCTCACTTCCTACCTGTTCGAGAGAGTATCACTGCTAGTCAGCTTGCTGACTTGTATATTTCTCAAATAGTGTCACTTCATGGTGTTCCACTAGAGATCAATTCAGACCGTGGTAGTCTTTTCACTTCTCATTTCTGGGAGAGTTTCCAGACTGCCATGGGCACCTATCTTTCTTTCAGCACCGCTTTCCACCCTCAATCAAGTGGTCAGGTGGAACGGGTCAACCAAATTCTCGAAGACATGCTTAGAGCTTGTGTTATCTCCTTCGGTATGGATTGGGAGAAATGTCTTCCTTTCGCCGAGTTTGCTTATAACAATAGCTATCAATCCAGTCTCAAGCAAGCTCCTTTTGAGATTCTTTATGGACGAAGATGCCGAACACCTTTGAATTGGTCAGAAACCGGTGAAATACAATTCTTTGGACCGGATATGATCCAGGAAGCAGAAGAGCAAGTTCGCATCATTCGTGAGAATTTGAAATCCGCCCAGTCTCGTCAAAAGAGCCAATATGATCGTCATCATAAGGAAGTGGCTTATGAGGTTGGTGACAAAGCTTATCTTCGGGTTACTCCTTTGAAGGGTACCCATCGTTTCGGTATCAAGGGCAAGTTGGCTCCTCGTTACATTGGTCCTTTTCGCATTCTTGCTAAACGAGGAGAGGTTGCCTACCAATTGGAACTACCCCCACATCTTTCTCGAGTTCATGATGTCTTCCACGTCTCTCAACTCAGGCGTTGCTTCTTGGATCCCATCCGCGGAGTGGACCACGAAACGCTTGATCTCCAAGATAACCTCACATATCGAGACTATCCCGTTCGCATTCTGGATCAAGCAGAGCGTGTCACTAGACGTCATAACATCAAGTTTCTCAAGGTTCAGTGGTCTCATCATTCTGAGAGAGAAGCTACTTGGGAGCGAGAAGATCGTCTCCGACTGGAGTACCCCACCTTCTTTCCGCCTACTCCTGAATCTCGGGACGAGATTCTTTCGAGTGGAGGCGAGTTGTCACAACCCTAGTTCTGGTATGCACTAGGTTAGTCTTGTGGTTTGCATCATGTTTAAATTTCAAATGAAATTGAATTGAGGACTTGTGAAACCCTCAGAAACCCTTTTTGAAAATGACCCAAATAAAAATTGCTCCAAAAAGGTCCAAGAAAATGTTCATGACGCTCTCTGAAAATATTAGTTAGAGATAAAAATCAAACCAATATTATTAGGAGCTCATAAGTATTTATTTTGGGCATTTCGAATTAATGCAATAGTTATTTGCATTGGATATATATATATTATATATTTTATATATATCCAAAATTCTGATTCTTTATTTTGAGGGGCTTGGATTAATTCCTAGGTCCCTGCAAAATAAAATGTCAGAAGAAAATAATTGATTTAGCTTAGAAACTAAATCAAAACAAATGTCAGAAAAATAGAAAAGAAAATAAAAGGGAAGAACTTACCTGACTTACCTGCAGCCCAAACAGGCAGAGCTGGCCCGGCCCACTGGCCAAGCCAGTCACCACCAACCTCGCGCCAGTAGGCCGAGGCGTGTGGCCGGCGCGCGCTCACGGCGAGGGCGCCACGCCCCCTGCCTGCTTCATCCCCCTCGCCGCCTGGTCGCTTCTGGAGGAGCCACGCGACCTCCCCGACCCTCTCGCACTCTCTCTGGACCCTCCCCTCTTCTCTATCTCCCTCTCCCGCTCGGTCCCGAGCGCCGTCGTCGCCGCCGATCGCAACCACCGTAGCCACCACCTCTCCCTCGCCCCTCCGACGAGCCTCAGAGCTCCGCCCCGCCGCCGTGAACCTCTACGCCGAGCCGCAGGACCCCGGACGCCCTGAGACCGCGTCCCCGAGCTCTTCTTCTTCACACGGCCACCGGATGCCGTCGACGAATTCGTCGCCTCCGACGCGTCCCCGAGCCCACTGAGCTTCTCCGCCGCCTCACTGTGAGCTCCTCTATCTTTCCCCCCTGTCCCCTCACTCTCGCGCGTACTGTAGCCCCGAATCCCTCCGTGACCGCAAGCTCACCGCCGCCGGCGATGCCGCAGCCGTGGCCACATCCACGCAAGCTCAAAACCGAGCACGCCACTGCATTCGCCACTCTGCCAGAAGCCCGTAGCACTCCTCCGATGGCCTCCCCGTGCCCTGTAGCCCCTATTCCGACGAAACCCGAACTCCGGCGCCGCCGCGAGCTCGTTTCCGGCGAGCTCCGGCCGCCCTAGCTGCTGCTGCTTGTTGGAATGGATGCGGACGAGCTCCAGCTCCTTGCCCGTGGTCTCCGCTGCCCAAATGACCACCGGAACGGCGTTTCCGTGCCCCTCCGCCGCGTCTGTGGACGCCGGCGACGAGCCGCCGGTGGGTTTTGACCGCTGACCGGCGTGCTTTGACCCCACAGCCCAGTTGACCTCCCCCCGTCTCTCACTGACCTGCGGGCCCCGCCCGGCTAATTTTCCAGTTAGTATTAATTAATTAATTTTGGTTAATTAGATTAGCCACTGACATGTGGGCCCTGCCCTGCTGACTTTCTGTTAGGATTAATTTAGTGTTAATTAACTCAGTTAATTAACTGAGTCACTGACCAGTGGACCCCGCTGTTAGGTTTGATGCCGGACCAGCCCTTTGACCTGCTGATGTCATGCTTGGGTCATGCTGACGCAGTATTCCAGTTCTGGTATTTAAATAAATCTTAAATGATTTATTTATTTCAGAAAAATTGTCTAAACTTCAAAAAATCACAGAAATTCAACCGTAGCTCAGAATGAAATAATTTATATATGAAAAATTATAAGAAAAATTCAATCTATCCATCTGTACCATTTTCATGCATGACAAATGAAGTTAAACCTACTGTTTATATGAAAACACATAATTGGCATTTGAAAATACTTATTTTAGAGTTGCATTTGAACCCTTGGTTCAAATGGAGTTCAACCAATTAAAATGCTAGTTGCATTAGCTCAACAGTATCATATCTTCATGCCATTTTCATGCATCATATTGTTGCATATGCTTGTGTTTGATTGTCGGCACCGTTCTTCTTGATAGGTCCAGCTCCGGAGACCGATCCAGAGTACCTGTCAGAGGAGCAGTGCTCTGCACGTTGTTTTACCAGGCAAGCAAACCCCCTTTGTTCATTCCGATACAACCCTTCTCTCGCTCCTGCTCCCTGTTATTGCATTAGGACAACAACGACTTCAACTGCTACTTTATGCTGCGGTAGTTGAACCCATTCCTCTGCATGACCTGTCATTCCACAGAAAATAGTTGAAACCCACTAGCATGTGTAGGAGTTGATTGAAGCCATGATGTGATCTTACCATGCCTTGCTTGCTATTGCTTAGAGTGTGTCAGGTCTGATTCATCGGGAATGAATTGGAGTGCAATGATATGTTCTAATGCTGAGAATTAAGTGTGTGAACACGATTTGGTAAAGGTAGTGGTGAGAGGCCATGTAGGAGTACATGGTGGGTTGTCTCACTGGAACCGTCCCTAAGAACTGAGTTCCGAGTATGTTGTCCAATGACTAGTTACTACCACACATTGGGTTCCGGTAACTCGACCCCTCTCGACTTATTAATCAACATGATCTCTGTCCAGGAGTTGCAACTAGTTTCTAGTGTTTGTAGGTAGTGTTAGTAGTCTACCAAGTGGCACTCGGCCAGTGGGCTTGGGACAGACTAGGCACCGTGGCACGGTGTACCAAGCGTAGATCCACTCGGCGAGGTGGGCTTGGGAACCCTGCGCACATCATTTGGGGCCGTGAGCGACACCCCGGCCGGATCTCCCCACGGATGGAACCCGAATAGGCGATAAACCTGGACTAGAGTCTTGTGTGGTTAGTCAGGTCGTGGCCGACACCCTCGCCAGGCTTCCGCTTGAAGGTTGCCGAGATACACGAGATGTACATGGCGGTAAGTGGCGAGAGCGTGTGTGAAGAAGTACACCCCTGCAGGGTTAACATGATCTATTCGAATAGCCGGGTCCACGGTTATGGACTTCTTGGATGCTTACGTGGTACATAGACAACTTGAAGTGGATACTCTAAAATACTCAAGACAAGTGTGAGTGCTATGGATGGCCTTCTCGTAGGGAGACGGGGATGAATCCATAGTGGTGTATTGTGTGGTGATTAGTGGACTCGTGTGCGCCACCTCAAATGAGTTACCAGCGGTCGTAGAATAGGATAGCCACTGAGTCAAAGCTGGCTTGCTGCAACTAAACCCCACTTTGCCTTCTTGATACAAGTGCATGTATGATAGGATCTGATGGAAGTCTTGCTGAGTACCTTTGTACTCATGTTTGCTTAATTTATGTTTTGCAGATGAGATTGATGTCTCACTAGTAGTTCCGCCTGGACTTCGACAAGTAGCTTGTACCTCAGCTACGTTCTTGGACGAGTGTTGTAGATAGTCAGGCTCTTCAGCCTTTTTCATTTGTAGATGTTTGTACTCAAACATGTTGTGCTTCCGCTTGTTGCTTGTATGCTCTGAATGTTGGGTCATGAGACCCATGTTTGTAATATCTGGCTCCTCGGAGCCTAATGAATAAATACTTTGTTTATTAGAGTCTTGTTGTGATGCCATGTTGTATTTGCACATATTGAGCATATTGTGTGTATGTTATTGAAATGCTTGGTATGTGTGGGATCCGACACCTAGTTGTTTACCCTTGGTAGCCTATCTTACAGGGAAATGTCTCCTAGTGCTTCCACTGAGCCCTGGTAGCTTGCTACTGCTCCGGAACACTTAGGCTGACCGGCATGTGTCCTTCTTCGTTCCTGTGTCTGTCCCTTAGGGGAAATGTCACGCGTTTTTCCTTTAAGTCCCTGTAGCTTGCTACGACTTGGGTTCATACGTTGATGACCGACACGTTCGTTGCTGGGTCACGTATGCCTGTCTCTGTAATTTAGTGCCACTTTTGGTTTATAACTGGTCATGTCAGCCCGGGTTCTCTGTCATATGGACGCTAGCGACACTATCATATACGTGAGCCAAAATGCGCAAACGGTCCCGGGCCAGGTAAGGTGGCACCCATGGGGATACCGTGCGTGAGGCCGCAAAGTGATATGGTGTGTTACATGCTAGACCGGTGTGACTTAGGATCGGGGTCCCGACATTTCACCTCTCACGTTCTTCATAGTGATCAACAGATATAAATCCCAACTGCCTCAAAGAATATAGCTATGCTCCCCGGCAACGGCACCAGAAAATAGTCTTGATAACCCGCAACTATAGGGGATCGCAACAGTTTTCGAGGGTAGAGTATTCAACCCAAATTTATTGATTCGACACAAGGGGAGCCAAAGAATACTCTTAAGTATTAGCAGTTGAGTTCTCAATTCAACAACACATGGAAGACTTAATATCTGCAGCAAAGTATTTAGTAGCACAATAGTATAGAAGTAACGGTAATAGTGGTAAAAGTAATAGTAGCAGTTTCGTAGTAATTGTAACAGTGGCAGCGGAAAAGTAACAAAGCAAGGAGAAATATGTGGAAAGCTCGTAGGCATTGGATTAGTGATGGATAATTATGTTGGATGCGATTCCTCATGTAATAGTTATAACATAGGGTGACACAGAACTAGCTCCAGTTCATCAATGTAATGTAGGCATGTATTCCGAATATAGTCATACGTGCTTATGGGAAAGAACTTGCATCACATCTTTTGTCCTACCCTCCCGTGGCAGCGGGGTCCTATTGGAAACTAAGGGATATTAAGGCCTCATTTTAATAGAGTACCGGACCAAAGCATTAACATTTACTGAATACATGAACTCCTCAAACTACGGTCATCACCGAGAGTGGTCCCGATTATTGTCACTTCGGGGTTGCCGGATCATAACACATAGTAGGTGACTATTGACCTGCAAGATAGGACCAAGAACTCACATATATTCATGAAAACATAATAGGTTCAGATCTAAAATCATGGCACTCGGGCCCTAGTGACAAGCATTAAGCATAGCAAAGTCATAGCAACATCAATCTTAGAACATAATGGATACTAGGGATCAAACCCTAACAAAACTAACTCGATTACATGGTAAATCTCATCCAACCCATCAACGTCCAGCAAGCCTGCGATGGGATTACTCACGCACGGCGGTGAGCATCATGGAATTGGTGATGGAGGAAGGTTGATGATGACGACGGCGACGATCTCCACTCTTCGGAGCCCCGAACGGACTCCAGATCAGCCCTCCCGAGAGAGATTAGGGCTTGGCGGCGGCTCCGTATCGTAAAACGCGATGAATCCTTCTCTCTGATTTTTTTCTCTCCCCGAAAGTGAATATATGGAGTCAGAGCTGAGGTCGGGGGAGCATCAGGGGGGCACGAGACAGGGGGGCGCGCCCAGAGGGGGTGGGCGCACCACCCACCCTCGTGGAGAGGGTGTGGGCCCACTGGTCTTGATTCTTTCGCCAGTATTTTTTATATATTTCAAAAATATTCTCCGTTGATTTTTAGGTCATTCCGAGAACTTTTATTTCTGCACAAAAATAACACCATGGCAATTCTGCTGAAAACAGCGTCAGTCCGGGTTAGTTCCATTCAAATCATGCAAGTTAGAGTCGAAAACAAGGGCAAATGTGTTTGGAAAAGTAGATACGTTGGAGACGTATCAACTCCCCCAAGCTTAAGCTTTGCTTGTCCTCAAGCAATTCAGTTGACAAACTGATAGTGATAAAGAAAAACTTTTACAAACTCTGTTTGCTCTTGTTGTTGAAAATATGTAAAGTCAACATTCAAGTTTTCAGCAAAGATTATGAACTAGCCACATTCACAATAACTTTTATGTCTCGCTTTTACTCATATCAATGACATAATCAGCTAGCGAGTAATAATAATAAACCTCGGATGACAACACTTTCTCAAAACAATCATAATATGATATAACAAGATGGTATCTCGCTGGCCCTTTGTGAGACCGCAAAGTGTAAATGCAGAGCACCTCTAAAGATCAAGGATTGACTAGACATTGTAATTCAGGGTAAAAGAGATCCAGTCACAATCATACTCAATGCAAATTAATAGCAATACATGCAAATGACAACGGTGCTCTCCAACTGGTGCCTTTTTTTAATAAGAGGATGATGACTCAACATAAAGGTAAATAGATAGGCCCTTCGCAGAGGGAAGCAGGGATTTGTAGAGCTACCAGAGCTCAAGTTTTGAAATAGAGATAAATAATATTTGAGGGGTATACTTTCATTGTCAACATAACAACCAAGAGTTCTCGATATCTTCCATGCTACACACATTATAGGCGGTTCCCAAACAGAATGGTAAAGTTTATACTCCCCTACCACCAACAAGCACACTCCACGGCTGGCCCGAAACAACGGGTACCGTCCAAACTAACAATAGTCATGGGGTAGTTTTGTTTAATTATTTTGATTTGATTTGAGCATGGGACTGGGCATCCCGGTTACCGACCATTTTCTCGTGAATGATGAGCGGAGTTCACTCATCGTGAGAATAACCCACCTAGCATGGAAGATATAGACAGCCCTAGTTGATACATGAGTTGTTCGAGCATACAAAACATAATTTCATTTGAAGGTTTAGAGTTTGGCACATACAAATTTACTTGGAACGGTAGGTAAGTACCGCATATAGGAATATATAGTGGACTCGTATGGAATAACTTTGGGGTTTGTGGAAGTGGATGCACAAGCGGTATTCCTGCTTAGTACAAGTGAAGGCTAGAAAGAGACTGAGAAGCGACCGGATAGAGAGCGACAACAGTCATGAACATGCATTAAGACAAATCAACGATGAGTGCAAGCATGGGTAGGATATAAATCACCATGAACATAAATATCGTGGAGGCTATGTTGATTTTGTTTCAACTACATGCATGAACATGTGCCAAGTCAAACCACTTGAATCGTTCAAAGGAGGATACCACCCTATCATACCACATCATAAGCATTTTAATAGCATGTTGGCATGCAAGGAAGACCATTACAACCTCCTAGCTAATTAAGCATGGCATGAGCAACTATAATCTCTAATTGTCATTGCAAGCATGTTTCATTCATAATAGGCTGAATCGGGAATGATGAACTATTCATATTTACAAAACAAGATAGGTTGAGTTCATACCAGCTTCTCTCATCTCAATCAGTCCATCATATATCGTCACTATTTCCTTTCACTCGCACGACCGAACGGTGTGGATAATAATAATAGTGCACGTGCATTAGACTAAGGTGGAATCTGCAAGCGTTTAATACAAAGGAGAATACAAGGTAATATGGCTCTTGGTTAAATCAACAATAATGCATATAAGAGCCACTAAGCATTTTCATCATGGTCTTCTCCTCTTGGCCCCCAAAGAAAAGAAAAGAAATAAAACTATTTACACGGGAAAGCTCTGAACAAGCAAAAGAAGAACGAGAAATCTTTTTGGGTTTTCTTTTAATTACTACTACTACCAGCATGGAAGGTAAACTAGCTAAAAGCTACAACTACAAATTTTTTTGTTTTTCTTAAGGTTTTTGTAACACACAAGAGAAAGACTTAGAAAAGAAAATAAACTAGCATGGATAGTACAGTGAAAAAGTATGAGCACCGACAATTGGAATGAGTGTGTGAACATGAATGTAATTTCGGTGAGAAATACGTACTCCCCCAAGCTTAGGCTTTTGGCCTAAGTTGGTCTATTGCCACAGCTGGCCTGACGGATATCCAAAGTCGTAGTTGGGGTTGTACTGCGATGCAGTGGCTATTGCCTGATGAGCTGCAGCTTGGAGACGAGCCGCCTTCGTCCTCTCCTCATACACGTTCGCCTCCTCCCTGGTTATAACATATCTCTTTTTTGCCTGAAAGTCAAAGAAAGTAGGAGCAGGGAGAGTAATATAGACAGTGCGACGCCTGTCAAAGATTAGTCGGTACTGTAGGAATTGTTCATTCCTCTCAACAAACTGATGGCGAACCATAGCATTATAATCTAGATAACCAGGAGGCAACTTCGCATCGTTTTCATGTATGGGTACACGAAGATAATTAGCCACTCGAGTTGCATAAATTCCACCAAACAAATCTCCACTTAAACCGCTAAGATGCAACCTTCGTGCAACAATAGCCCCCAAGTCATATTGTCTATCACCTAATACCGCAGTTTTGAGGACACTAAGATCTGGGACGCATATGTGGCAAGCCTCAACATTAACGTTAATGCATCTACCAATGAAGAGAGCAAAAAAATGTATGGAAGCGAAATGAATGCTCCCTAAGGTAGCTTGTGTGATTTCTCTAGATTCCCCCACGGTGATACTTGCTAGAAAGTCCTTATATTCAGATTTGCGAGGTTCACCAACATTACCCCACTGCGGGAGTTTGCAAGCATCATTAAAAAATTCTAAGTCCATGGTATAAGATTTAACATACAGATCAAATAAGACAGTGTGAGAATTGCGTGAAGATGTAAATTTAAACCTACTAATAAAGGAATCAATTAAGTAGTGGTATTGTGGGCACTTATCTGACACGAAGTCCTCAAGATCAGCATTACGCACATACGTGTCAAATTCTTCCTTGATGCCTGCCTGGACCATAAACTCCTCCGACGGCCATTCACAAAGCCGCATTTGAGCTTCCCTCGGTAGTTCATCGTTCGGCTGACGTATCGCGAGCCTCGGTCCTTGCTTCCTTGAGGAACCACCTTGGTAGATTTTCCTATGCTTTTTTCTCTGAAAACTTTCTGAAATTTTTAGTGACTCAAAATAAAAGTGAACCAAACTCAACAAGATTGATAGCAACTACTCCCACAAGTGCCTAGAGACTATATCATGCATTAGAACTACTTTTGACCACATAAATTTGACATGCAAGCTCAAGAACAGGGTCACCTAAGCAGCAAAAATTTATAATAAATAAAGCACTAGAACAAAAACTAATTGGACCATTGGAGGAGTCACATACCAAAGAACAATCTCCCCAAACAGTTTTGTGAATGGAGATTTGAGCATGGAGATCGAAAATGGCAGCAAGATGAGCTAGAACACTGGTTTGAGCTATGGAAGGATTTTTTTTCTGGGGGGAGATGAAGTGTGTGGGTGCTGGAATAAGCGGAGGGGGGCACGTGGGGCCCACGAGGCAGGGGTGCGCCCTGTACCCTCGTGGCCAGGTGGTGTGGCCCTCTGATGTGTTCTGAGTGCCAAATATTCTTAAATATTCTAGAAAAAATCATTTTTCATTTTCAGGGCATTTGGAGAAGTTTTATTTTCGTGGTATTTTTTATTGCAAGAATAATTCAGAAAACGGACAGAAAATACTATTTTTTTTCTTTATTTAATCTAAATAACAGAAAGTAAAAAGAGGATCCAGAGATTTGTGCTTTCTAACTTCATCCATCTCATGTTCATCAAAAGGAATCCATTAACAAGGTTGATCAAGTCTTGTTAATAAACTCTTTCCGAATAACATGAAACCGGAGAATTTTCGAATAAAACTAGGTTACCTCAATGGGGATATGTATGTCCCCAACAATAAGAATATCATATTTCTTCTTGACAGTAGGAAGAGGAAATTCAAAACCTCCAATGATAATCGTTGAAAATTTTCCAATAGAATTGATATTGTGGACCTGAGGTTGTTTCCTCGAAAAGTGTACTGTATGCTCATTATCATTAACATGAAAAGTGACATTGCCTTTGTTGCAATCAATAACAGCCCCTGCAGTATTCAAAAAGGGTCTACCAAGGATAATCGACATACTATTGTCCTCGGGAATATCAAGGATAACAAAGTCCGTCAAAATAGTAACATTTGCAACCACAACAGGCACATCCTCACAAATACCGACAGGTATAGCAGCTAATTTATCGGCCATTTGCAAAGATATTTCAGTAGGTGTCAACTTATTCAAATCAAGTCTACGATATAAAGAGAGAGGCATAACACTAACACCGGCTCCAAGATCACATAAAGCAATTTTAACATAGTTTCTTTTAATGGAGCAAGGTATAGTTGGTACTCCTGGATCTCCTAGTTTCTTTGGTATTCCACCTATAAAAGTGTAATTGGCAGGCATGGTGGAAATTTCAACTTCAGGTATCTTTCTTTCATTTGTAATAATATGTTTCATATACTTAGCATAAGGATTTGTTTTAAGCATATCAATCAAACGCATACGTAAAAAGATAAGTCTAATCATTTCAGCAAAGCGCTCAAAATCCTCATCATCCTTTTTCTTGGATGGTTTAGGAGGAAAAGTCATGGGTTTCTGATCCCATGGTTATCTTTCTTTACCGTGCTTCCTAGCAACAAAGTCTCTCTTATCATAACGTTGATTCTCTGATTGTGGGTTATCAAGATCAATAACAGGTTCAATTTCTACATCATCGTTATTGCTAGGTTGAGCATCATCATGAACATCATCATTAACATTATCACTAGGTTCATGTTCGTTACCAGATTGTGTTTCAGCATCAGAAATAGAAATATCATTGGGATTCTCAGGTGTGTCAACAACTGGTTCACTAGAAGCATGCAAAATCATATCATTTTTCTTTTTCTTCTTCTTAGAAGAACTAGGTGCATCTACATTAATTCTCTGGGAATCTTGCTCAATTTTCTTAGGGTGGCCCTCAGGATACAGAGGTTCCTGAGTCATTCTACCCCCTCTAGTCACAACTCTAATAGCATTATCATTTTTCTTACTATTTAGTTCATTGAACAAATCATTTTGTGCTTTAAGTACTTGTTCTACTTGAGTGGTAACCATAGAAGCATGTTTACTAATGAGTTTAAGTTCACCTTTTACTCTAGACATATAAACACTCAAGTGTTCAATCATATAAGCATTACGTTTTAATTGTCTACCAACATAAACATTGAAGTTTTCTTGTTTAACAACAAAACTATCAAACTCATCTAAGCATTGGCTAGCAGACTTATAACGAGGAATATCACCTTCATCAAATCTATAGAGAGAATTTACCTTTACTACCTATGTCGGGTTATCAAGACCATGTATTTCTTCAATAGGTGGTAAATTCTTAACATCTTTAGCTTTAATACCTTTTTCTTTCATAGTTTTCTTTGCCTCTTGCATATCTTCAAGACTGAGAAATAGAATACCCCTTTTCTTCGCAGTTGGCTGAGGAGCTGGTTCAGGAAGTGTCCAATTGTTTTCATTACTCAACATATTATTTAATAGCAATTCAGCTTGATCAACAGTTCTTTCCCTGAAAACACAACTATCAAGGTGGTCTCTGGAAGCATCGGTTAGTCCAATAGAAAAGATATCAAGTATTTCATTTTTCTTAAGAAGATGATCAGGCAAAGCATTAAGTAATTGGATAAGCCTCCCCCAAGCTTGTGGGAGACTCTCTTCTTCAATTTGCACAAAATTATATATTTCCCTTAAGGCAGCTTGTTTCTTATGAGCAGGAAAATATTTAGCAGGACTACGCACACAACCAGGATCAAGAAAATTAAACCATGTTTTAGCATCACCCTTTAACGAGAACGGAAATAACTTAAGGATGTAGTAGTAATGAAATTTTTCCTCATTGGTGAATAGGATGGCTATATCATTCAGTTTAGTAAGATGTGCCACAACAGTTTTAGATTCATAGCCATGGAAAGGATCAGATTCAAGTAAAGTAATTAACTTAGGATTGACAGAGAAATCATAATCCTTATCGGAAATACAGATAGGTGAAGTAGCAAAAGCAGGGTCATATTTCATTCTGGCATTCAAAGACTTTTATTTCAGCTTAGCTAACAGTTTCTTAAGATCATACCTATCATTGCAAGCTAAAAGATCTCTAGCAATTTCTTCATCCATAACATAACCCTTAGGCACAACAGGAAATTCATATCTAGGGGGCGAATCTTCATCATCACTTTCATCAATATTATCAGTTTCAATAATTTCATTCTCTCTAACCCTAGCAATGTGTTCATCAAGAAATTCACCGAATGGCACAGTATTATCAAGCATAGAAGTAGTTTCATCATAAGTATCATGCATAGCAGAAGTGGTATCATCAAGAACATGCGACAAATCAGATTCAATAGCAGGAGTAGGTGTCGCAAATTTACTCATAACAGACGGTGAATCAAGTGCAGAGCTAGATGCCAGTTCCTTACCTCCCCTGGTAGTTGAGGGAAAGATCTTGATTTTTTCATCTCTCAAGTTCTTCATAGTGATCAACAGATATAAATCCGAAGTGACTCAAATAATATAGCTATGCTCCCCGGCAACGGCGCCAGAAAATAGTCTTGATAACCCACAAGTATAGGGGATCGCAATAGTTTTTGAGGGTAGAGTATTCAACCCAAATTTACTGATTCGACACAAGGGGAGCCAAAGAGTACTCTCAAGTATTAGCAGTTGAGTTGTCAATTCAACCACACATGGAAGACTTAATATCTGTAGCAAAGTATTTAGTAGCAAACTATTATGGAAGTAATGGTAACAGTGGTAAAAGTAACAGTAGCAGTTTTGAAGTAACTGTAATTGTGACAGCGAAAAAGTAACTAAGCAAGCAGCAATATGTGGAAAGCTCATAGGTATTGGATCAGTGATTGATAATTATGTCAGATGCGATTCCTCGTGTAATAGTTATAACATAGGGTGACACAGAACTAGCTCCAGTTCATCAATGTAATGTAGGCATGTATTCCGAATATAGTCATACGTGCTTATGGGAAAAAAACTTGCATCACATCTTTTGTCCTACCCTCCCGTGGCAGCGGGGTCCTATTGGAAACTAAGGGATATTAAGGCCTCCTTTTAATAGAGTACCGGACCAAAGCATTAACATTTACTGAATACATGAACTCCTCAAACTACAGTCATCACCGAGAGTGGTCCCGATTATTGTCACTTCGGGGTTGCCGGATCATAACACATAGTAGGTGACTATTGACCTGCAAGATAGGACCAAGAACTCACATATATTCATGAAAACATAATAGGTTCAGATCTAAAATCATGGCACTCGGGCCCTAGTGACAAGCATTAAGCATAGCAAAGTCATAGCAACATCAATCTTAGAACATAATGGATACTAGGGATCAAACCCTAACAAAACTAATTCGATTACATGGTAAATCTCATCCAACCCATCACCGTCCAGCAAGCCCACGATGGGATTACTCACACACGGCGGTGAGCATCATGGAATTGGTGATGGGGGAAGGTTGATGATGACGACGGCGACGATCTCCACTCTCCGGAGCCCCGAACGGACTACAGATCAGCCCTCCCGAGAGAGATTAGGGCTTGGCGGCGGCTCCGTATCGTAAAACGCGATGAATCCTTCTCTCTGATTTTTTTTCTCCCCGAAAGTGAATATATGGAGTCGGAGCTGAGGTCGGTGGAGCATCAGGGGGCCCACGAGACAAGGGGCGCGCCCAAGGGGGTGGGACCAGCGCACCCCCCACCCTCGTGGACAGGGTGTGGGCCCCCTGGTCTTGATTCTTTCGCCAGTATTTTTTATATATTCCAAAAATATTCTTCGTTGATTTTTAGGTCATTCCGAGAACTTTTATTTCTGCACAAAAATAACACCATGGCAATTCTACTGAAAACTGCGTCAGTCCGGGTTAGTTCCATTCAAATCATGCAAGTTAGAGTCGAAAACAAGGGCAAAAGTGTTTGGAAAAGTAGCGTATCACTTAGCATCGGGCCGCACATGCAGCCTGTACTCGGAGAAATCCCTCGGAACACCCGGCATATCCTTTGGAGACCATGCGAAGATATCCCAATACACACGGAGGAAGTCGACGAGCTCGCTTTCCTATTTGCTATCAAGGTTGGAACCTATGACAGCAAACTGCTCCCGGTGCACTGGGTCCAAGATGATCTTCTTGTTTTCCTTGGTCGGCTTGAAGGAGGCCTCGCCGTCTGCCGCCTTAGCGTGAGTCGGCGCAGCCGGCTACTCGCCAGCCATGGCCATGGCCCGCTCAATGAGGCGCTTCTCTTGGGCGGTGACGAAAGACTCGGCCAGCCGGGAGCTGGCTCCCGCACACTCGGATGACTTCTTGTAGTCACCGACGATGGTGATGATGCCCTTGGGACCCGGCATATTGGTCTTTAGGTACGCATAGTGCGGAACCATCATGAACTTGGCCATCGCTGGCCGGCCCAAAAGCGCGTGGTAGGGACTGTCCAAGTCAGCCACTTCAAACCATATGGGCTCACAGCGGAAGTGATTGTTGTCACCAAATAGAATGTTGATCTTGATCTTGCCGAGTGAAGTGTGGGAAAGCCCAGGGACAATGCCATGGAACACGGTCTGGCTGGGCAGGAGCTGCTTCTCCTTGATGCCTAGCTTTTCCATGGTGTCACGGTAGAGGATGTTGATGTTGTTGCCGCCATTTATCAGGACTCGGGAGAAGCGGCAAGTCCGCCTCTCGGTGGAGAAGGTGTGGTCCAACACCATGGCATAGGCACCCGGCGTGGGCATCACGGCCGGGTGGTCCTCACAGCTCCATGTGATGGGCTTCTCGGACCAGTGCATGAACCGGGGGACCTCAGGAATGACAACGTTCACCTTACAGTGTTGTTGACGCCGACTGCGCTTGTCGTCGGCTTCACTTGTGAAGACAACGTAGGCGGCGTTCTCGTTGGGGAATTCATCTTGGAGCATGCCGATAGGGCAGGCCGGCTGGAGGAGGCGGCAGGGCCTCCCCCTTGGCGATTCAGGCGAGCCAGTTGCACCGCTGAGTCGTATGGTTGGACGATTTCACACCGCTGTGGAACTTGCATGGAGCGTCGAGGGCCTGATCAAAGGAGAAGGCCGGCTGCCAGGCACCCTTGTCGCCCCGCTGACGCTTGGGGTCGGGTTAGCCCGCCGGTTGCTGGTCCTGGTTTTCAATGGTTGCCACCTGTCGGCTGTTGGAAGTCGGCTCCTCGGCCTTGCGCTTGTTGTTGTTCGGCTGCTGACGACGGTTGGAATCACCAGCCGACGCCGGGGTATTCGGTGAGATCACCTTTCTGGGTGAGTCAACCCGGATCTTTGACTTCATGGAGGAGTCGACCGTAGCGTACTTGTCCGCTATCGCCAGGAGCTCGTCCAGAGTGGTCGGCCCGTCACACATGAGCTTGTGCTTGAGCAGGGTGCCCTCTTGGCACCCGGCGATGAACTACTCGATGGCTTGCACCTAATGCACCCCCTCGCAGGAGTTCCGCAACTTGGCCCAGCGTGTCAGGTAGTCACGAGCAGACTCGATCGGCCCCTGAACACACATGGAGAGCTGGCGAGGCTTGGGGCCGCTTGTAAGTGATGCTAAAGTTGCGCACGAAAGCTTCATTGAAGTCCAACCAGGTGTTGATGTTGTTGCGCTTGAGGCTATTCATCCATGTCCGGGCCATGCCCTGCAACATGAGCGGAACATACTTCATGGTAACGCGCTTGTTGCCGTTGGCTATGTTGACTGCCATGGCATAGTCGATGAGCCAGTCGACTTCATAGTGCAGTTGTACTTCAAAGTGTCGCGGGGAAGTGATAACCCTTTGGGGAAGGGCTCGTCGCCGATGCGGGGGCCGAAGCAGGCCGGGCCGACTGCATCCACTTCCTCCATCGCTAGGGACCGAGCCAGCTGCTCGATTTGGTGGCGAGCATCATTGTCGTCGACTGCTCCACGGGGGCCTAGCCAGCCCCCCATAGTCGGGTGATCAACCGGCACCGAAGAAACCGGCCTCTCCCTGCGGAGAGGCGGACGTTCATCATGTTGGCGCTAGCCCTCCGGGTTCGGAGGAACATGTTGGCTGCTCACACCCGTGTGCTGAGAGCACTGGCTATGGCTAGGAGCTGGCCCCGCGTTCTGGTTGCGGCCACCACCATTATGGGACCGCGAGGTCGCTCCTTACTCGCAGCGGGTCTCCGGGAGGTCGGCCTGCTTGTCGGCCGCCAGCACGTGGTTGGATGTGTCTTGATGCGTGTTCACAGCGTTGAGGAGCTCTTGGAGGCGCTCCATATGAACGCGTCGCTCGTCGCCCTACAAGGTTCAGAGGTCCTCTGCCGCCGCCAGTGCAGTGCGCAGGTTCTGCGCTGGGGTCTCGTAGATCGGGCGTCCGACTTCCAGCATGCTGGCGATGGCTACGCCACGCTGCCGGATGGCACCGGCCCAGCTAGGCTCGGCAGCAGCTGGCGTGCCGCCAGTGATGCGGTCGATCTCACACTGGTTAGCTTCCGCGCGGCGCTTCATGGCCGCCGGCTTGGTGGCGTTGTCGAGGATCTTGACGCGCATTGCTTCCAGCGCCGCAGGCTCGGTTTCGTCGTCGACGGGAGCGGCCAAGTCCTGCATTGCTAGTGGCAATGGGTCCTCAGCGGCTCCGTCAGCGGGTTGGCTTTCACCAATGACCATCGCCTCCACGAAGACGTCGGCGTCGAGCGCGCCAGCAGAGACATCGCTGGTGACAGGAGGGAGTGGGTCGTCGATGATGACCACATCGTCGGGGTACTCATCAGTGTGGCCTCGTCGGAGAGGCTGAGCTTCCCGAAGAGGTCAAGGAAGCCGCTCGCGGGGCAGATGGCTCCCACGTCGAGCGATGCGCTGGTGCAAGCGCAAGCGACCGCATCGGGCTGGTTGATCAAGCCAAACGCGACGCGCTCGCCGGAGAGGAAGGCGGTTCCCGTCCAGAATGTGTCTCCGGCCGACGCCGCGGATGGTCCCACGGTGGGCGCCAATTGTCGTGGTAATCTCACATCAGATGCCAGGGGGTGGCTTATCACGGGTGGAGCCAAGAGGACGTCGTCGGGCCCTGGAAGCGGGAGTGAGCACGAGCTTGATCATACACGGGGTCGTACACGAGACGTACCCAGGTTCGGGGCTCTACGGGGAGATAACACCCCTAGTACTACGCTGCGGGGTCTCTGGATGATGACTATGATCACAAGTATACAAGCTTGCTCCTTGAGCTGTATTGCTAGATGAGGAAGAAGGGCAGGGTTAGCTCTCTTCTCCTAGCTATGGTGTGTGGTGGAATGAATGTTGAACTAGAACCCAACTCTCTGCATGGGTGAACCCTGGGGGTCTTATAGGCCGACCCCCAGGGGTACAATGGTAATACGTCCAGATTGTGGGACCCGGGTGTCTGTGTCTAGGGTCGCTGGGTTCCCCACCGACTGCTGGGGCCCGCCTCTAGAGGGCCCTGCCAGCTGCCGAGAATCCGGCCGACAAGTAGGGCTCACCGCCTGTGGGCCTGCCGATTGCCTTTTACTGTGGCGCCATCCTTGCTGACAAGGGCGGCGTCATGCGTCACATGGCTACAATCCCACGTCGCGCGGGTTGGTGTCGCCTGGTCGGGGCGCACTGTAGCCACGCTCCCCCGAACCCCGGGGGAGAGCAGGTGGCACTGTTGCGACGCTCCATCTTGGTCATGGTCAATGAGTGCAGATTCCTGTGTGGAGGGGGCGGCTGCTGGGAACCAGCCCGCCCCTTAAGCCACCTTCTTGGACCACGCCGCTTCCTGGAAGTTGGCCTAGAAGCCGATCGCTTGCCCAGTCGGCCTAAGGGGCTTTGCTAGCCCCGATGTCTTGAAATATCCTAGGGCCCGGATGAGGCTACCCGGTGTACATAACCCCGGCAGAGGGACAGAAGAGAAAGGCACTTGGTCATCCTGCACTTGCTCCACAACTGATCAAGAAGAAGAAGAAGAAACCAACTGCTCACGCTGTTGAGGCACCTAGGCAAGAAATTCCCAAGATTATCTTCCCACCAAATTTCTCTGTCCCGAAGCCATCAGTCCCCTCTGCTACCTCGGAAAGAAAGAGGACTCGGCAAGCTGAAGCTAAAACTCGCAAGCGCAAGCAACAAGAAGCCCCTGTCGGATTCAGGGCTCCGCAGACCCTATATAGATTTGAACTCTGGGGTGCATGCGAAGAACTCAACTTCCCCTGTCTGCCTACTCGTCGATCTCAAGGCCTAGCTCGATGAACAGGAAGGAAATGGGACAAGGCAGTTTACGTAGGTTCGGGCCACCTTGCGGTGTAATACCCTACTCCTGCTTTGTGGTGGATTAGCCTCAAGGAGGGCTGAGGATGAACTAGTACCGTGGAGGAACAACCTTAGGAGGTGTGTTCTTGCTTGAGTGGGGATGAGGGTGGTCCGAATGATCTGTCCCCTCTATGGTAGTGGCTAGGCTATATTTATAGTGGCCTTGGTCCACCTCCCCCAAACGAAGGCGGGAAGGGATCCCACAACGTCCAAATTTGAAGCGGGGCAGCTAGTACATCTTATCCTGATGAAAGGTGGTATTCGCGTGCAAAGCTTCTTGCCGTGACATCATGGTGGACTCGATGATGACCTTCGTCCTATCGTCCTGCCGATCTTGGTCTTGTTGCATGGAAATGGAAACCTTTGGATGATTCCTCGGGACTCCGCGCCTGCGCTTGCCTCTTTAGCACCAAAGAGGAAACCTGTAGTACTGCACCCGCTGGCGCTCGCCTGGCCTTGGTCGTCATGGCTTGCGTCATCTGAACCTCACGAGGTGGGGGCTTGCATAGAAATTTCCGCTCCTCATGAGCCAGCCTAGAGAGGATGCTCCCCCTGGAGGCCTTGGTGTCGTCCACATCGCGAGGCTTGACCCTTCACAAGGGTCTTGCATGTCGATGATGAAGATGGGTCATACCAGGCTGGTGATGGAGCCACGCCATGGGCCGCGGGCAGGCAAGTCTAGGTACCCTGGTTCCCAGAACGCCGGCAGTAGCCCCCGGGCCCAAGGCACGCTCGGACTTGGCTTCAAGGCGAAGCCAAGGGGCAAGGGCGAAGCGCCGCGGGCCCGAACCGCCTGCGGACCTGGTCAACGCATGGCGCGTGATGCGACGTGGGCGTCTTCTCTTCCCCACGCTGCCGCGGAAAAGAGCATGTTGCATGCAAAAAGATCATTATTACCGGAGATCGTGGAGGCCGACGGTTGGCCTTTCTCTTGCTATAAATGAGAGGAGGGGCGGAGCCCTCCTGCTCATCTCCATCTACTCACTGCTTGCTCCTTCCTCCTCCTTCTTGTCTCACCGTCTTGCCGAAACGTCCATGGCACCGACGAGGAGGTTCTCCGCCGCAGAAAAAGGGAAGACCCCCAAGGAGGGGCCAGGTACACCGCCGCCCAACAGAGGCCGCGGACGCCCCCGCAAGCACGCCTCAACCCCGGCGGTGGCTTCTCGGGAACGCGGGCACACCTCTTCGAGGGCAGGCGTCACCTCCGGGAGCCGCGGCGGCGCTTCTTCGCGCGGTGGAAGCCGCCGAGGACGGAGCGACTCCTGCGATGGGGAGAGGCGCTTTGTGGTTGCTCGGCCTTCACGGCCGCACTCCCGCTCAGTGGATGCATTCCCGGAGTTCGTCGTGTGGTCGGCGAAGCCCGCCGGCACGTGGCTCTCGCTCCCGCACTTCTTCGCAGGTGCGCTGCCGTCCGCGGGGCTCGATGGCCTCTGGCTGCAGGCCGACTGCTGTTGCAACAGGGCCTCATGGGTGGGGATCGAGGTCACCGCCGCGGGCAACGTGTCCTTAACCCACGGTTGGCAGCCGTTTGCCCGTTCGCTAGCAGCCCTTGCACCCCCGAGCCCCCACCAGCGCACAAACAGGACGCCAGCCATGGCTAGTCAAGGCCAACTCCAGCCACCGGATGAGATCCCCAGCCAGGGCCGGCAACCGTCGTCGATGCGCAGCCCCGTGCCATCCGGGACACTAGTGGCCAGATCTGGCTAAATCAGATCGAGCCACCCGGCCACCACGGACACCGCCAAAGGCCACTGTGGGAGTGCGACAGACACTGGAGCCCCCCGTCGACGCCCTAGGTCGCGCCACCGCGCCGGCACTGAGGGAAGAGAGGTTCCCGCCGCCGACGACGATGACCGGGCTTTGCCTCGCGGCGAGGAGGAGAGGCTCAGGCCCGACGGTGGTAGGTCACTAGCGAGAGCAACTCGGGAGGGGCAGGCCAGTTTGGACGACAAAATGTAAACAAGAGTGCCTGCACTTATCGTTGGGACGTCATTTCTGGCTCCTTAATCCTTCGAACCTAAATTGTACCCCCATGAATCTTGTTTATGATCAATAAAATGGTGTGTGTTTAGATTAAAAAAATGGGTAACTAATTATGCAAGTGTTTGTTAATTTTTCTATTAAACTAGTCATAGTTTTACAAAGGTCAAAATTGATATACACTGTATTATACTCCTTCATGGCTGTGAGAGTATTAAAGTTAGTACAAAGTTAAGACCGTTATTTTAGGACGGTGAGAATATTATACTCCCTCCGTCCCAAAATAACTAACTCGAGTTTGTACTAACTTTAGTTAGGACGGGGGAGTATTATGAAAGGGGTACGAGTAGTAATCGAATTTGTGAAATAACTAGAATAATATTCCCTACGTCCCAAAATAAGTGTCTTGAGTTTAGTACAAATTTATACTAGAGCTAGTACAAAGTTGAGACACTTATTTTGAGACGGAGGGAGTAGTAGTTACCAAGCGGGTGCACCCCTAAGCCCAAGCCCAAGCCCAATAAAAATACGGCACAGAGCTCCCGTGACCCCCTCTTCCCCATCGCCAGCGTCTGCAACCCCACTCTTTCCTCCCAGCAACGCCGCCGCCCCAGATCTACAAGCTCAAGATGCCGCCGGCCGCCGGGTTCAAGTGCCCCACCTGCCCGAAGACCTTGGAAAGCATGGCGTTGTTCAACACCCACGTGCTTGCTTGCGCAGCAGAGAAAAAACTTCAGGCAGACGCTCTGGAGCGCGTGAAGAAATTACAGAAGGAACGAGCCGACGAGCTGGCGGAGTCCGTCGGGAAGCGCAAGCAGAGGCGTGCCGCCAACACGCAGCCCCCACCACCGCCCCCTCCGTACTGACGATGAGGTACGGAGTCCTCTTCATCTTTCTCTAATTGTCTTTTCGCTGAAGCGTCTGAATCCATGGGTTCAGACATCCATTCCAGGTCAAATTGAAGTAAAAGTAGGGTTGATGACAATCTAAAAGATTCTACAAGGGATTTATACAATGTGTCTCTTAAAAACAATCTTAGTTCCTGCCATCATGACACCCAGGAACGGCCTGATGCACATGCATCAGGGTCCAGATTTTTTTCCACTGCTACGTATTTACCATCTATTATCATATTTTAGTCAAAAAATTAAATACATTTCAGTCATATGCATCAGCGTAGCATCATCCTTTCATCGTAATGTTCCCGGCTCCACGACACGACTACCCTTGCCTCCTCGCGGCGGCCACTGAGCTCAGCAGCGATGCTAGCACCTTGTGCACCTGACCCTTGGCTCCTTGCTGTCACTAGTAAGCATGCACATGAAATTCACGTGCATCAAAGATGAGATATCTTTGCATCAACAAGATGAGACATCGTTTAAAAAAAATACGAGACTTCATGTGTGCCTGGTGTCGACAATGGATACTCTGGCCCGTATAACCTATGCAGATATTTTCAGTCAGAATATTTCTTCAAGCTGGTACAACCTACAGATATTTTAAATGCATTTCACCGTTAGCAATACCGCCACTCTAGGTATTCATTATTCAAACGGGGGACACTCCCCTGATCCAAAAAGAGAATAGATGCATCTAGATTATTATTTTTCATCTGCATTTAGATAAGGGAAATAACTACTCCCTCCGTCCCATGATATAAGAACGTTTTTGACACTAGTGTAGTGTCAAAAACGTTCTTATATTATGGGACGGAGGGAGTACATGCTAAACATGCCAGGGAAACTACAAATGTTTCCAGCAGCTTCTAATATATGAGAAATAAAAGGAGAAGCAGGAGCATCAGCATTGATGTGAGAGCTTATAACAAGCAAGATATATACACTTAGTACATAATTCACCATGTGCTTATCAAGATGGCAATAAAAGGTTAATAATGACAGTAAAAATGGAAGTTGACCTCTCTCTGGATCATCAAATAAAGATAAACGTTTGCCAATAGGTGTTCATAAAATTAACTTATTATTTCTTGAAACATTAATTCGAGATATATGTCAGATGTGCACTTCTACTTATTCAATTTGGAAGCATCACATAACTAACAGAGTTTCACTTACTTCAAACAGAACAGTCACATGCATTGTAATAGCACTCAATTTGTATAATGACATTTGACCTTACCATTATGAAACCCACCAAAGATCTTCTAGATGCGAGGTACTCCCTCTGTAAACTAATATAAGAGCTTTTAGATAACTAAAGTAGTGATCTAAACGCTCTTATATTAGTTTACGCTCTTATATTAGTTTACGGAGGGAGTATAACAGTAGAAAACCCAGAATGACTCGAACTACAGGCCATCCAAACAACAACATCAATCAGTCGGTTGCACTGATCGAAGATCTTGATAATGTCCTCATATGACCGTAGCCTCCCTATAGTAGAGCACGAGCTTGTGTTGCAGGCAGACAACAAGGGAGCGCGGGCTATTAAATCCTATAGATCATTCACCCATCGCTTCCCATATCCCATCAGAATGCTAGGCACTATGAGAAAAAAGAGAAAAATAGAATTATGTACTTCAGAGGCAACTAAACAAAAACATCATAAAGCATTTGAAAAAACATTTCATACGACTTGTAAGCAGGAGCATCACCATTTGGACCTGTAGCTTATATTTAACAACTAACACATAGTAAATTTACTACCCCCGTCCGCCTCCTTGTGCCTACTCCTTCTGCATCTCCAGGCTACCAAATTTGATGTAGAAAATCAAATGCAAAGTTCCAACTCCCTTCTTCAAAATTTATTTGGCCAGAAACTATCTAGCTGGCATGGTTTCTTTTGGTAGGTATTTGTCACTTTTAACCTTTTACATATGTATACATGGTATATCATTGGACATAGTGTAACAATATTCACCAAAGATGTGTTAATGTTCTTAATTCTCTTCCTTCTAACTGGCATAATGTGAGAAAATATGCATGGTTCAGAAAAGTGATTCTTCCTGGGAAACTTCTTACTCCATATCTAAAACCAACATCAGTGTTCCAATACATTGAGTATCATTTCTTACTTATATCATTCTGTGATGTAAGCTTTGCAATTACTATATGTCAGTACAGTCTTCGTTCTGAACCATGTTCAGAAAAAAAATCCAACGCCTTGGATAGTTTAGAACTTGAGTAAATCATTCACACTATGTGGGGTGCCTTGTATCTCTTGCTGGACGTTTAATTGATCTGACGTCCTTTCCCAAAACATAAAGAAGATAGCAGCCATCGCCCATCGGTATCGAACAGGGTAAGAGTTATATATACAGTTAGGCCCTGTTTGATAACAAAGTAATATAAAAAACAAAGTATCCAAAACTACAGTAATTTAATCTCTAGGTAGAAAATACCATGGTTTTAATGTAACAACGTTTTTTTAAGTATTCACAATACAGAGGATCTGTTTGGTTACCCCACAAAACACAGTAAAGTCTCCTTCACCGCATGCACAGGCAGGTAGCAATGAGTTCGACAGTAAGAACAGCAGTAGATGATAAGCTACGGCTGTAAACGTGTAGTAGCTAGATGAAAAATATAGTGGATGGAAGTAGCACCATGGTGTAGTACTAGAATATATGGACCGACCAGACTAATGATAATTAGTGGCAGCGGCGACGACGGAGTCATTAGCAGATGGATAGTGAGAACTAGTATAAGTAGGAGGAAATAAAGATGCGTGCTTTGCAGATAGCAAGAACCGAGTTGTTGAGCCCAACGGCGAAGATGATAACAACGCTAGTCCCTTCTTTTCAGCTCCTCAGTTTTTTAAAAAGAGGTCTGAGGTTCTTCTTTTTATGCAGAGAAAAACTACAGTTTGGTAAATACTGTAGTATTAAAACTACAGTTTTTAGGGGCAACCAAACAGCTCATTGTAAATAAAACTATGATAATCTCAAATACTGTAGTATTCTCAAAAAACTTAGAAAATACTCTGCTACTAACAGGGCCTTAATTGTCATTGCAACATGGACGAAGCTGAATATTACTATGAAATTTTATGGCGCTGTCGGACACTTACCAGTGCAGCGTGTCGAGGCGGCATGTCGGCAGCATCATTTAGAATATGGTGTCGGCGTCGTTTAGAGAGATGGAGGCGTCAGCCATGACCATTCGCCCTATGCAGCGGCACTGTAGTCAATGAATAAACAACCATGTGCCTCTCGGATCTCATATGCGCGGCCTCTCAAGTCCCAACGCCTGGGATAGGGAAGACCAACAGAAGCGCAGGCCAACTCCCGCTTGATTTGCATTAACACGAGTAGGCGTATTCGTCAGATCTTCAAACAGGGAACATTCCCCAGATCCTAGCGGGGATGCAGGTGGATGATGATTCTTCATCTGTGGCATGTTAAAAAAATGGGGAACATCTTAAATCAATACAAGCACATAATGATGCTACACCTCTTGACAAATTTAATAGACAGGGATGTGAACTGAATTTTTAAACTCTCAAGTCTTGATTGGATTCAGTTAAACAAGTAAACTCTCAAGTCTTGCTTGGATTCAGTGCAATAAGTAAGGTTAATTTCTGCGTATAAAAATGACATCTAGAAAGGTGTCAAAAGGACCTTAGCTGTAGCAAATGCTGATGACTACCGATGTCAGGAACTTGTTGAAATACACAAATTGCTGTTAGGGAGGAGACAACAAAGAACATATGAAACATTCTTAGTAAGATTACCTGAATTTCGGACATTAGTGGATCATTCAAAACATCCTTGAAAAGTTCACAAGCTATTGCGTAGTAATTTTCTTGCCACTTGAGGAGTCCATCGTGGTATTATAGGAAACTGCAGATTCCTGACAACATTTAAAAGGTAATTTCAGTAAGAGCATATAAAAATCAAAATTCAGACTCTAACCCTTTTAATGTTGTGTTTCACATTACAGTGGATTATGATAATTGACCTTATCCAGCCAGCTTTTGCCTATTTTGATGTATGTTTAATTAACTTACCGCTAGTTCCATGGCTATTATCAGTTTATCACACAACAATGTTATTTAAATGCGGCAATTATTTTTGCTGTGTCAGTATTGAAAAGGGTGGGCATGGTCTACTGTCTAGAAAAAGAGAAACACAACAAGGGAAGGTAGGAGCATAATCGATGAAAGGTACGGGTTGCTATAGAATCAATAGTGCTCGTAATCAGCTAAAAATTGTCTACAGCAACGAATCAATAGTCCAAACTCGTTGTATAATCAGTAGCTAAACCTTCTGAAAACCCTCAAAATCTAGACAAGGATGTTGTGTTTGGGTACAATGTTTATGACGGAATTCCTGTAAAATGTTGCTCTGCTCCAGTAAAGCTAATGGTAGTTGAACATCATGCAGTAAAACGACCACTCTCGGCTATAAACTATATGGTGCTAGAGAAAGAAAAGAATCACAAGCATCAACTTCTCTTGTGTGGAAGGATCATATACTGTGCAATCCAATTAACTTTGGAATTTGTTGAATAATTTTTCCCTCTGTCGACATAAGCAGAGGTCACTCCCTCATGATTCATCAGTTCATCCAATTGATGCTTCATGCTTTTGAAACCCAGATTCATTTTCCTGGTACAGAGTACGCGAGATTCATTTGCTTACTTTTCCGGTGATCTAACTCCGTACACCTAGCCGGCAGATCAAACTTAAGATAAAGAAAAACCTGATTATGCGGTAGTGAGGGCCTCACCGTATAAGCGGCCGGCCGTGGAGTGGAAAATCGGCGGAGGAGATCAAGTTGAAAGGCGAATGTGGGTGAGTGGAGGATGGGCGGTGGTGGCCGAGTGGAGCGGTGGCGGCAAGCGATTGGAGCGATGCCCAAGTTTAGGATCGACGGGCGGCGGTGGGGTGTCAGCGGTTGGCGGCGGCGGCCCGTGCTGGCGTCCATGGGGCAGCACAAGAGGAGCGGGCGAAGGGTGGGTGGACCAGTGGAGGCGGCGGCGGCGGAGGATGGAGGCGGGGAGCGGCGAAGGATGGAGGCGGGGAGCGGCGAAGGCGGCGGCGGCATGGAGCGGCGGTGGATGCCCCGACCGTGCTCTGTTCGTTGGGCGGAGGTGCGGGGCGTGGGAACGTCCTGTGCCGGGGCGTGCGTATGTGCGTGGCTGTGGGTTATTTTTTTTCGAACGGGTGGGCAGGATCAGTGGCTAATTTCGTGGCTTGTTGGGTTAACCACGGGAGGATTAGGAACCGTTAGATATTATAGATGTACAGATATAATTGCTTGGATCTGCCCCTTGTCTTTTATAGGGGTAGTAGATGCTTAGATTCTGAAATCAAAGTTGGCCGCCCTTGTGAGTCGGCCCTCAATCCAGGCCTCAAATCTAATTCCCCAAGTTGCAATGCCTTATCCATGATATGTGGGTACAAGACCAAAGCTGCTGGTTTAGGATTTTACCAACTCCTAATCCAATAGTTGTCTAAGTAATTGGCACTGATGCATTGTATTTATCTTTAAGCGACTATAAAAAATCTGCATTCAGTTAGTCAATTATCATCTCCTAATCCATGATATGTGGGTACAAGACCAAAGCTGCTGGTTTAGGATTTTACCAACTCCTAATCCAATAGTTGTCTAAGTAATTGGCACCATAAAAGATGGAACGTTCTAGGAGGTAATATGAATATAGTTAGCTTGTTAAAAATTTCATTTGACTATTTTAAATGCCATTTGCCAATTTTAAGTTGATGTTGTATATTCCAAAATCATAGGCATTGGTTACTTAGTATATTTCCAAAAGGCACGCGGTCATTACCCTGTATTTTTGTCCTTTGTTTCATCGTTATATCTAGCATTGTCCCAAAATAGACTATTTGTTTAGCAAATCTTTATATTGTTGAATGAAACTTTTAAGCCATGGGAAAGTAGTGCATCAGGGTGGGTTTAGTTTCAAATCAGCCCCTGATGACACCTTCCAGATAAAACAAACATTGTAGCAGCAACAATTGTCATGGAGAAGAGGCTACATAAAAGTGTTGTTCCTCTAAGCAAATATGCTGGATTTTCATATTTAGATATGTTGCATCTTAAATTAAGGAGCAATACATTGTTCATGGCTATTTATCATTGTGTGCATGACATGCTAGTTCTAATAAATATCATCAGCCTATATGCAAGGTCATGTCAAGCTAACTTGCTCTGTTCTAAGGTCATCTCAGACTAGTTGGAGCAAAACAGAAAGAGTCAAGTCACGTAACAGTAGCTGTTACAGTCAAAACTCGACCACCAGTAAGATGCAACATATAGATGTTCACACACTAATCCTATGATGATGTGGCGCCCACTGTATGCGCTAACCATGACCCTGACAGTGAGTGTGTGAACAAATACACTACTGTTACAAGTGCACACTCTTTCATCACATAAAGAGTGTGCACATGAGTAAATTTAATGACAACTAGTACAATATAAAATTCATCACAAATGGAAGAAATATAAATCTTACTCAACACCATGTACTCTACTGTGTGTTGAAAACCATCTGAGCTTTCACTAGCTCATTGCACCTTTTTGACCAAATTTCCCTCGAGTGTCTGGCATAATCTATCTGCTAACACATGGTAGAAAATATAAGACAGTACTCAATAAACAATTGTCACTTGTTTATCAGACTTGTGCATCAGAATTTGCCACTATAATAATAACTGGTAACAAGGATTTTCGCACAGCAAGATAAATGGCCACTATACTTTACTATTTTCTTCTGAAGCAGTAGTAGGCTACTAGCACATCCACTTCAAACAGTAGCACAACCGTGTATTTAAGACAGAAAGAAATTAGTTAAGCAGGATTTGTAAGCGGGGCAAGCCAGAGGCTTAGCTGATAGGCCCACTCCATTTGCTCCCTAGTTCCGGTATAGCCTATTCAAAACATGTTTCAGATAATTACAATCCTATTTGACAGGAGGACACAAACACTACCGAATCTAATTTACCTTGACTTGTGAACTCTATTTCTCTGAAAAATACTCGCTTAAATCTATGGGGTATCACATTTGTCCTTACTATTGTTTTCTTTGGTATCAATAGAGTACTAAGTGTGTTATGCTTGCTGCTGATATATAAATATATAGCATACTTTCACGCATAGTTAAACATTAATCTTTTATTCAAAATATTTGCATATGATCAATGTTTTGCCGTTCTAACATGTAAATGATGATTCATTCAACAGGTTGAAATCTGAGAGGATCATGTCCGCATCCAAAATAAAGCCGGTGGCTAGTGAACAGGAGATGTGTGAATCAGTTCTCTTGGATTTCTAAACTTCAAAATATCCTTACGTAGAAGCTGGATTTGTCAGCTATGCATGTAAATATCAATCCAGAACGTACATTGTGGTTGATTTGCAAGACTGGGTATGGACCAGCTTCAGCATCGTTGTCTCATATGTCCTTCTGCTTGTATGTGTGTGAACGAGCTGGTCCTTTTTTGCCTCGTGTGTGATTGCAAAGTATGGAATCCCTATCTTGTTCTAAATGGAAGCTTCATCACTTGTTTACAGTAGTAGTGATGCAGAGGTTCCCTATAATCTTGTGGAAAGTCCAACTATCAAATCGAACAGTGCATCAAAGATATTGGTCATACCTTGTCTAGTTGTACGTGTTTTGCAGGTGAGTGGGAGGGAAACGCCATCAATACACCTCATGTATGCCTGCATAGAAACATTGTGTTGGAGTAGCCATATGAAAAAAGTTTTCAATACAAAGCGGGAACATAAGTAAAATCCATGGATACTATATGAATTTTAGTCCTTCTACTAATTGGTTTTGTTATCAATTGGGAAGCAGAACTGCAATCAAGGAACTTCATTTGCGTTCACATCAAATTTCTCCATTTGCTGACGACAAAAGAATGTCACAAAAATTGGGAAAACAAAAATGCAATCAACAACCGAGACAAAAGTAAATCTTTGCACCATAGTTGCACCCTTTGGCACTTGCATAAAGTCAGATTACAACAGTTAAGATTAACCATACGTAGAGATGTACTTGTAACATATCCAACTATATCTCCCAGACAAACATAAGGTAGTATAACATCTAGCCAACTGCACACGTGAAAGGATGGAAATATACTTCCCTTATGCTCAAAACTAAAAACCAGCATCCAGGTCATCTGATTTTTTTATGAAACAAGGGGTAATAATAAATCATAAATAACACTAGTTAGAAATATATGGAGGATACAATTACGCCACTTCCGTTTGAATAAAAAGGAAAAACACAATAACATACTAAAGGACAAAAAATAAATATCATCAACCCAGAAAAAACACATAAAGGAAGATAAAGGAAAACCTACATGTTTTATCAACAAAGAATAAATAGGTACCCAAAATCATAAACTGAAAAAAAACGAAAAGTTTTTCTTGCAATGATTTGAAATAATTGGCATGCAACAAGATTAAATTTTCAATAATAAACAGTATACTTTTTATGATAATTTAACAATAGCAACACAATTGTGTGGACAATTCTCTAGCTATGTAGTTAATTCTACTAGTTACGAGAATAAGAAATAATCAAGTTCAAAGCCATCAATTTAACCTATTTTTTCACTGACAAATATTAGAATTGTATATCATGATCTCCAAAAGCTTATTTTGCAAAGTTGTAGATTCGTAGGCATATAAAAAGTAGAGCTAAGATGAAAACAAGAGTCGAATTTTAATAATAACAGTGATGATATAATAAACAACCAATTACATGGTTAATTATGCTAGTTACCTTCGGACATTACAAGTCGAGGAGTCGATCTAAGGTTGAGACTCAAACTAATCATGACTAGTCTAGACTACTGCTGGACTAGTCGACATGGTACTGTAGTACTCAACTTACGGTACTCAACTACTAATAATACATAATATGAAATATATACAATAAAAAATGAGTCTATCCAGGGGAGGAGCACAGCAGCAGAGGGTTGGATCGAGGGGAGGAGCAGAACCAGCGGAAGGAGAGCGCCGTAATTCTCCTGGCCACCGCCAGCGGTGGGTTAATGGATGGCAGCGATGGCCTGGTCCCAGGTGAGGCGGAGATTGTGGAGGGTTGCAATTTTTCCCTCCCGTGTGCTGAGCGCTGATAACGTATCATGGCTTTAGTAGTGGAGTTCCGCACGTCTCTCCTTGCAGATCTGAGTCACCCACCGGTACCTTCAGATCTGTTGCGGTCAACGCCATAGCGGGATGCGCCTCGGGCAGATCTACGAGAACTATACTGCCGGCCTGGAGTCTACAGAGAACAGTCACCGGAGCAGGGCGGCGATGCACCGTCCTTCTCACCAGTCAGATCAACTCACCAGTTTGCCGTCACACGCCAACAGAGGCCGACCATAGAAGTCAGCTACCATCGCACCGTCTCTGCCATGGGGAACTTCGGAAGGTTTACAGGCGCTCCGGGGCTCCCGCTCCTCGATCCACAGGCGACGCAAGACGGGAAATCCCGAAGCATGGCCGGCGTTCGGGCCACACACGGCGCAGTGGCCGGCAGGACACAGCCGTGCGCGCCGAAACGCTCCGCCGAGGGAGCATCTCCGGTCGGTCGGGGTTGCGGCGGCGGTGCCCTCGCCTCTAGGTTTCGTGAGGCGTGGAGAGAGGAGAGAGAGAGGATGAGGGGAACGACGGTCGCGTTATGTGGACAACAAATAGCGTGGCATGGAAAAGCCTGTAACCGCATGCGGGTGGCGCGGTGGACCGGTACACCTGCTGCGTGGAATTACAAAACTGGTGGTCTGGGTTTGTAGAGCCAGACAGTATGCACCGAGCCTATGTACCGTGGACGCGTTTGTGGGGTGTGAGAGGATGACACAACATCTTTTTAGACATCTTTGCTTTTAAGTTTGTGACACAATAGTGACCGCGCGCCTGTGTCAACCTTTATGGAATGAACCTCGGCGGGACAGGTTAAGGTCATCCTTTCGTTTTGGCCCAGTTCTACTTTTTATACAAATATTTGTCTCACCACCCGGCATGTTGAAATACTAGTTGTCAGCAAGCTTTTTTTCTTTTGACGTTGGCAGGAGAGCTGCCAAATTCGTGGATGAGAAAGAATCAGCAAACTTATCAAACTGGTGAAACGATTGTTCTCAATTACGACTGGATGGTGGCAAACAAGGACAAATTATTTTTACATATAATTTCACTCATCTCTCAGCTACTACACATCATAATATGATATCTTACACAGAGAAGATACCCAACTCTTAGGCATGTGTGGTCAGATTGAGAAAAAGAAAATGCACTTGAACAACTGCAACGGAAGAAACATACATGATTTCATTCTTTGAACATGTCTATGAATCTTAATAAAATACAAAAAGAAATGGCAGAACTAGGCCGCTAGAAAAACACAAGACTGTGAGTAACTCCCTGTTTCTACACATCAAATGCGACAAAAGTCGTAAATTAAGACAGCAACGTTGCAGGTTCAAGCAGTCGAGCTTGTTTCTTCAACTTGTTGCGGAAACTTCTTTTTCTACTGAACGCCCTCTCCTGCTCATACAAAAAAAAAATTTGTTTTCTGTAAGAACTTCTGTAGAATACGAAGTAACACTGCATAACATGATGATTAGAACAGAGAAGAGTCTTACCACTGGCTGGGCCAACTCCTCTGCTTGACGAACTGCTCTCACGAGATCACGGTTTGCATCTGTATATAGGCTAGTTACTATTCCAGATCGGCCAGCTCTAGCTGTGCGACCCACCCTGTGCAAAAAGTCCACAGCGCAAGCAGCAAACTCTGCCTGCAGGTATAGGTACAAGTGTTAAAAAGAACTTCTGATGAGATGATGCAAAGAAGTATCAATTATGGTTGGGTTAACAGGGGTTTAGACTTCATAGTAGTAATAACTACTCCCTCTGTCCCATAATGTAAGACGTATTTTGACACTAGTGTAGTGTCAAAAAACATCTTACATTATGGGACGGAGGAGTAATAAACATTTTTGTAAGAATACTAGTATTCCATATACTCCCTCCGTTTCTAAATATAAGTCTTTGGAGAAATTCCACTATGGACCACATACGAAGCAAAATGAGTGAATCTACACTCTAAAATGCATCTATATACATCCGTATGTGGTTTATAGTGGAATCTCTACAAAGACTTATATTTAGGAACGGAGGGAGTATATAGCAGGTGTGCATAATGCATGACTTTTTGCGTCATCATGTGTAAAGGTTTTGAACTATTATGCTGACACCACAAGTAGATATGATAGAAAGTTCAATGCTACTTGTGACAGACAAGCAACAGCAATGCAGCGCCAGCCATGCAGAGATTTCAAAAGGCGAGGTCTAACCGTACCTGAATAACATGGGAAACATTTGGCACATCAAGCCCACGAGCGGCAGCATCAGTACAGACGAGCACGCCACCATTCTCCCGGAAAGATTGTAAATTGGCTGTCCTTTCCTCCAGGGAGCTCTCACGGTGGTACAAGATGCATGGAATACCAACTCTCCGCAATATGTCAGAGACTGAATTAGCAGCGTCGACAGTGTTTGTGAACACCATAGTTCGATTTGGACCTAGTTCTGGGTCAACTTCACTCTTCAGGCCATACTTTACTGCATCCAGAAGAGCATCAACTTGTGTATCAGTAGTAACCTCTATCCATCTTCTCTCCAGTCTGCATAGAAACAAATATGGCATTTTTGAAAGAAAAAAAAACTGCGACTAAGAAACCCGGCAATAGTGAGAAATCTCTCCAAGAGGAAGAATACTAGCTTATTGTAAGACATAGTGCATACCTAGGGTTGTGACGATGCAGATAAGCACCACTAACCCACACAGCACTAGGAAACATGCGTTTCAGCACACCACCAGCAGTCTTTTTTCCACTCTGAGGGAGGGTGGCAGCAACAAAGACATATTGCTTGCTGCGCCTATAAACTTTTCTAACCCTCCTCCAATCCCGGCGTGCTCCTACATGAGCCTTTTCCGCCTTGACTGCTCCATCTTGAATATGACCATCTTCATTTTCATCATCAATATCACTAACTTCAGCACTCTCAGAACCCGAATCCTCATGATATTCATCAGAACCTTCGAGCGGTACTTCTTTTCCAGAATCTTCCGCCCTTGAAAGTAACTTCTCGTCAAACCGCAGCATGTGGATGAGACGAATGATCTGATTTTCAAAACTTCCGCAAAGTAGCATGTCTGCCTCATCAAATACCTGTTCAAAATCAGCTAGTTTTAGGACTGCCTGTCTCAAGGTCAAAGACTGTAATTCAAACACTTGATACAAGACAAAAAGGCCAACAGAGATGCAAATGTAGAAAATGATAAGAAACAAGAAAAAAATACACAGAAAATTACAGCTTAACTTGACAGTTGAAACCATTCAAAATACTTTCTTCTCCAAGTTGCAGGAAAGCACAAAATTCTAGCCTAACCTTGCCAAGTGTATCCAGCAACTCAAGATTAAATTAAAAAATAGGATGGAACAACAAGATTTCTAATCTGGCTATGCCAAAGATGTCTGCACACACAAAAGAAGTCCTGCTAGAGTACTTACGATGTATTTTACACTGCGTAGGAACTTCTCCCTCCGCCTCCTCTCTGGGTCATAATCGAATAGATAATTCAAAAGAGCGGCTGGAGTGGCTACAAGAATATCTGGGCGAACTGCTGGCCAACCCTGTGAAGATACAATATAAATCAAAAAACATAAAATAAACAGATGTTGTGCCAGAATATGTTTTACTCCGTATTAATGTAACAGTATTTTAGAAATATGAACATAACTAAAGACCCATGTTTAGTTAAGACCTTAGACCCAAAGTGTAAATTGGGGAATATACCACTACAGAAATGATGAAGTATTGAAACAGACATTCAATTGTAGAATTTGACATAAGTAGTCTCATATTATCCATACGTAAAACAAGAAGATGTGACGAGTTTACCATGCTATCAGGTACTGTATCATATATGACAGAAAGGCAGACCATACCTTTGGCCCACAAACTGCAGCAGCACGCTTAAGTGGTTCACCAGATACATCAAGTAATGAATTAGCCATTGAAACAACTTGCTCACACAGCATGACATTAGGACAGAAAACCAACACAATGTTATCTGTTCTCGCAGCAATGCTTTCAGAATCACCATCTTCTGTGGAGGAAGATTTGGTGCACAGTTTTTCAATCAGTGGAACCAGGTAACCATGTGTTTTGCCACTGCCAGTCTCTGCCGCAACAATTACATCGTTCGCCGTAAGAACATGTGGTATACAAGCTGCCTGCATTGCAGCAGCTGACATTTTTAGATAAGTATTCATTTGTCGCAACACAATGCTCTAACAAAAGCAATATAAAATAATATATGGAACTCTACTTAGCACCAGACACGCAAACTGGAGAAGGGGCACAAGAAAACACTGAATCCAATTTCATCTAGCTAAATTGTTGTCAGTAGTTTTGTAAAAGGACTATGTCAGTAATTTTGCAAAGACAAGCAATTGATTCGATAACGGCATCTTGATCCTAAAAGAGGCCTACAAGGAGCTACAACGCCTGAATTCTCTCATCCACAGCTACTTTTTTTTGAATGTTCACCGGGAGGGGGGGGGGGGTCCCCACCTGAATTTTATCATTATTAAAAGGGAGCCAAACGCCCAGATGAGCAGCATGTACAACATGGGAACAGAGAGGGGTAGAGAGAGGTGGGGGACGCAAGACCGGGCCTAAGCTAGGCAGGCAGGCAGAGAGCATGCAAAGCAGGCTAACCAGGCATCAGCTGCTGGCTTGAGAGCTACAGGCAGCCGCACCCTCCACGGCACGGCGTCTTCCTTGCAGAGTTTCAGCAGCCGGGGGATCGATGGCGGCACACCCTGGAAGACAACCGCGTTGCAGCACTTCCACAATTGCCAGCAGAAGGTGGGGCCCGTCTCGAGGGGCGAAGTGCAGAGGAGACAGCCAGCCCTGCCGACACGATGATGTGCTTCCACAGGAGCACGTCTCGCGTGTGTATCTGAGCCTGAACAAGGAGCCAGGCGAAGAAACGGACCCGGCTGGGGGAGTAGTTCTTCCACACGAAGTTGACGAAGGGCACCTGCACGCCACCAAAGTGACAGAGCTGGTAGACACCGGCCGAGGAGAGCAACGCGCCCTTCGCGCAGCCATGGCGAAGGGTCCGCTCGTCGGGGGCCGCCGACAGGCGCGCCTCCTGAAGGATGGGCAGCAGGGCGACGCGCTTCCGGGCGCCGACGTGGTTCAAACGGGGTACAAGCACGCCATCGAGGCCAAATGCGATGACGTGGGCGACAGAAACCGCAGGCATGGTGGTGTGGGAGAAGAGCGAGCTCATCTACACAGACAGAGCACCGCAGGGCAGCCACGAGTCCAGCCAGAACGTGGTGGTGCACCGGTCGCCGATGGAGATGCGGGAGATCGATCTGTACACCGGCATGAGCTGGTCCAGGGAGGACCAGTGAGGGCCTGGGAGAGAGGACGCCGCCGCCAGGGTTAGCAGCGAGCGTCCGAGCTCGGTCCACACCAGCGGGCCCAGGGCGTGTCCTGACGCGGGTGTAGGTGATATGGCAGCTTCATCAGGAAGCAGCGGTTTTGGACCAGCAGTGCACGCACCCCGAGCCAGCCTTCCTCCTTGGGGCGGACCACCCTACCCCAGGCCACCAGGCATTGGGATCCCGATGCCTTGTCCGACGCGGTCCAAAGGAAGGAGCGACGCAGGGCTTTGATTGCACGGAGAACCGACGGAGGGAGCTCCATCACCGCCATGGCGAAGGTGGGCAACGCGTCCAGCACAGCATTGAGCAGCACCGGGCGCCCTTTGAAGGAGAGCAGTTGCGCTCGCCAGCCAGAGAGGTAGCACTGAGCAGGAGGAAGTCGTCCATCGAGAGCTTGCGGTTGGAGAGCGGCAGACCAAGATAGACTTGAGGAAAGCTCCCAACGCCGCAGCCCAGCACCTGAACCATGTCGCGTAGGTTGTCGTCCTGAACATGCATGGGCACCACCATGCTCTTGTGAAAATTGATGATCAGCCCCGTCGCGACCGCAAAGTCGTCCAAGATGTCCTTTAGGCGCCTAACCGCACCCAACTCAGTTTGCATGATGATGAGGGTATCATCGGCGTACTGAAGGGCAAGCAGTGGGGCGCCATCAATCAGAGGGTGCATCATCACTCCATCCTGCTTGATCTGCTGTTGGAGGACATCTGCCACGAGCAAGAACAGGTAGGGGGCATCCACGTCTACTTATCTAACTAATCACCACATGTAGTTTAGGCATGCGATGCAGGAAGCTAAAATCTTCACAACAGCTAGCAGCGCACATGAATTCTGCACTAGAAAGGACTTCCGTGTTTCCAAGAGACAGGGAGTGGACCGATAGGTTACTTAACATTGGGACTCGAAAGGATATTACAAGCTCAGACTGCTCGATCACTTCACATGATCGGAGACCAGGCTAAATCATCCCTATACGGCAACTGTATATGAAAACACATATAGGAGGTTCGATCTACCAAATGAAAAGCTGACGCTGAAAAGGTATATGAAAACATTGCGACGCGGGCTCAGGCATTTCGTCGAGCACGCACTGTGCAGAGACCAGCAGCGGCGAGGTGCAACGAGAGTTACCTGGACCAGCGAGGGTCTCTCGAGCCCAGTGCCGTGCAAGGCGGACGCGAGGCGGTCGGAGATGCCGAGGGACTTCCAGGACGTGCTGTCCTCGGCGAAGAAGCCGTCGGCGCCCGCGCTGGTGTTGTCGGCCTCGGCGGCGGCGGCGGTGGCGAGAGAGCGCGGCTTCGAGGCGGTGGAGAGGAGGCGCCACGGGCGCGCCGGCGCAAAGAGTAAGAGGCGGCGGGTGGCGGGAGAGGAGCAGGCGATGGACGGGAGCGCGAGGCGGAGCGCGAGCGGCGCATGGCGGAGGTGGCTCAGCGACATCGTGTCGTTCGCGACTTGAGATAACTCGAGAGGTTCGCAGATCACTCGACATTTTGGCTAAGGAATGTAGGAGGTTCACCACAGTTCACGAATTCGATTTTTTACGTGTTTACTCCCGTCCGGATATATTAGGCCTAAAGGCAACTTATCTTAGACCATTTATTAGGCCTAAAGGCAACTTATCTTAGACCAAGACACATAGTAATTTGCTCACATTAATTTTTTCATTTCACTCTCAATGCACTCTCTCCCATGAATGCAGCCAATGAAAAAGCTCGCATGAAGTGTATTAATTTCTCAGTCATGACACCAACAATAATGGTTTTCAATGCAACCAATGAAATGGTTGCATGCATGCACTTTTCCAAAATGAGGCCTTATAAAAATAGACATGCTTGTGATGCTGAAAGGCTTAATAAAACCAGACGGAGGAATTACCTACTAATGTTTTTTTGTTTAAGTTGTGTACCTCATTATTTCTAACTCCTTGTGTATGCTGTTCCGCAACTACGCCGGCGAGTCTGGTCCGAGGTTGTGGAGCGGGAGCGAGCGTCGTAGACGAAGTAGTTGAACAAGCGAAAGTAGATTGACACGGGGAAATATGAGGAGACTAGCTTTATTAATCAATGATTAGGGGTTACAATGATTGCTCCTCGTCTCTTTATATAGGGGTAGGGGACAAAGGGATAAGTACCCACTTAACCTAAAGTGTGGAACTGGGAGGGGCTGGCCCGTGCGCATCGCACGCAGCCGCCGCCACCCCATCGAGGTGGCCCAGTTTCCCAACACCCCCCCCCCCTCTTGGATAATTATCCGTATATTCATGCCTCAAAAGTCCGAAAAACCCAGTGAGAAAAAATATGGAGAAAGAGCACACATTATACGTTGTTGTATTGCACGAATTGCCTCGTCAAAAACCTCGTGTGAGAAACATCAGGAAAACTCACCCAAGGGAAAAAGAGTACAATCCACTCAACCATCAAGTTGAGTACTCGATCATCAGGATCGAGATTTTAACGACGAGTTTGTGAAGTTTCTCCCCCTGAACCTTGCATCTCTCTAAATCTCATCATACCGATTCCACGCACACACCTCTCTAAGGTTGATGCCGGTAATGATTTAGTGAACATATCAGCAAGATTGTCACAGGACTTAGTATGCAAAACTCTCACCTCGTTCAACTGCTGCAGCTCATGTGCATAGAAGAACTTTGGGACTAATATGCTTTGTGAGGTTACTCTTCACATAACCCATCTGAACTTGTGCAACACAAGCAGCATTATCTTCATAGATAATGGTAGGGGTTTGTACGGTGTTCAGCCCACATGTCCGCTGAATGTGGCCGATCATCCGCTGAAGCGATATGCATTCTTTTGACGCTTCGAATAGTGTCATGATTTCCGAGTGAATTGTGGAAGTCGACACAAGAGTTTGTTTGGACGATTTCCAGGAAAACGCGATTCCACCACAAAGGAAAACATACCCAGTCTGCGATTTGCAATCATGCGGGTCCGATAGGTACCCTGCATCTGCATAGCCTATAATAGAAAGGTCTTGATTCCTTTTCTAAAACATGCCAAGATCGTTGGTCCCTTGCAGGTAACGGAAGACGTCCTTGACACCTTTCCAATGTCTTTTGGTAGGTTCAGAACTGTACCTAGCAAGCAAACTGACGGCGAACGCA
The DNA here is from genome assembly GCA_902687465.1 of Secale cereale. NCBI lineage: Eukaryota > Viridiplantae > Streptophyta > Magnoliopsida > Poales > Poaceae > Secale > Secale cereale. The sequence continues at coordinate 473,679,313 of LR738713.1, read as the reverse complement.
ATGTCTGGCCGTGTACAGTTTGCGAGGTACATAAGTGCTCCAACTGCACTCAGGTAAGGAACCTATGGTCCAGAGTTTCCTCCCCCTCTTCCTTTGGCCTGAACGGGTCCTTGTCTGGCTATAAAGATCTCCCGACCATCAGGGTCTTAGAAGGATATGCCTTATCAAATCCAAATCTTTCTAACACCTTCTGGGTGTAGGTCGACTGATGCACTAGAATCCCATCAGGGGAATGTTCAAGTTGCAGACCTAGACAGAACTTGGTTTTACCCAAATCCTTCATCTCGAATTCCGACATCAGGTAGGAACTCGCTTCCTCAATATCCTCAGGCGTACCGATTATGTTTAAATCATCCACGTACACCGAGATTATACAGAATCCATCTTGGGATCGCCGTATAAAAACACATGGGCAATCTTTATTGCTCGTGTAGCCCTTCTGATGAAGGAAATTGCTTAGGCGATTATACCACATTCTACCTGACTGCCGGAGTCCGTATAGTGCCTTTTGAAGTTGGACACTGTATAGACTCATGTTTGCTCTATCATGGTTCGGAATAGGGATACCTTCAGGAACCTTCATGTATATGTTCGAATCCAAGTTACCATACAGGTAAGCAGTGACAACATCCATTAATTTCATTTTCAAGCCCATGTTTACTGCCATCGAGATCAAGTATCTAAAGGTAACTCCATCCATGACCGGGGAATAAGTCTCCTCAAAATTGACACCTGGTCGTTGAGTGAACCCTTGAGCGACGAGCCTTGCTTTGTAGCGTACTACCTTATTATTCCAATCTCTCTTTCGAACAAAAACCCACCTATGGCCAACAGGGCGAATGTGGGGAGGAGTTCGACAAACTGGTCCGAACACCTTCCTTTTGTTGAGAGATAATAATTCGGCAGTGATTGCCTGCTGCCAATCTTTCCAATCTGACATTTTCTTACAATCAGCGAGCGTGTTAGGCTCAGGGTTAAGATCTATGATTGAGGCAATTTTTGTAGCAAAGTTAATGTCGACAATCACCGGTGCTCGGTTCATGGACTCCCCCGTATAAATATAATTTATGGCCATTTCGTCATGGAACGCATCCGGCGCCAACACTTGCTCTACCAAATTTCCCATTATGGGAGCAAGGTCCTTTAGATTTCCCGCGCCGATGTGTGCGCACACATCTCCGATGGGCCTTTCCCCTATGGAAAAGTTTAAGTCCGGAATTTCGTGCACTGAATTTTCCGTACTTGTGCCAGGTCTCGACTGGCTCCCCGTTTCACTTTGGGGTACTTTGGCGACAGGCTGTAATAAATCTCTCTTATCCTTTTTCGTCGGGCGTCCCCGAGTACTTGGGATTTGAGAAGCCGGATCTCTCGTCCTTTTAGGCCTTTGGACGGGAGCGGGTATACCATCATTTTTCTTCGGTATTTCAACCCTTTCCGGTGCATTGCGCGTGTGCACATGCGATTTTGTCACAGTCTTTAAGTCACTAAAGTGGCCAGGCGGTTGATTTGCTAACGACTGCAAATCTATTATCTTTTGGACTTCTCTCTTTGTCTCAGCAGTGCACGGGTCATGAGCGTGGATCCCCGTGGCTTGCCACGTGATTTTTCGACTTTTAGCATCAAGGGGTTGATTCTCTCCCCCTAAAGTCAGGAAAAAATCCTCGTCAAAGATACAATCAGCAAAATGAGCCATGTGACAGTCACCTGTCATGGGGTCCAGATACCTGATTATGGACACAGTCTCATAACCAACGTATATCCCCGACTTACGGAGCGGGCCCATTGCCGATCGCTGGGGTGGTGGTATTGGTACGTATACCTGGCAACCGAACCTACGAAGGTGGGAAATTTTCGATGCCGACCCTTGCACAAGCTGAACAGGAGAGTGGATGTTGCAGGCCGACGGTCTAAAGTTGATGAGTTTGGCCGCGTGTAACACAGCGTGGCCCCAACATGTAGTTGGTAAATTACAACCCTGAAGGAGCGGTCAGGCAATGAATTTAATTCGTTTAATCAATGCCTCGGCAAGTTCATTTTGTGCATGGACATGCGGTACTGAGTGCTCAACTTTGATTCCCATTGCCATGCAATAATCATCGAACGCCTTTGAAGTAAATTCTCCGGCGTTGTCCATTCGAATAGACTTTATACGATAATCGGGGAAATTATTCCTCATTTGTATGATCTGAGAGATCAACTTTGCAAAGGCATGGTTCCGTGTTGACAGCAGGCAAACATTGGACCATTTAGAGGAAGCATCAATGAGCACCATGAAGTACCGAAACGGCCCCGTGAGAGGCTGAATTGGACCGCATATGTCCCCTTGGATACGTTCCAAGAACGCGGGGATTTCATCCCTCACCTTGAGGGGCGATGGCCTAATGACTAACTTCCCCGTGGCGCATGCAGAGCATACGAAATCATCAGGATTCGGGAAGTTCTTCACATTAACATTATGACCATGCGAGTTGTTAATTATATTTCTCATCATCGTAAGTCCGGGGTGGCCTAACCTATCGTGCCAGAGGCAGAAGAGTTCAGAGCTTCTAAAAACAATCTTGAGGGTAGTGTACACGGGCGGTGCTACTATTTTAGTGTAGTATAGCCCTGTGTCGAACAAAGAAAGCATTTCGATAACATGTTTACCATTTGCATCCCGCTTTGTGATGAGTAGGCACTCCTTGCCGTTCTCGTCATCGGTCTCAATATGAAGACCATTGGCGCAGATGTCTCTAAAGCTCAAAAGAGTACGAGTCGACTCCGGGAACAACAACGCTTCATTAGTGATCAAAGTTGCTCCCATGGGAAGTATGGTAGTAGCTCGTCCGGAGCCAACTATGTTCGATCCACAGTCGACGATTGTCATAATACTTCCCGGAGATTTTTTTAATAGACTCAAAGTACTTAGTTTCTCGTAAAATGGTATGTGTGGTTGCGATATCGGCAAGGCATGTTTCCTCCATTCGGGCGCCACACACGTTCTAAAATATGACATCTAATTAACGTAATGAGGAAAACGCTACATTAATAATAAATGCACACATTTCAGAACATAACATACTATCATGAATAAATGAATGAGATAAATGTCATCCAAACGCCAAAATAAAGAATAAGTTTGTGCTTTCATAGAGCTTACAACCAAATCGAATTTATTCGAATATATTGTATCAAATCACAGAATCATGAGGACTAACGAGGGAAGCTAAGTAGACTCGGCAAATAGGCCATTGATCTCAGCCTGGATCTCCATACTGGCGATCCCATCGTCGTTAGAGATCATCTTGGCGGCAACATCAATGTCCAGTGGCGGCGCCTTAGGGGCGACCATGTGCTCAATCTCCATGGCAACGTTGGCGTCATTAGAGACCGCCAAAGCCACCGCTATGGGTGTTGGAAATATGCCCTAGAGGCAATAATAAAAGGATTATTATTATATTTCCTTGTTCATGATAATTGTCTGTTATTCATGCTTGGATTGTATTGTACGGAAACAGCGATACATGTGTGAATACATAGACCACAACGTGTCCCTGATAAGCCTCTAGTTACTAGCTCGTTGATCAATAGATGGTCACGGTTTCCTGACCATGGACATAGGATGTCATTGATAACGGGATCACATCATTAGGAGAATGATGTGATGGACAAGACCCAATCCTAAGCCTAGCACGAGATCGTATAGTTCGTAATGCTTAAGCTTTTCCAGTGTCAAGTATTTATTCCTTAGACCATGAGGTTGTGCAACTTCCGGATACCGTAGGAATACTTTGGGTGTGCCAAACGTCACAACGTAACTGGGTGGCTATAAAGGTACGCAACGGGTATCTCCGAAAGTGTCTGTTGAGTTGGTATGAACCGAGACTGGGATATTGTCACTCCGTATGACGGAGAGGTATCTCTGGGCCCACTCGGTAAGACATCATCGTAATGAGCTCAAAGTGACTAAGGAGTTAGTCACGGGATGATGGATTACGGAACGAGTAAAGAGACTTGCCATGACGAGATTGAACAAGGTATCGGGCATACCGACGATCGAATCTCGGGCAGGTACCGTACCGATAGAGAAAGGGAATAACATACGGGATTGAGTGAATCCTTGACACAGTGGTTCATCCGATGAGATCATCGAGGAACACGTAGGAACCAACATGGGTATCCATATCCCGCTGTTGGTTATTGACCGGAGAGTCGTCTCGGTCATGTCTACGTGTCTCCCAAACCCGTAGGGTCTACACACTTAAGGTTCGGTGACGCTAGGGTTGTAGAGATATATGCACACGGAAACCCGAATGTTGTTCGGAGTCCCGGATGAGATCCCGGACGTCACGAGGAGTTCCTGAATGGTTCGGAGATGAAGAATGATATATAGGAAGTCCAGTTTCGGCCATCGGGAGAATTCCAGAGGTCACCGGGAGTGTCCCGGGACCACCGGAAGGGTCCCGGGGGTCCACCGGGTGGGGCCACCCATCCCGGAGGGCCCCGTGGGCCGTAAGGGGAAGGGGGCCAGCCCCTAGTGGGCTGGCGCACCCACATGGGCCCCCCTCCATGCGCCTAGGGTTGAAACCCTAGGGGGTGGGTGAAGGAAATATGCCCTAGAGGCAATAATAAAGTTGTTATTTTATATTTCCTTATATCATGATAAATGTTTATTATTCATGCTAGAATTGTATTAACCGGAAACTTAGTACATGTGTGAATACATAGACAAAACAGAGTGTCCCTAGTATGCCTCTACTAGACTAGCTCATTGATCAAAGATGGTTATGTTTCCTAACCATAGACATGAGTTGTCATTTGATCAATGGGGTCACATCATTAGGAGAATGATGTGATGGACAAGACCCATCCTTTAGCTTAGCAACTTGATCGTTTAGTTTTATTGCTATTGCTTTCTTCATGACTTATACATGTTCCTATGACTATGAGATTATGCAACTCCCGAATACCGGAGGAACACTTTGTGTGCTACCAAACGTCACAACGTAACTGGGTGATTATAAAGGTGCTCTACAGGTGTCTCCGAAGGTACTTGTTGGGTTGGCGTATTTCGAGATTAGGATTTGTCACTCCGATTGTCGGAGAGGTATCTCTGGGCCCTCTCGGTAATGCACATCATAATAAGCCTTGCAAGCAAATGACTAATGAGTTAGTCACGAGATGATGTATTACAGAACGAGTAAAGAGACTTGACGGTAACGAGATTGAACTAGGTATTGAGATACCGACGATCGAATCTCGGGCAAGTAACATACCGATGACAAAGGGAACAACGTATGTTGTTATGCGGTTCGACCGATAAAGATCTTCGTAGAATATGTAGGAGCCAATATGGGCATCCAGGTTCCGCTATTGGTTATTGACCGAAGAGATGTCTCGGTCATGTCTACATAGTTCTCGAACCCGTAGGGTCCGCACGCTTAAACATTCGTTGACGATATAGTATTTAATGAGTTATGTATGTTGGTGACCGAATGTTATTCGGAGTCCCGGATGTGATCACGGACATGACGAGGAACTCCGGAATGGTCCGGAGATAAAGATTAATATATGAGATAATAGTGTTTGACCTCCGGAAGGGTTCCGGAATTCACCGGAAGGGGTTCCGGATGTTTCCCGAAGTGTTTGGGTACGAGAACACTTTATTTGGGCCAAAAGGGAAAGCACACAAGGTTTTTGGAAAGCGCAAAAGGAAGTTTTGCGGAGTCCAGGGGCCAGACGCCAGGGTCCCTGGCGTCTGGGTCCAAACGCTGGGAACCCTGGCGTCTGGCCCTGGAGTCCGAGAAGGACTCTTGCCTTTCGGGTGAAACCGACTTTGTGAAGGCTTTTTCTCCAAGTTTCGACCCCAAGGCTCAACATATAAATAGAGGGGTAGGGCTAGCACCCAAGTGTGACGACCCCGGCCCGACCGTGCACTAATCATACACGCAAATGCACACGATCAAGCCTAAGGACTCACGTGAAGGAATCACAGCACAACTCTAAAACATAAATAAATACATACAAGTTATATATTACAAGCCAGGGGCCTCGAGGGCTCGAATACATAACATGATGTCTTACACATAGTCAGCGGAAGCATTAGATGTCTGGGTACAGACATAGAACACAAGTTCAGATAGGCCTCATACAAGGCGGGGCAAAAGAAAAACTACGATCGAAAAGGCGCAGGCCTCCTGCCTGGGACCTCCGATCCTACTCCTGGTCGTCGTCCGCCGGCTCCTCGTAGAAGTACTCGCCGGCCGGGTAGTAGTAGTAGCCAGCCTCGGGCTGGTAGTAGTAGTCGTCAACAGGGGCTGCGGGCACCATGGCTCCGTCGTCTGGTTTATCATGCGGGTAGGACAAAAGAGGAAGCAAAGCAACCGTGAGTACTCATCCAAAGTACTCAGCAAGACTTACATCAGATCTATACTAAGCAATGCATTATTTTCAAAGGAGGCTTTATGTGGGTGGACTAGACTGCAGAAAGCCAGAGTAGAGAGGGGAAAATCCTAGTCCTGACGAAGACTAGCATCTTCAGGGTCTTGCAGCAATTAGAAGGGAGCAGAATAGTACATCATAATGTATAGTGTTTATAGCAATATCATCTTCATATCTCAAGTCACCAGTTCTAGTTGTATCGAAGTGGATACAACTCCGAGTGTCCGTTACCGTAGGACAGGCTATCGATAGATGTTTTCTTCCCTGCAGGGGTGCACCAAGTTACCCACCACGCTCGCTTAACTCCGGCCAGACACACCATCAGGTCGTGCCCGCCCTCGGCTAAACAATACGACGCAACCCGACCGGATACCGCCAGAGAGGATCGAGCACGTCGGACTAATCCTATGCCCCCGGGGGTCATGGCCGTCGCCCCGGACACTCCTGCACGTTGCGTGGCCGTTCGGTAGCAGACCTAGCAACCCCTTATACAAGCACGCAGTTGCATCCTAAGTCCAATCCGAACGGGCCGCTCAATCGCTGACGTCGTGACGACTCCGGCTGATGTATACGACGCAGAGCACCCACTCACACCCACGTGGTGGTTAGTGCTATCGGACCCGAAGGCCCCTCGGATCAAATATCCAAATCGCTTAGTGGATTGGGAGCGCGCGGTAACGAGCAGAGCCTACGATACTGTTGGCCCCGTCGTCCCGTCTCGAGGACTTGTGACAAGGACTGGAATGACCGGCCACGCCTCGTAGTTATCTCGCGGGTACCCTCACTGGTCACCCGACTCCACAGCTCACGCCTCAAAGGCACTCACGGGTACCCCTCTGGGTCAACCCGCCTCCATCCAACATGTGCAGTAGTAACTTCAAAGTGTCTTCAGACGCACGATACCTCTGGCCGCACGCCTTTGTTCCTGGCGACGTCCGGCCTCGGGGATCGATACGTCTTTAAACACGGTACGGTAATCCAGGGCATCCGTGTGGTTTTCATGCCGCTGAGGAATCCGAGGAATCACCCTCGTTGGACTCCTAAACGACAGGTCCCGTTAAGGTGGTACCGGAGGAATCACCCTCGGCGGTAATCACCATAGCGGATGCACGACAAAAGCTAAGTCGGAAGTGGGAAGAGGAATCACCCTCGGTAATCCACAACGAGCTAGCTATAATACAGGGACAACATCGAAAGTGAGTTCGGAGGTATCACCCTCGTCACCTGATGTTAACTCTGCGGAGTCGAGCATATTAGGGGGTGTGCGGTGATGTGAAGAAGGTCAGGGGAAGGGGCTCGATCTGTTGATCGAGGCAAGGGTACTATGCGAGGCAACTACGAGAAAGCGGGACCACAGTAGTGCTACCCAACCTATACTAAGCAGTTTATGGATAAGGGCAGGTATCAACAGTTTAGCAAAAACAGGCTATGCAACAGTAATAGGAGCAGTAGCAGTAGCAGCAATTCTAATGCAAGAATAAGAGAGAATAGACATAGGCGATATCGGAAATGCTCAAGGGGGGGGGGGTTGCTTGCCTGGTTGCTCGGTGGCAAAAGCAAGGTCGTCGGAGGGGGAACCAATCACCGGGACGGCGTCGGTCTCTGGAACGGCGTTAGTGTCGGACTCTACCGAGAGAGAAGAGGGGGAAGAAACAGATAAATACACAAAACATATGCAACACAGAGCGTGCTAAGCTAACGTGCAGTGCAGGGTTGCCTAAAAACATGTCTAAGTCAAATTAGTTATTTTTAGGATTTAACTGGAATTATTTACCGGGTGTATGTGCACTATTCATCTACCGGAAACAGGCTAAAAGTTGCGGGTTCACCTCCGTAGAGGGTCCCGACACGGAAACGGATAGTACGGTTAGAATCGTCTCGTCGTTCTGAGCAACTTTCATATAGAAAGTTTTTCGATCCGAGCTATGGTTTAAAAGATATGAATTTCTAAAGATTTTAGCATTTTCTGAAATTATTTTTATTAACAGAAATGAATTATTGCGCCAGCATGACATCACAGTGACGTCAGCAGTCGGCTGACCAGGTCAAACCTGACCTGTGGGTCCATTGGGACCCACATGTCAGCCTCTGTTACTTTAACAGAGTGTTAAATTAACTAATTAAGATAATTAGAAGTGTGGGCCCCATATGTCAGTGACTTAACAGTTAAACTAATTAACTTTTATTTATAAAAACGTTTTAATTAACTCTAATTCGTAGGGGTCCACATGTCAGTGACTGGGGCTGCCCAGTCAGCAAAGTTGACTGGGTCAACTCAGTCAACGGGGGCCCCGGGGCCCACGGGCAGCGACACTGGGGGCGGGGCCCACCTGCCACGTCGGCGGTGGCCGGTGCTTCGCCGTCGGCGACCACAAAACGCGGCGGAGGGCCACGGCCATCGTCGGAAATCGCCTACGGGCGTCCATTTGGACCGCACGTTGGTGCGTTCGATCGGCCACTCGCCCGCGCGTCCAACGGTGGTGGTGGCGTCGCCGGAGTCGGCGTGTAACGACGGCGGCGATCAACGCGGCGGACGCCGGCGTTCGGGATCGATCGGGTCCGTGGCTGCAGCTCGCCTTCGAGCACGCTAAGTGGTTGGGCGGAAGCAGCAGCTCGCCAGAAGCGTGCCAGCGCTACTGGTTCGAGCAATGGGGCTCGGGGACGAGCGCTACGCCGGTAATGGCGGGCGGCGGAGCTCGGCTACGGCGGCAGCTAGCTATGGTGCGCTAGGGGAGCAACGAGGAGGAGCAAGGGGAGGAGGAGCTCACCGCGCGGCTCACACGTAGGCCCGTGACGGTTTAGGAGCTGCAGAGGGGGCGCCGGAGACGAAGGGATCTCGCCGGAGTCGGGGAAGAAGACGAGCTCGTGGGGCTCGTCTCAGCGGCTCCCGGCTCGACCCAGCAGTAGTGGAAGAAGTAGACGAGGCAGGTGCGCCTCCTGGACACCAGAAGGAGGTACGGGGACGCCGGTGGCCGCGGCAATGGCAAACGACGGCGACGCTCGGGTGCTCGTCGCGGCGGATCTGGAGGGGGAAAGAGGCGAGGCGAGCGAGGGAGAGAGGGAGGAATGGATGGAGGAGGCCAGGGGGGACGGCTCGGGCGCGTCCTTATCGCCTCCAGCCACTTGCTCCGTCGGCGTGGCGAGCTGTGGCCGGCGGAGGCGCGGTCGTCCATGGAGACGACGACACGGCGTGCGGGGCAGGTGAGGGAGAAGGGCTGGGCCGGCTGGGCCTCGTCCAGGCGCCAGGTAAGAACCCTCTGGCCCTTTTCTATTTGGTTTTTCTGTTTAATTTTTAACAGAAAGGTTTGCAATATTTTGAGCAGCAATAACATTTAGCAAAAATGTGAAACTTGGTCACATAATTACTTTGGATTATTCTGCACTTTTAGAAAATGGTTTGGGCAACACTTGAACATTTTTGAAATTTTCAAAAATGTTTTGGGCATTTTTAATACTGTTTTGGCATTGTTTTAAATGCTCTAGCCCAATCCAAGATGATGGTGATGTTGTTTTCAACAACATCATTAGTTAAGGAATATTTGCTAATTAATGAACATTTTTCCCTAATTTTTGGAGCAACTTCATTTTGCATTTGAATTTGAATTTGAATTTCAGAGGGGGTTTGGAAGTGCTTGTTTTAACCACTGTGATTATGCATTGCTAATGATGATGACATGGCATGTTTAGCAGAGTGGCATAGTAGTTATTACACAGAGGTGTTACAAATTCTCCTCCTCTAAAAGAAATTCTCGTCCCGAGAATTCAGGAGGTAGAAGCAAAGAAGTCGGGATATTCCGCCCGAAGATTTTCCTCGCGTTCCCAGGTGGCTTCATCTTCAGTATGATTTGACCACTGCACTTTCAGGAACTTGGTTGTCTTCTGGCGGGTCCGACGTTCAGTTTGATCAAGGATGCGGATCGGATGCTCCTTATAAGAAAGATCATCTTGAAGCTCGAGCATCTCGTGATCCACAGCACGATGCGGGGACTCCTTGAAAGATCGGCGGAGTTGCGACACATGGAACACATCGTGGATATGCGAGAATTGCGGCGGCAATTGCAATTTGTAAGCCACGAATCCACGTCTAGCAACCACGGGGAAGGGACCAATGTAGCGTGGAGCTAACTTGCCCTTGATGCCGAAACGGTGTGTGCCCTTCATAGGGGTGACACGAAGATAAACTTGATCACCTGGTTGATAAGTCAGACCCCATCGCTTGCGATCATAGTTGCTCTTCTGACGGTCTTGAGCCGCTTTGAGATTTTCACGCACGATACGGACTTGCTCTTCGGCGTGTTGAATAATGTCCGGACCAATAACTTGTCGTTCCCCAGTTTCTGACCAGTTCAGAGGGGTTCGACACTTACGTCCGTACAGAACTTCAAAGGGAGCCATCTTCAAGCTTGCTTGATAGCTGTTGTTATACGAGAACTCGGCATATGGAAGGGATTCTTCCCATTTCTTACCGAATGATATAACACAAGCTCGCAGCATATCTTCAAGCACTTGATTAACTCGTTCAACTTGACCTTGGGACTGGGGGTGATAAGCTGAACTCCAGTTGATATGAGTTCCCAAAGCTTCTTGAAAACTTTCCCATAACTTGGAAGTGAACAGGGTGCCACGGTCCGAACTGATCTCCTTCGGAATTCCGTGGAGGGATACAATTCGGGAGATATATAGTTCTGCTAATTGGCTAGCAGTGATAGTCTCCTTGACTGGCAGGAAGTGTGCAACCTTTGAGAGTTGGTCGACGACGACAAGAATGGCATCGTTACCCTTCTGGGACTTAGGAAAACCAGTAATGAAATCCATCTGCACCTTATCCCATTTCCACAGCGGAATAGGAAGAGGTTGCAGAAGTCCAGCAGGCTTCTGATGCTCTGCCTTCACGCGACGACAGACATCGCATTCAGCAACATAACGAGCAATATCCCGCTTCATATTAGGCCACCAGTACCTTTGACGGAGATCACGATACATCTTAGTACTACCAGGATGAATAGACAGCGGTGTATCATGGGCCTCCTTCATGACCTTGTCAGTCATTAGGTCGAAACGCGTTACCACGATGCGGCCTCGGAAATACAAGGTTCCATCTTCGGACATTGAGAAATCCCTGTATTTCGGAAGATGCAGTTCCTGTTTTATAACATCAACGTGAGCATCTTTGGTTTGCGCTACCTTGACAGCCTTCTCAAGATCCGGCTGTATCACAAGGTCATTAAGCGAACCATGTGGAACGATATGCAGATTCAGCTTGCGTAACTCCTCATAAAGTCGAGGCTGAGCTCGCCTAACCTTGAGGTTGGTGCTGTATGACTTGCGACTCAAGGCATCGGCCATCACATTAGCCTTGCCAGGGGTATAAGAAATACCACAGTCATATTCAGAAATAGTTTCCAACCATCGCTGTTGGCGGAGATTAAGATCCGGCTGAGTGAATAAATACTTCAAACTTTGGTGATCAGTATAAATCTCACACCGGTTACCGAGAAGGTAATGCCGCCATAGCTTCAATGCAAAGATCACTGCAGCAAGTTCAAGATCATGCACTGGATAATTCTCTTCATGCGGTCGTAGTTGACGCGATGCATAAGCAACTACTCTCCGTTCTTGCATTAGGACACAGCCTAATCCTTGACGAGAGGCGTCACAATATATCACGAAGTCCTTGCGAGAATCTGGAGGAGCAAGCACTGGTGCAGAAACGAGCTTGTCCTTAAGAGCTTGAAAGCTTTCCTGGCATTTATCTGTCCACTCAAACTTAACGCCTTTGTGAAGCAGATTAGTCAGGGGCTTGGCAATCTTGGAAAAGTTCTCGACGAAGCGACGACAATAGCTTGCAAGGCCGAGAAAACTTCTCACTTGCTTGACATTCTTCGGAGGAGTCCAGTCAAGAATAGCCTGAACCCGTTCCGGATTAACGGCAATGCCATCCTTGGAAATCACATGTCCAAGGTAGGTTACTTCAGAAAGCCAGAACTCGCATTTGGAAAACTTAGCATAAAGCTGATGCTCTCGCAGCTTCTCCAGAACAAGGCGAAGATGTTCGGCGTGTTCTTCCTTGTTCTTTGAGAATACCAGAATATCATCCAGATATACCACGACGAACTTGTCGAGGTGATCCATGAATATATAATTCATCAGACGGGAGAAGGTAGCTGGAGCATTAGTCAGTCCAAAAGACATGACGGTGTACTCATAAGAGCCATAGCGAGTAACAAATGCAGTCTTTGGAATATCCTCTTCGCGAACACGGATTTGGTGATAACCCAACCTCAAGTCGAGTTTAGAAAACACCGATGATCCAGCCAGTTGATCATATAAGTCATTGATCCGAGGAAGCGGATATTTATTCTGGATGGTTGCCTGGTTGATAGGTCGGTAATCTTGTACCAGCCTATTCGTACCATCTTTCTTCTTGACTAAAAGAGACGGTGCTCCCCAGGCAGAGGAACTAGGACGGATGAAGCCCTTCTTGAGTGACTTGTCGATTTCCTCCTTAAGCTCTAGGAGCTCATGCGGTGGCATCTTGTAAGGACGCTTCGCAATAGGAGTAGTACCCGGCTTCAAGTCAATAACAAATTCGACGGCTCGAGCAGGGGGTATTCCTGGAAGTTCTTCTGGGAAGACATCCGGGAATTCGCATACAACTGGTATGCTTTCGAGCCCTTCAAGTGGTGAAGCATTCAATGCATTTAAGGCATAGATTTGAGCTTCGGCATTATGGGATATACGAGCGCGGCAACTCACGAGTTGATTCGAGGGGTGCCGAAGACGTACAGTCTTGGTGGCACAATCAATTTGGGCCCCGTGAGCCTCCAACCAATCCATTCCTAGGATAAGGTCGATGCCGCAGGATTTCAGGACAATGGGGTGTGCCTGAAACTTCATTTCTTCTATCTCAACACTAACTTGAGGACAGAAGAGGGTAGATCGGCAAGGACCCGCGGAGGTTTGTATTTTTACTGGTTGATGCAGGGTGTCAAATGCAAATTTATGCTTGAGTGCAAAAGGTTCAGAAATGAAAGAATCCGAAGCACCAGTATCGAACAAAACACTAGCAAATACTGAGTTGACAAGAAGTGTACCCATCACTGTGGCTGGCTGCTCGGGGTCTTCACTCAGATTGACGTGGTGAAGCTGACCACCACGAGCATACGAAGGCCTGATATTATTGTTGCGCTGCGGAGGAACTCCACGTCCACTGCCACGGCCAGCAGATGGAAGAGCCAGCTGACCCTGAGCCTGCGGACAGTCTCTGGCACGGTGACCCGGACGGCCACACTTGAAGCAGAGTCCACTCTCTGGACGAATCGCAGGTGCTCGAGGAGCTGGGACTGCAGGCCTGTACTGCATTGGCGGTGGAGGAGGCAGACGAGGTGCAGCATAAGAAGGCCTGTACACTGGAGCGTTTGGACGATACATGCTCTGAGGAATCCATATGCGGCGCTTCTGAGAAGACGAGCCCGAAGATGAGCCCGACTCGCGAGAGCGCTTAAGAGCGTCTTTGTGTAGCTTGAGTCCAGTTTCAACCTGAATGGCCTTGTTCACTAGAGTGGCGAAGTCCGGAAAGTCCAGTGCCACTAGAGCAAGCAGAATATCATGATGAAGTCCGCGCCTGAACTTCTCTTGGCGTCTAGCGTCAGTAGCGATATCCTCCTCAGCATAGCGGGACAGTTCCAGGAACTCCCGTTGATAAGCATCAACTGACTTGTTGCCCTGAATCAGGTTGCGAAACTCCGTACGCTTGCGGTCGATAACCCCTTCCGGGATGTACCGAGCGCGGAAGGCAGTCTTGAAGTCTGCCCAGGTGATGACAGTTTCAGTAGGCACTGTGTTCTGGTGAGTGTCCCACCACTGGGCCGCCGGACCCTTCAGGAAATACGTCGCGAATTTGACATAGTTGTCAGGGGACACGGCGGCAGAATCCAGCTCAAAGAAGATGTCACGCAGCCAATCATCGGCATCCAAGGGGTTGGCGGCACTGCGAAATATCGTTGGATTGAGCCGCAGAAATTCTTGCAGAGTGATAGCGGCTGGCTGATGCTGAGCATTAGCGTTGGCCTGGGGTATCTGGTTGAGCATACCCTGCAGCACCTGACGCTGCATGTCAATGGTTTGCATTACGGCAGCCATATAGTCTGGCGGCGGAGGCGGAGGCGGAGGTGCAGGGGGATCATTGTTACCAGCCATCCTGATAATTCCAACAGGGATGGTTTAGCGACAAGAATACACGTTGCATGAATTCAACAATGAAGTAAATATGCACGACATAAGGGAAGTGCATTAATACCACATCATACACATCATGACATACGGGTTCGTACATAGCGTCGGTTACAAACGGGCAGCACAACGGCGCAAAATCAGAACTAGACATAGTAGGCGGCGCGCAGACCGCGGTAAGGAAGTACACAACGAGACATAGCAAAGGCTACATCAACGTCGGAGAAAGGAACTGAAACGGGGTAGCTGCAAGTGCGGACGGCGGATCTCGATCGCAGAAGGTTCCTGAGCTCCATATGCACTCTGATGCAGAACCCGGTATCGATCGGGAATCAGAGGTCCACGGACTGGCGTGTGACCTCCAACCGCAGGCCACTCGACACCTGGAGGTGTGTTGATCCTGCGCGGGCAAAGGATAGACTGAGGAAGTGTCCCTGCTTGGACAGCCGGTACCAACTGCGTCAACGTCTGGTAGAGAACTGTCCGAGTGACGGACAACTCGACCGCCAGGGCCCGAGCAGTACGATCCAGCGCCTGAGTGTGCTGAATCAGAACCTGCGGGTCATAACGTCGACTCTCATACGGGGCACAGATAGCTGAGTAGTATCCAGTCTCATCTCCAGCAGGTGCATACGGAATGTACCGAAACTCAGAGGCATCCAAGCTATCTCTGTGCTCTCCTCGGAGGCGTGCGACAGCAGCGTAGGCAGCATCATGGACTGCCATTGCAACCGTCACGCCACTACCGCGAAAGCGGTACAGCTCGGTGTCTGAGTCATCCTGCCGGTCATAGATACGAACTTCAGCATAATACTGCTCCTGGTTGAACTCACGATACTCCTCATAGACCATGTACTCGGGGTACCAGCGGTAGCCCAGCCTGGTCAGGAGAGCGACTAGAATGGCCGGAAACCCAGGGGCATCTCGAGCCCAGGTGCGAAGCACAAGCTGAGTCTCCGGGTGAGGTGGAAACAGAGGGTTCATCTGAAAGAAGAAGAATCAGACTTGTCAAGTCAATTATCATCAGGACTTGATAGGAAAGGTTAAACAAACAAAATGAAAGGAATGATTATTAGACTATTCAGGTCAATGATAAGAAACCGCACTGATATCCAGCTCTCCGGGTAGATGTGAAAACGAGAACCTAATGAAGTTAGTAAAACTTAACCCGAATAGACGAGAGAGAAGAGTCCCAGAGTATAGACGAGGAATAAAAGAAGCTACACCACCCAAGTGGCGACGTGGGGCCATAAGCCACACAGCCAAGTTAGCAAAACATTTTTGGACCTCTAGACTCGACTTCGGCCAAGGAGTTGGAAAGGGGTTCCTACAGGCAGTCGGCTCTGATACCAACCTGTGACGACCCCGGCCCGACCGTGCACTAATCATACACGCAAATGCACACGATCAAGCCTAACACTACTGGAATCTGGGTTTTTGCCATCAGCCAGCTCTTTGCCATCTGCCAGCTGATGGCAAAGAACTTCTTTGCCATCTGCTTATAAAAAACAGATGGCAAAGAACTGACAGATGGCAAAGAACATGGTTGCCATCAGCCAATTCTTTGCCATCTGCCAGTAGATGGCAAAAAATCTTTGCCATCTGCCAGCAGATGGCAAAGAGATAGCCAACTCCTGTTACCGTTAAGTGGGTAATGGCGTACCAGCCCCACCTCTTTGCCATCTGCCAGCAGATGGCAAAGAATCTTTGCCATCTGCTGGCAGATGGCAAAGAGATGGTTTTTTTTTTCAGGTAAAAAAACAAAAAAGAGATAATATTTGTTTGGATTATAGCCAGGGGCGGAGCTCCCGGTAGGGCGAGGTTGGGCGCTCGCCCTACCTTGATTTTTGGCGATACTGTTATATACATATATATACGTATACAACCCTGATCGATCGCTAAAAAAACAAAGTCAGTTAAAAAACACCGTGAAATATCTTTGGGCCGTGATGGAACACTGCACCCACCTGGACAGCTTATTGGGCCGTAGCAACTAGAAGGGCCTGAACCAGCCTCGCTCTATCCAGTCTTACGTTTGTCCTCGCCAAGCCATGCTCCCCCTCGACACGAACCCTAGCAGCCACCAGGAGCGGCCTGCGTTCATGACGGCCATCAGGAGCGCCAAGCGCGCTTGGGAGGCTGACGACCAGCAGGAGCACGGGGACGTGGTCGTGTACTCGCGTTTCTGACGGCCAGCAGGTACTTGCTCCGTACGGTATATTATTGCAATTGATGTCCATGTGGCAGCTCTGTGCGGCGATTTGAGTGGAGCCCCCGCTCTGTGCGGCAGGCAGGTGAGCTCGCTAAAGTTGTACAATCTACAACAACAATGCGGTGATTGGTGACATTTTTTGCGATGAATGAAGTTTATTGCTTTGATTGCTTTCTTTTTAAACCTGATCAAATGGATGACAAATTTGGTTATGAAATTTTCTCCAAATTAATTGGGTATAACATTGAAAAAATGTAGTCACGGCGTAGTGAATTTTGGTTTTGCATCATACAATAATTATGCTTAAAAGTTCGCCTCACCTCAAAAAAATTTCGTCCTCCGCCATT
Source organism: Secale cereale (assembly GCA_902687465.1). Taxonomy (NCBI): domain Eukaryota; kingdom Viridiplantae; phylum Streptophyta; class Magnoliopsida; order Poales; family Poaceae; genus Secale; species Secale cereale. The sequence goes on along the minus strand of LR738713.1, from coordinate 473,662,102 downwards.
GATTATGTGCCAAATTTTTGGCAAAACTACTAGGCCTCTATTTGGTTTTTGAACTACTAGGCAAAACTACATGGACGCGCTCGGGCTGGTAGAGGGGCGAACCAATTTTTTTTTTTTAATTCGCGAACGAAAGTTTTTTTTTTAATTCGCGTCGCGAGCGCCAATATTTTGGCATCTTGGCACGCTCGGGCTCAGACCCGCAACATCTATCCCCGCCCCCCATCGAACCAGAGCACAGCACAGCGAAGCTCGCCGCCCCCGTCGCCGGCCCTCCCCGCCCCCGTCGCCGGCCCTCCCCCGCCCCCGTCGCCGGCCGGCCCTCCCCCGCCCCCGTCGCCGGCCCT